>CAUJNA010001380.1:1021809-1104309 GCA_963377175.1 Effrenium voratum | reverse complement strand
ACACTGGCGACGACGTTTCCACTGGCGAAATCAGTGTTATCTTGGCTGGATCGCGGCCGGGTCGCGCCGATGGCTGCCAGATCGCGACCGGATCGCGGACGGTGACGTCTGCTGGGTCATGGGTCGTGGCTGGATCTGTCAGACCGTGGCCGGATGTTGGCCAGACTTCACGGTTGCCTCTGCGTGTGTGTGTGTGTTTGTTTTGGGGAACCTCCGTTCGGCAGATCTGCGCCCAAGAATGAATGTGTGTCCGGCAGCCTGTCACTATAGTAGCTCAATGGGAGGCTCCTCGGGCACTCTTGATTCAGGTTTTAGTTCGTTTTGGTTTTCTGTCAACGTCTATTGCGCAGCACACCCACACACAAACACGCCCCAAACAACCAATCAATGCTCGGGATCCTTGTTTGCCTTTGTGAGTTTGAGGCATTGCCTGGCGCACGTGTGGACATTCATGCTGCCCTTTCCAGGGCGCAAATGTGGGGGGGGCCTCAAAAGTGCACACAGGTCCCCCACCCCTTATGAATGAGAATCTTCTTATCAATGGGAATCTTCTTGCGGTTTCTGCAAGGCTCGGCAGTATCTTCACTTGATGTTGGACACAGGCCCGGCACGGAGGATCTTGAAGTAGCAAGTGTGCCCGGCAGCGAGCCACCTGTTGCAAGGTCGCCAGTTCTTGGCATCTGTGTTTTACTTGCGGGGGACTTAGAATGCCTGCCATTCAGCTTTGTGCGCGCAGAGCCCGTTTGCTCCTGTCGTGTTCATCTCGAGGCCCCACATCAAGTCCTACGTCTTTGATCGTCAGGCGGGCACCTGGATACAGGCAGGCCTGATAAATCGAATCAGCAACGCAAGCGTTGATTGTAGCCAAGTGGAATGGTCGCGGCCACGCAGTTGGCAGGACACGACTCTGGTTTTGTGCCGGGTTTTACCTGGCGCCGAAGAGATCTACTTGACAAATTGTGGCAGCAAGGCGAAACCGACAATCAAAGGAAAGCGTCTGGGCAACACTGACTAGTAACAAGCTCGTCAAAAAACTGTGTTGGTGCTTTGGCTCCAGACATGCTCGCAGCGTGCAAGGAAGCCTTCAAGGTGTAAGCTTGCTCTCACGCCAAGCAGAGCAAATTTCACGACACATTTTGCGCGGACCTAGCAGCAGCAGGGCAGCGGTGGCAACAGCCAACGCAGCAGCAACAACGTAACAGCAGCAGCAGCAGCTGCAGCAGCTGCAGCAGCAGCCACAACCATGAGCGCTTTGTTTTGTGGAGCTGGAGCTACCCTTTGGATAGGGTGGGCCTGCTGTGGCATTGAGAGCTGCCTGGCGGTTGCGCTCACCTATTGCCGAGGTCGCGTATGTTGGCGGCATTGACTTTGCGGAGAACCGCGATGACACGCACGGAGCCAAGACCTGCGACGTTCAGCACGTGTGTCTGTCGTAACTCTGTTGGGGCCTCGTTTGATTTCAGCGCGGCAGAACTCACCATGTCGCCCATGGCCCAAATGGGGGCATGACCCGCCTTCCCACCCACTACTTTGGATTTGCCATGTTTTGAACATGCCAAATCGGCAGGAATTGACAGGAACGCAATCAACCACCAACCATCATCCCAGGCGTTCGTCCGGGGTTTCAGGGTGGGTGGGGGCGTGTGTGTATGTGTGTGGGTGCGTGCGTGCGTGTCGGTGCGTGTCTGTGTGTGTCGGTGTGTGTGTGTGTCGGTGTGTGTGTGTGCGCGCGCGTGCGTGCTTGCGTGCGCGCGTGCGTGCGTGCGTGCGTGCGTGTCGGTGTGTGTGTGTGTGGGTGGGTGTGCGTGCGTGCGCGTGTGCGTGTGTGTGTGTGTGCGTGTGTGTGTGCGCGCGTTTGTTTGTTTGTGGTCGCTTGTGTTTGTTTCTGTCTGTTTCTGTGTGTGTGTGCGTGTGTGTGTGTGTGTGTGTGTGTGTGTGTGTGTGTGTGTGTGTTTTGGTGTTTTTGTGCGCTTGTGTGCTTGTGTGTTTGCGTGCTTGTGCGCTTGTGAGATGCGCGTGTGTGCGTTTGTGCGTTTGTGAGTTTGTGTGTGTGTTTGTGTGTTTGTATGCTTGTGCGCTTGCGTGCTAGTGTGCTTATGTGCCTGTGTGCCTGTGTGCTTGTGTTTGTGTGTTTGTGTGTGCTGTGCCCTTGTGTGTGTTGTGCGTTTGTGTGTTTGTGTTTGTGCATTTGTGTGTTTGTGGGACTGTGTGTATTTGTGTTTGTGTTTTTGTTTGTGCTTGTGCGGGCGTGGGCGTGGACTGTCTGCTGCGCGTGCGTGTGCGTGAACGTGTGCGTGCGCGTGCTAGCGCGCGCGTGCGAGTGCGTGTGCGTGCGGCTGTGTGCGCGCGCGCGCTCACACACACACACACACCGCACACCACACACCACACACCACACACACACAACACACACACAACGAAACACACACACAGACACACAGACACACAGACACACAGACACACAGACACACAGACACACAGACACACACACACAAACACACACACTCACACTCACACACACACAAACACACAAACACACACACACACAAACACACAAACACACAAACACACAAACACACAAACACACACACACGCACGCACACACACACACACACACACACACACACACACACACACACACACACACACACACACACACACACACACACACACACACACACACACACACACACACACACACACACACACACACACACACACACACACACACACACACACACACACACACACACACACACACACACACACACACACACACACACACACACACACACACACACACACACACACACACACACACACACACACACACACACACACACACACACACACACACCCACACACACCCACACACACACACACATACCACACATACCACACATACCACACATACCACACACCACACACACCACACACACCACACACCACACACCACACACCACGCGCCACGCACCACGCACCACGCACCACGCACCACGCACCACGCACCACGCACCACACACAACACACAACACACAACACACAACACACACATTCGCTCTCGCGCACTCATCTCATGTCTAGTTGCAAACCTTGGGCACCCAGCCAGAAGCCACGTTTGGAAACTTGTAGTGTTGGTCTGGGCGCGCAAAAAATGCAACTTGGGTCTCTCATTCTAGGGTTTTGACCAGACAACACACACACACTTTCAGAACCTGGGCCCCATTTTGCCGGCATGACTCCTTTTTTGCCAAGGTTCGAGCATTTGCGCCCGGATCCACTTTTGGTGCAGGCCCGGTCAAGGCCTCACTTATCCCTCGCTGGGATCACTCCATGCCTTTTCGGCGCTGGGACAAACCACGAATACAGAGTGTTTGGTTCTCTGAGATGCCCGCCACCAAGACACCCAGCGCTTTCTGTTGTGAAAAAGGGACTTGGGTGAGACCCTGGGACTGTGGTTACGTAGCAGGGCGCGTATTACACTTTGTCTCGGGATCGCCAAACTGGGTGGCTTTCTTTCGGTTTCCCTTCGCAGCAATGGTGCCCCCATATCCTTGGCCAGCGGAAGTTTGACAGGTGTCGATGGATGAGCGCCACCCCTCTGGCAATGAGAAGCCTTGGCAGGAGAGGCTTTCAGCTTTGTACGGGTGCCATTTACAGGATGAGCCACGCGCGCGTGCGCTACATCAACCCTAGCTTTAACCAAGCAACCCTGAGCTCTACCACGAACCAAACCTGGCCCCATTCCCATCCTGCACCAACCTTGCAACTTACCCTGAGGCTGCCAGCGGAGAAGCAACCCTGAGGCCAACGTTCCATCCTAATCCCGTTTTAACCAATCAGCCAACCTTTTGAAAGCAGGGCCCTTTTTGGGGCAAACTCAAGGGGCAAGAGCGGAAAGTGAAACGTGCCCAAGACTAAACCGAAGAACAATCAGTCGAAAACACCCGGCCAGGCACCAACACATCAAAACACGCAACAACGCAAAGGTGACAAGGGCGCACTATGAGAGAAAGCCATCTCCTTTTCAGAGGTTTTGGATTGCCAGCCGCTCGCCTGAGGACGCAATGGTCAAGGCCGGGGTTTTGCTTCACTTTTTTGCTCGTTGCTGGCCAATAAAGATGCGATCCCTACGGCTGACAACCTGCGAAAGGGCTTGAAACAAGCAGGCCTTAACCCTGCCGACAAGAAGAGACCACCTAATCCCCTCAGCCTCATGGCAAAGCGGCGCCCCCGGCTGGCGCAACCCTGCAGGTTTCGTTTTCCATTAGGCATTTGTAGGCCTTGCGGCGGATAGTGCTGAGGGGCGTCCCCTAGTGGTAATTGATGAGAGTAGCGATGTCCGAATCATTCGCCAACCTGCCTGTCCTGACTTTTGTCTGTCATGCGTTGTCGTCCGAGATGATCGGTCCGAGGGCCATAGGATTAATCTGCCTGGCCATGATGATGGTGAACCCGGTGGTACTGTCCCGGATGAAGATATCAGTAATCCGAGCGAGATGTTTAGCAGTCTTGAGACCAATATGACTGGGTCTATCACGGTACCCACGCACCCTAGTCCAGCTCCTAGCAGGTCAGGCTCGGCCAGCTGGTGATCCTGCCTTGGTGATGCCCCCCTTAATCTTCTCAATGGAGCCGAACATTCCAACGCGAGGCGAAGTCAGGGAGTTGGGCTCATCCCATCCCTTCTTTGGCCTGCTTCCTTTTGGGAAAGATCTTGGTGGAGTCGATGTTCCGATTGGGCTGGGGTCTGTGATGACAGCAAGCTCACAGCCGGACGCAACCGCCAGCATGACTACTAGAGTGGAGTGTCATCGCACGTCATTCAATGTTAAAAGTCCGAGGATGGTGAATGTTTCAATGGCTAGGAATATGGGAGAAACCCTGCGCCATATCCTAATTGGAGCAAATATCCGCGGCCGCAGTGGCGGTACAGGATAATTTCAGAGTCCAACACAGTGATAGTTGATCTGTTCACCTCGCGTGGCGGAGGATCGCG
Source organism: Effrenium voratum (assembly GCA_963377175.1). Taxonomy (NCBI): domain Eukaryota; class Dinophyceae; order Suessiales; family Symbiodiniaceae; genus Effrenium; species Effrenium voratum. The sequence goes on along the minus strand of CAUJNA010001380.1, from coordinate 1,099,310 downwards.
CCAAAGCGGGCGTTCGACACGGTCAATAACGGAGGTGCAAAATCGACCGGTGTAGCCAGGCCAATGAAACGTGTCTGCGCACGCAAGCAGCGTCCGCTGCTATGCAAATGTGTCAAGGAACTAGAGACATTGCCTGAGAACCAGGCCAACGTCTAAAGCTCGTCCCAGGTGAATTGGAGAGTGTGGGCAGTTTCCGAAACAAAAGAGCTAGTTTTGATGATGTTGCCCGAGTTTGTACGTAAGGGCGTAGCCGACGTTGCGAACAGTGCCTCTTATCTAAGGAAGACCTGCGCGAGCAATGTTCCCTTGACGGACCCGACGCGGAGTCTGCAGAGAAAGCTCGTTGCTTACTGGGGGAACTGCTGGTCAGTTTTGCAACATCCCCGCAGGACAGGAGGACTATAGAAGATTTGCCCATGTGTCCCAGCCAACAGAGCTATCCCTGACCCCAGTCGGATTGGAGAATGTTGCACACGCGTACGACAGGCCTGCGACATATGTCTCCCAAATCCCGCTCGGCCATGTCCGACTTGTGCTCTCTCAATTGGAGGGCGCAAGTTCCGCCTGAAATTTTCGGTACTGGCGGAGGTTCGTGCGGCGGGTATCATGGTCTGAGCAACTCCGTTGCGCCCTTGATAATCTCAATTGGGTGGAGATGTGTAGAGTATGGCTATTCTCTCAGATGGCGGGAGGTCAAAGTCGACGTTATCAACAACGTCCACCGCCTGCTCAAAGTTGCGCTTGCCCAACCCTGACTCATACCCGTCTAGACAGCCAACGCCCAGACGCGTCCTGGTAATGTCGCGCACAAACTATCCGGCTGCTCTGGAGGAGCCTGGCGCGGGAGGCGAAGTCTTCGAAGTCAAACATCCTGAGACGTGTGATGACACATCTTCCAAAGAACCCGTATTGTCCTCAATGCGAGCGCGCAAACATGGAACAGGTGCCTTTGTTCCGCAAAGGCAGAACAGAGTCGCACGCGCGTTACTGTTGACACAATGGTCCTGCACGGCTCAAAGGACCGCAGCGTCAAGAGTGAACCTGATGCTGTCGTAGCTACGATCCTGCTACCAAGTAAGCTGACGCCTTACCTGTTTTTGGTCGCTCTGCGCCTAGCGCGGTCGAAGCGTTCCATAAATTCGTGGGGCCCGAGCCCATGGGTCCACTGCGTGTCCGCCCCTGCTATACCCAAGACAAATGGTAGTACAAGAGTCCTGCAGGGACAGGCTGGATTATCACCAAAGCGGTGGCGCTTTGCTGTCCGTGCTTCTTGCCGCGCGAAGCCTCGAAAACAGAGGTGAAGGGACGGCAGGGGTCTCATTGTTAAACACATACTTCACCTGAGTTAAAATCGGGGGCCGGATTGCCCGGCTCGTTCTTGAAAATGTCATGATCGTTGACGCTACAACACCAGCCAAGCGACCCCACGTAGCCGTCAGCGGGGGGTGGTAGCCCGCTGGTCCCGCAGCTGGGTTGCAGGCGGATGATATTAACACAACGCCTACATCGAACAAGCTTCGTGGGAAAGCGACCTTTCCAGCCTGTGTCAGGACCTGCTGCAAAGAAAGAGCAGGCAGGAAACAGGAAGGCGCGTGCCGCTCTTCTGAAGAGCGGGCGAGGCTCCGAAAACCGAAGCGCGAGCGAGTGGTAAAATCTGCGTCGAAAAGAACCGCAAGCAAGCTCCCCGAGGATGATCCAATTCGGATGTTTTCTGAAACAACCTCTTGCCCGGCGACTATGGTGGCAGGCAATCTGGTCCCACAGGTCCCACGACGCGGGCGCGCCTCCCAAAGAACCAGTGGCCACAGCATGGACCGACGCCGGCCATGAAGATGCAGTTTGCCCGTTAACCTCAGATGCTGGAACACTGCTCGAGGCGCCAGCCAGAATGACCACGCATGTTTGACCGCTCTGCGCGTAAGTTGTTGTTGGTTGTATATGTTGATGACTTAAGACGAGTGGCCCAGCCGGAAAACTACTCATCGGATCGGACCAAATCGGTCGTACAATTTTCATGGAGCCACCTGGTACCCCAAAGCGGTTCCTAGGAGCGAAATGAATTCGCCACCGTTGGCACGAAGGGGTTCTTCGACCCTCACACCCAGCGGACGGTCGATCCTGACCTCCGCGAAAGCGTGCTTCACGGAGGCGTGCTTTGAAAGGCACAGCCTGGCGAACTATTTCGTTTTTTTCCTGGGGCCATGAATGGCAATGGAAAAGCGTGCAATAGCCGTAAAAAACGCGTGAGAGGCCACGAAAAACGTGTGAATGGCCGTGAACAATCGGGCGGAGCTGTGAAACAAAGGTGAAGCGCAAGCAGTGGCCGTGAAAAAGGCAATGGCCGAGAAACACGAGCTTCATGGTCCTGAGCAGAATGACCCCGTCGAAAGTAGTTAAACGGTTGTCCAGGAAAGAGCTGTGCCTTCCGAACTATGCTAGGCCCTACAGAAGGTTGAAACACCGCTTCTGGAGTTCAATGAAACCCCATCAGGTTGATCGTTTGTTCGGACTGCTATCATGGCTGTTTTGATGAAAGTTCTTGTTGGGGCTTGGGGCCAGAATGAATGGGTCGATACGTATCTAATTAGGCCCGCGCAAGTCTGGTCCAGTCGGATCACTAAGAGGAACCGCCTGCGCGGCAGATACCGCACTTTTAACATCTTGACCTACGAGCGCATCTGGCGTCTACACATGCCTAGTGGGCCGAGGACCTATGTTCCCATCACCTCGCTGTTCAAATCAACTCCCGAAGCAGGGATTGTCGGTGTGGCCAAGGAGGGTATGGCTCTCCTCCAACTATGGCAGCTCGCTATAGGGGCGCCGGAAAGTTGGCAACACTAAACGTGATGGAGGAGAATGGGGCCGCGTGCCGGATCATGGTCAGTGGGAAAGCGGGAGCAACCCCAACGTGAGATAAATGTCGCGTAGTCAACACATTGACATTTGTTGGTTGGATGAAGTTCACAAGGAACAAATACAAATACTCAGATTCGTTGCGTGTCTGTCGCGCTGTCAGGTCGCGAACATTCTCACCAAAGCGTGTGTTGACAAGTTCGTCTGGGGTGTGAGTTTGCGTACGAACCCCGGTTAAACGGAGAAGAAAGTATTGGCCATCTCGCCCTCCCTGTCACACAGCCTGCTGCCCTCCCCCGAGTTGCGTGGCTCCGTTGATTGTTTGGTGAAGAGGAATATTCTTGTGCACTACAAGGTCGCCATCCAAGGCATCCCTATACGGACGCGGGCAGCGAGTTGACTAATTTGGCGTGCCCTGCCAAATTCCTGGCAGATACTCGTTTTTGAGAATCGCCCGCCATGTTAGGGTGACGTAAAAATCCAGACTGGTGTTGGCGGCTCTTGCCGCTCCTTGCGCATGACCTTGATCGTATTGTCGAGGGTCGATTTCACCGACGTTGCCGGTCAGGACTTAGGCTTCGGAGGTGCGCCTTTTGCTTGCTTGCTTGCTGGCTGGCTTGCTTGCTTGCTTGCTGCTTTGGTTGCTCGCTTCGCTTGCTTGCTTTGGTGCTGCTGCCCTGCGTGCTGCGCTTTCTGCCCGGCTGGGCTTGTTCTTCTGATTGTTACTAACAGCCCTTTTGGTTCATTGTTTGTGCCAGCCGGGAGCGCCGCTTTGCCCCTGGGAATGGGGGGTTTGGTCTCTTCTTGTTGGCGGGTTCTTTCCCTTTCGCGCAATCCGTTCAAAGTGTAGCCGGAGGTCACGGGGCGGGCTGCGGAGCAGGTGGCGATGATCCTGGTTGAGCGTTGGTGGACGGCTGGTTGGGAATGGCAGGTCAGTCAACACAAGTTGGTTCTGTGGTGCAAAAGGTGATTATTTCTGTGGAGTTCCACGTTACGTATGACAACTCCATGTTACTCATGTTTAATGCGATGGGGTTGCGTCAAGGAGTTCGAGCCGGGCTTGGCAACTCTGCGCATGAGGGCGCTGTTGGTGTTTTGCTCCTTGTGCTGGTGAAGGCAGCCCTTTGCCTTTTGTATGTCAGAACACTGACTCTCGATGGGTGGTTGCGTAACAATAAATCGTATCCGCTACGACCCACGAAGAGCTATATATGGGTCACACGGTTCTTTTGGAAAGGCACCCCGCTCATGTTTTTGATTTCGCTGGTTGGCCCCTAGACCAGTTGCGTGTGAGAGCTATCTTCTTGGTCGGAAGATGATCCTGTCTCCGCTGGGTCGCTAGAACACAGCTTGCAAGTCTAAAGTCAAGGGGAGAATCAACGTCTCAGCCTGGGAAATGCGATCCGCTCTGACTTCCGTTTTGGGTCTCAGTCGGCCTAAGACGCCGGAGGACCTACTGCCAATCCACGGGCATGGCTCGTTCACAGGCCATGAGGCCGGTCACTGCGCGCCTTGACTCAACAGAGTATTCTCCACCCACTGGTCCATCCACAGTGTTGCAAGTGAACCGACCACGCGCTGCAGGACTCTGGAGAAGCACGGTAAATTCCATGGTGTTCCTTGCCCGCCGTCTTGCATTTGCTCGTCAGCTTTTTGGACTTGCCATTTGCTGAAACTAGACTTTGATTGCTGGTGACCACTGCTTGAAGGAAATCGCTTCCAAGCACAGATGGGCCGCAGGGAATGCTTGGCGGGGCCACTCGATCAAACTCAAAAAATCGGAGGCTGTTCACCAAAGGACCCACGCAAAGTTCATATCACACAGAGGTGTCTTTTGTGAGGGTAGAGTGGTGTGACGGCAGCAAGCCCATGTCAGAATAATTCATGGTTCCGGCTATCCGGGGTTTTGCTTTGCATCTAGGGTTTTGCTTTATCAACAAAAACAGCGTCCCAGCGACTGCTGCTCTGGCCACACAGATGAGTGGCGTTTGCGCGCGTGCCAATGCATTGCGCTGCAAGTCCCAAGGTGGGGAAATTTTGAGGATTACAGCTCTGTGGGGATGACGCAACTGATTCAGAATATCGTGCCAGTCATCCGGAATTGTGATGAACATCCTGGTTTTGCCCAAGCATCCTTCTGGGCCGCGCTGTTCAAGTCAAGGTGCTTCTTCTCGCTGCTGTATTCGGTGTGCGTGCAACCCAGCATTGCGCTGTGGTTGCTTGCCCTGTCATTCTTAGGTCCTTCAAAGGTCAAATTCATGAAAGGCTTTGCCTACAGCAGCCAACGGTTGAGCACGCCCCCTCCACAAATCGGAAGGGTACATCGCGTGATTCGCGTTTGTCTCTTCTGTGGCACTCACGCTCTTCAGTCCCACATGCAACTTGTTTTTGAACAAACGGTGCTGCAGGATCATGTGTGGATAAAAAGGTATCTATATATGTTGTTGATTTGCGTGCTTTGAACGATTCCCCTTTGTCACCTTATCACCCCCGCGATCCCTTGCGAAAATTGGCAAGGCGGGACCGCTGGCGTCAAACTTGCGAGATTGCCATGTTACCGTGTTCTTATACAGGAGTGTGAACGCTTACAGCGATTGTTGGCCGATTTTCTGGGGGAAATTGTTCTTCAGGAGCTGCCAGAGAGAATTCGCTTGTGGAGCTTCTTGTGCGATGGCTTGCAAGGGTTGGCGGGCTCTAGTTTGCAGAATTTCCCTTGCACATACTTGCGGTGTTTTTGGGGCCTAATTTGCCTGCACGGTTGTTGGCATCTCTGGCAGTGAGTGTTGGGGTCCAGCTTGCGCAGAGTCCTTGGAGCATGCAGGTTTAACTCTGGCTTCTGCCGTGTCCGAAGCTGGTTTGAAGAGATTCTTGCATGCTCTTCCCCACGGAATCTCTTGCGCTTTAGCTTGCAGGGATTGTTGGGTTCTGGCTTGCAGAATTTCCTTCGCGGAAGCTTCTAGGGATTGTTGAACTTCACTTTGCGGATTTTCCGCTCGCCAGCTTGCAGTCGTTGCTGCGTGGTGTTTGGCTTGGGCAATTTTTATCAGGGTGGCTGGCCAGGAGTGGTTGAGTTTTGGCTCGCTTGGCTTGCTGGGCTTTCTGTGCGATCGCTTGCAGATCTTTGCGCAGCTTTCTGTGTGTGAGCCTGCCTGCGCTGCGGAAATGTTTGCTGTTAGCTTGCAGGGAGTTTGGGGATCTAGTTTGCGCAAGTTCCTGAGCATTGCCGTGCAGAGGTTGCTTGGGAGTCTAGCTTGTGGAATTCCTGTACTGCCCAAAAGCTAATGCCAAGCAGTGTCCGCGAGCTAGACCAAAATAGCTCTGCGAATAAGCCCTGCCAGCTCACGAGGATTTGACCCCAACAATCCCTTTAGCAACGCGCTAAAAAGTCCGTAAGCTAGTGGGAAATGCCTGCAAACTTGCACCCGGAATTCAGCAATGTCTGCAAGCCCACGCCGTGCTACTCGCAGGAGTTGCTGGATAATTGTCTGTGAGGAATGTGGGGCTCTTCTTTGTGGATTTTTTTGCAGTAGTTTGCGGGCTGTCGCGCAACGAATTTTGTGACGAGTAATTTTGTGACGAGTTCGGCTGTCACACCCTGATTTTGTGACGGATGTCATTGTCATTCTTCACAAAATGTGCGGGGCAATTTCTGCGCTAAGTTTGGCCGGGGTAGGGCCAGGTGGTTTGTGACGAATGTCATTGACATTGTTCACAAAACTTTCAAATTTGCTACAACAGAGCGCGCAACAAGCAGGCCGGACTTCTCGGCAGACCAAATAAAGTGATTTCTGGTTTGTTTTGTGACGAGTGTCATTGTCATCCTTCACAAATCTGCCGCCCCCGTGGGCGTTCAGGTTTGTGAAAGAAAGGCCTCTCAGGAAAAAAAAAGGCCTCTCGGAAATTTGGCTCACGAAGCCAAATATTCCGTCACAAAATCCGGGTGTGACAGCCCAACTCATCACAAAAGAGTGCTGCGACGGCCTAACTCATCACCAAATCCGGGGTGCGCCGTCCGAACTCGTCACAAAATTCGTTTCGCGACAGCCCGCAAACTACTGCAAAAAAATCCACAAAGAAGAGCCCAACATTCCCCGCACACACACACATGCACACACGCACCGCATAGGATCCAGCAACTCCTGCGAGTAGCACAGCGTGGGCTTGCAGACATTGTTGAATTCCGGGTGCAAGCTAGCTTACGGACTTTTTAGCGCATTGCCAGGGATTGTTGGGGTCTAGCTGCAGAAATCTTCGTGAGCTGGCAGGGCTTATTCGCAGAGCTATTTTGGTCTAGCTTGCGGACACTGCTTGGCATCAGCTTTTGTTCCACAAGCTAGACTCCCAAGCAACCTCTGCATGGCAATGCTCAGGAAATTGTGCAAACTAGATCCCCAAAATCCCTGCAAGCTAACATTAAACATTTCCGCAGCGCAGGCAGGCTCACACACAGGAAGCTGCGCAAAGATCTGCAAGCGATCGCACAGAAAGCCAGGCAAGCCAAACCTCAACCACTCCTGGCCAGCTAGCCCGATAAGAATTGCCCAAGCCAAACACCATGCAACAACGCCTGCAAGCTTGCGAGCGGAAAATCCGCAAAGTGAAGTTCAACAATCCCTAGAAGCTTCCGCGAAGGAAATTCTGCAAGCCAGAACCCAACAATCCCTGCAAGCTAAAGCGCAAGAGATTCCGTGGGGAAGAGCATGCAAGAATCTCTTCAAACCAGCTTGGGACATGGCAGAAGCCAGAGTCAAACCTGCATGCTCCAAGGACTCTGTGCAAGCTGGACCCCAACACTCCCTGCCAGAGATGCCAACAACCTTGCAAGTTCACAGATGATCGAAATTCCGCAAGCTACCGCCCAATCATCTCCACAAGCTAATCTGTAGCAAATTTGGCAAATGAGGCCCCAAAAAACACCGCAAGTGTGTGCAAGGGAAATTCTGCAAACTAGAGCCCGCCAACCCTTGCAAGCCATCGCACAGGAAGCTCCACAACTGAATCCGCTCCTGAACAATTTCCTCCATAAAATCGGCCAACAATCGCTGTGAGCGTTCACACTCCTGTATAAGAACACGGTAACATGGCAATCTCGCAAGTTTGACGCCAGCGGTCCCGCCTTGCCAATTTTCGCAAGGGATCGCGGGGGTGATAAGGTGACAAAGGGGAATCGTTCAAAGCACGCAAATCAACAACATATATAGATACCTTTTTATCCACACATGATCCTGCAGCACCGTTTGTTCAAAAACAAGTTGCATGTGGGACTGAAGAGCGTGAGTGCCACAGAAGAGACAAACGCGAATCACGCGATGTACCCTTCCGATTTGTGGAGGGGGCGTGCTCAACCGTTGGCTGCTGTAGGCAAAACGTCGCCTTTGAAGGACTTAAGAATGGCGGGGTCCGTACAGGCAAACGTAAGCCTAAAAATCACGCTGCAGCGCATTGGTGGGTCGCACAGCCGCATTGCGCTGGTAAACGTGGCCTAGGCACACCGAAAAACGCAGCGAGAAAAAACCACTTGACTTGAACAAAGCAGCCCGGAAGGATGCCTGGTCAAAACATTTTCGTCATCTCAATTCCGGAAGACTGGCAGGATATAATAAATCAGTTGCGTCTTTCGGAGAGCTACAATCTTCAGACCTTGCGCACCGTGGAACTCGCAACTGCGCAATGCCTTGGCACCAGCGCTGCGCGCGCAAACGTCACTCATTTGTGTGGCCACAGCAGCATCGCTGGGGCGATATTTCTGTTAACAAAGCAAAACCCTAGATGCAAAGCAAAACCCCGGATAGCCGGAATCATAAACAATAGTCCCTAAGAATACGGATTCGGATATTTGCAGCACTGCGAGGGGATAGCTGCACACTTGACAAAGGGTCTCAAGTTGTCAGATCATCCCACCAGATGTCCTTTCAGCATGCTTGTTTTTGCGCGGCCCAAGAAACCCAGTAGTAGAGGTGCTCGGTTTGGTGTTTGCGCGCGGCCGGCTATGCGTTCGCACGAGCGCCTGCTAAGCATTGCGCGCGCGCCTGCCAGATGAAAAGCACCCCCGCTCAAGCGCCCCCCGGCCGCGCAGCGCCACCCACAAGAGAAACGCAACAGCACACACACACACACACACGCTCCTACGCAGTCAGCGCAGCGCGCTCCTGCCAAGCGGGTCGCCTGCCCCGTTGTTTTTTTGGGTTGTGCGCATTGCGTTGGACGCGCCCAGCTGCCGGAGATGGGCTTGGTGCAGGGTGGCAACGGTTCGGTTCGGTTCGGTTGCCTTCATGGTTCGGTTATTATGCGCCAGTTCGGTTCGGTTAATGACTGGTCAACCGGGTTCGCACGGTTCGTGATTAAAACCCATGCAGGTAGGATCTCCACATGGGGGTTCCCACTCTTGTTTGCACGCGGAGATCTCCATGTTCATTTGAGCTTGTGTTGCTGGAGGGGCTCCCAAGTTTTGTCAGCAACTGACTCCGCAGATCCGCTGCGCACAGCTTCCGTGCAGAACGTGGCCTTCATTTGGAGCCTTGTAGGGGCCTCCGCGCAGGGCCTTCACAAACGAGCCTCCACATAAGAGGTACAAACCTCCATGCGGAGCGTTGTAGGCACAAAGTGGCCTCCGAACGAGCGCCTCATAAGGGCCTCCACGGAGGAAGCCTCCATGTGGAGCCTTGCGGGGCCCTCCACGCACCTTCACAAAGGGGGCCTCCACATAAGGAGCCTCCTTGCGCTGCTTCCACGTAACGCCCCAATGAAAGCCTTGACGTGGAGGCCCTTATGTGGAAGCCCCTTCGTGAAGGCCCTACTTTGAGCCATGTAGGGGCCTTCACGTCGAAGCCTTGTAGGGGCCTCCACACAAGGCCTTCAGAAAGACTCCATGCTCATGCTGAGTAGGATGCAGTTCATTTTTCCAGCGATTGCTATTACACGGCTGCCCCTTTGTCACGCGGTTTTTCAGTGAGTGTAGTGTTTTTTCAACAGCCGGCAACCCGTGCCTATTGTGACACGCGTCCCTGTTGTTGCAAAAGCGCCCTATTTCTTATCACGCTGATGTTGGCTTGCGTTCACCCGCATCTTGCAAGTGCACGAAGGAAGTGGCTTTTTTGGAGTTCCTCCTGCGTTTTCCGTTCGCAACACTGTTCTGCGCCGGAAGGACTTCTTCTAACGGTTGGTGCCAATATGACTAAAGAACAAATTTTGTTGTTTCGGGCGGTTGTAAAGTGTTTTGATTTTCTGTTTCGCCCATTGCGGAGTTGAGTTATATGTTCAACCCCCCTTCGAGCAGCAGTTTAACAACTAGATGACGGGTGGCCCGAAAGCAGTTTCCATGACGCGCAGCTTGAATCGGCCCACGCATTTCACTGTCTACTCTGCGCATGCCTCTACGCATTTCACTCTGTGCTTGCCCAACGCATGCCTCTATGCACTTCACTCCGAACTTGCCTTACGCATGCCTCTACGCATTTCACTGTCTACCTTCCCTGCGCGTGCCTCTATGCATTTCACTGTCTACATTCCTTGTGCGTGCATCTACGCATTTCATTGTCTACTTTCCCTGCGCATGCCTCCATGCATTTCACTGTCTGCATTCCTCTCTGCGTTTCACTAGCTAATATCCGTGCGCATGCCTCTATGCGTTTCACTTACTTTCCCTGCTTATGCCTCTATGCGCTTCACTGTCTACTTTCCGTGCGCATGCCTCTATGCGCTTCACTCTGCACTTGCCCTGTGCATGCCTCTACGCATCTCACCGTCTACTTTCCTTGTGCGTGCATCTCCGCACATCACTCTGTACTTTCCTACGCATGCCTCTATGCATTTCAGTGTGCGCTCTTCCTTTGCACACTTTCCCTGCGCACGCCTCTATGCTTGCCCTGCGCATGCCTATGCATTTCACCGTCAACGTTCCTTGCGCGTGCAGCCATGCACTTCGTTCTGTACTAGCCGTACCCATGCCTCTACGAATTTCACTGTCTACTTTCCCTGTGCGTGCCTCTACTGTCTTCTTTCCCTGCGCATGCCTCTGCGTTTCACTGTGCGGTCTCCCTGCGCATGCCTCCAAGCATTGCGCTCTGTACTTGCCCTGGGCATGCCTCTATGCATTTCACTATCTAATTTCCGCGCGCATGCCTCCATGCATTTCACTGTCTGCGTTCCTCTACGCGTTTCACTATTTCATTTCCGTGCGCATGCCTTTATGCGTTTCACTTACTTTCCCTGCTCATGCCCTTATGCGCCTCACTGTCTACTTTCCGTGCGCATGCCTCTATGCGCTTCACTCTGCACTTGCCCTGCGCATGCCTCTACGCATCTCACTGTCTACTTTCCTTGTGCGTGCATCTCCGCACATCACCCTGTACTTTCCTACGCATGCCTCTATGCATTTCAGTGTGCACTCTTCCTTTGCACACTTTCCCTGCGCACGCCTCTACACTTGCCCTGTGCATGCCTATGCATTTTACCCATGCCTCTATGAATTTCACTGTCTGCTTTCCCCGTGCGTGCCTCTACTGTCTACTTTCCCTGCGCATGCCTCTGCGTTTCACTGCGCGCTCTCCCTACGCATGCCTTTACGCAACTCACTCTGCGCTTGCCCTTTGCATGTCTCTACGCATTCCATTGTCTACTCTGCGCATGCCTCTACGCATTGCACTGTCGACTTTCCCTGCGCACGCATCTTTGTACTTCACTCTGCACTTTCCCCACGTATGCCTCTATGCATTTCATTGTCTACTTTCCCTGCCACGCCTCTGTACTTGCCCTGGGCATGCCTCTATGCATTTCACTATCTAATTTCCGCGCGCATGCCTCTATGCATTTCACTGTGCGGTCTCCCTGCGCATGCCTCCAAACATTGCGCTCTGTACTTGCCCTATGCATGCCTCTGCGCATTTTACTGTGCACTTTCTCTATGCATATTTCGCTGTCTACTCTCCGACCTTGCAGGCGGAGCTGCGGGGGCGATACCTTTGTACTTCAAGTTAAGACTTTGCAGCCGGAGCAGCGGGGACGTGCTTTGCATACTACTTTGGTACTTAAAAGTTGCGACTTTGCAGCCTGATCCCTGCAGACGGTGGCGCGCAGACCGCGAAGATATGCGAAGATTCACACGGGACCAGCGCGAGTGATCTGACACGCACAATCTCCGCACAGGGTCGCGCCGACACGCGCGATCCCCGCAGAGGGCAGCGCGCGCGCGCGGCAAGAGTCGCGAAAAAATGCTAGTTTTTGCACCTCGACCACGCCGATCCCCGCAGAGGGTCGTGCGCGTGCGCCGCAAGAATCGCAAAAAAAAACAGTTTTTGCATCTCGACCACGCCGATCCCTCAGGTTGGGCACACGCATTTTGTAGTAAACCATTTTATAGTCGGCCTTTTTTAAGTCTACACATGAGTTGCTGCAGAACGCATGCAGTTTGTAGAGGCTGCGGCTCTCTTATTTTGAGGGGTTCAGACAAAATAACGGAGTTGTTCGGACTTGCGTGGATTTGCTTGGTAGCTGCATTTAAGAATGGTCAACCCGTATTGAGCACTGGTAGAGTTGAGAGCCAACTCGCCCACGACAACAGACACTTGGATTTCAGGGGTGGCCAGCGTGACACGCATTCCTAGCTGAAGTGACAGCGTTTGTTTCTTGACCACTCGGGTGCGGCGAAAAAAACGCCCGGCGAATTCAGAGACCCATGTTATAGATAAGTTGTTCCCCAAATGTTCCCCAAACTCTGTCGTCTTGTAGATTCCTTTTTCCGGAATGCGTAGCAAAGGGTTCCCGTTAAAGAAGGGAGCCTGGGGGTCAGCATGTGTTCGCCAGATGCGTCGCTGCGTTCGCAAGCGTCTGCAAGCGTTCGCAAGCGCCCGCAAGCGTCCGCGAGTGGAACGTAAGGCCGTGCCGTTGGGGAAAGCGTTTTACACGTCGTTTGGATGACTTGAAGCGTGTCATTTTCAGTGCCCCTGTGCGGGAATCGTAGCTTTTAAAGCTCGACGTGTCGTTTCGCTGCGCAGGCGCAGTGTTTTGGAAGGCTTCGTGTTCTCGTTGCCGTGCCAGGGGGATTTGCGATCCAGGCGTGGCTGTTTTCAGGTGTCCTGCTTGGCAGGCGCGTGATAGTGTTTGCGCTGGCGCCGTTTTCGTTGGCCCTGTCGTACAATCAACTCGTTTTCACGCAGATTTGCAAGAAAACGGTCGAAATCATTCTGGCGCTACAGTCCCGCGCTAGTTTCCGCGCACAGTGCGAGAGTGTCAAAGTGTGATTCGTGGCAGGCGCAGCATTTTGAGCGCTTTGCATGTCGCTGCAACGAACTGTCGATCGTGGTGTCAGTCAGAGGTGTCGGTCACCATTTTGTAATCAGCAGTGTTGCTCTAAACTGTGCTCCAGAAGTGTTTCTCAGAAGTGTTGCTCAGAAGTGTCGATGAGCAATGTGGATCAGGAGTGTTGACCAGATGCTCAGAACTGTCGATCAGTACGCGAAGTACAGGTTTCCACCTCCATCTGTAGTACAAATCTTGCGCGCAAAGTACATGTTTCCAGCTCTAGCTGGAAATCGCATGTACTACAAGTCTAGTACGCGAAGTACAGGCTTCCAGCTCTAGCTGGAGAATCGCGGCGCGCGAAGTACTGGTTTCCAGCTCTAGATGGAAAAGTGCAACTTTGTAGCACAAGTTTAGCGCGCTCGAAAAAATCGCAACTTTGCGCCCCAGTGTAGCGCGCGATCGCAACATTGCAGTACAAGTCTATCGCGCGAAGTGCAGGTTTCCAGCACTAGCTGGAAAATCACAACTTTGTAGTACAAGTATAGTACGTGAAGTACAAGTTTCCAGCTATGGCTGGAAGTTCGCAACTTTGAAGCGCAAGTTTAGTACGCGAAGTACAGGCTTTGAGCTCCAGCTCGAAAATCGCAACTTTGTAGCACAAGTCTAGTACGCAGGGTACAGGTTTTCAGCTCTAGCTGGACAATCGCAGCTGTGTAGCGCAAGTCTAGTGCGCGAAGTACAGTTTTCCATCTCCGGCTGGAAAATCGCAAATTTGTAGTGCAAGTCTAGCGCGCGAAGCGCAGGTGTCCAGCTCCAGATTGAAAATCGCCACTTTGTAGCAACAAGTGGAGCAAAGTGCCGTTATACAAGCTGAAAACATAGTTTGCGCAGTTGGCTTGATTGCGAGCCCCATTGGCTTATACCGAAAAATGTTCTCTCTAATTATTTTCTTGAATCTGCGCAAATCGAAGTGCATTCGGGTTCGTGGGCTCTGTCTTGTTCCGATTTTTCAATCCAACGCAAATCCAGAACATCAAGAGCTTGCTACCGTGGCTCGTATCCCTGAAAAAAATTGGGCTGCGCCCGAAATGGTGGCAAGCACAATTGGTGGTCATAAAAACATGTCCGGCGCGCTCGCTCACACGCGGTCGCGCGTGTGTTTAGGCACCCAATACACGCCTGTGAAATGGTAAGCGCGCCTGCTCTGCACACCCGCCTGCCACATTCTATGAGGCAGAGGGCAGAAAGGCGGGCCAATTCAAGTTGCGGTTTGCCTGGGCGAATCGCAGCCCGTCCTCAAAACCGAGCCCTGTTTTCGGGTGTGCGCTTTCCAATTGGCTGCGCGTTTCGCCTGGGTGAAAATGCAAGTTGGTTTCGTGGAAGTCCACGCCACTGGGCGTGGTTTTGGCTGGCGGGCTGTTTTTTATATATCTTGAAACCTTGCTGTCCGGCCCTGGCCCAAGATCTTTTATCTTGAAGCTTTCCTGATTTGAGTCGCTTCTGCATTGGCTCACAGAGGCAGAACCAGAGACTAAACCAACAATTAGCAGCAAAAGGATGAGACCACCATTGTGCAGACGAGATATATACAGAAACAAGCATGTGAAAGTGAAGCAGGCTGAAAAACAGGGTTGGGCACCAAGGTTTCAATTCAAGACATTCAGGGCAGCCCCTCCAAGGATAAAAGCAAGCGTTAGAGCAAAATTAGTTGAACAAGCCCAGCCTTCCTGCGGACACCAAGCTTTCAAGATATCCAGGGCAGCCCTGCCAAAAACAAAGCAGTTCAAATTTAATTTGGGCAAACAGTTAATTGAACGGGCCTGGCCTTCTTGAAAACATTGGTGTGTGCTAAGGGAACCTTCAGGGCATTTCCTGGCAAAGGTTGGCCGGAATTGGTTTCCAGCATAGTTGGCTGGGCCCTCTGCAGGAGGGTTCCCCTCCATGTTGATTTCATCACTGACTACTAAAATTGTAACTATAACTAACAAGTAAGCATTTTTCACTTGTGTTTATTCATTTTTGTTTTATTTCTGCATTTTTTGTTTTTTGTTGTATTTACTTTAAAAGGTAAGAGAGACAGTTCCGGAAAAACACGCGTCTACCTCGCCCCCCGAAAGCACAATCCAACGGTACGTTTGGAACTTGGGAGATTTTTGCTGGCCGGCCGAAAACTTCTTTCCCACGACAACAAGGCGAGCCCGTGAATCACGACACGGGGCTGGCTAACAGGAAGAAGAGCAAAGAAAGGGGCTGGTCCTGGCAGTTTTTCTCGTATTTCCAACTGAGGATTCTGGACACACTCTGGCATGCGCGCTTCTGAGAAGATGTCGTGGTGATTGCGGATGTCGGCTTTTGGCTGGCACCCTCAGGTCAGCGCTCAATTACGACACTTCACGTTACGTTGAAGGACACAGAGGTTCAATGAGGAATCACAGAAACCCTTTGGGTAGCGCAAACAATGTTTTCCCCGAGCAAATTTCAATATGTTTTAACTACGATCAAGAACGCCTAAATGACAGTTTGTTACATATGAGTTCACAAACCCTCCCTGAAAACCACCGGGTGCGCAGACTGTGATCAGGTGAAGGGAGCCCTGCACGGGAGTGAATGGAAGGACTGGCAATGCCAGGCACTCAGCTCAGCATAGGCCAAAAGGTCTCCCGCCCTCCGTCCAACTGTTACTCAGTATGCCGTCCAATTGTGCAATCGTTGCTGGCCTTTTCCTGTTTTTGTCTTGACTTTGTGCAGCAGTTGTCCCGGTGCTCCATGTGTCAGACGCGTAGCCGGGCGAAAGGGGCAATCGTTGGAGTACCATTTTGGTGACAAAAAATCGTGCCCAGGTTTTCCGTTGGCGTGTTGTGGATTTGCCCACCAATGATCAATTGGCCGACTCGGATGCTTTGGGCCCTTAGCGGGCTTTTGTGGCGTACACCCAATGGATAGACGTGGATTTCCCTTGAATGACGCGTTGCCCAAAGCTGGCAGGTTCGGCTCTGAGCCATGGGCTATCCAAAGGGATGTGCCACGCAAAGGGATGCTTTCGATGCATCCCTTTCGTTTCTTGAAGGGTCCCTAGAAAGCTCAGGTGAGCAGCTGCCGAAAGAGGGCTTGCTGGGTAAGCTGCAGCTTGTGATGCACGGTGACAACGTCACGCCGCTCGGTGGCACTGGACAAGTTCGGAGGCAGGTCGGGTGGACGACGCAAGCACATGTTTGCAGCAGCCGATATGGGCCAAATATTTGTCCAATTGTTTTCTCCTATGATCTTCTGCATCGTCTTGTTGACAACCCGACTTACTTTTATTTTGACGCTCCTGACTCCTCGACACTAACTGCATGCTCATCCAGAGCGCCCATGTGTTGCGGTCGATGCGCTCGTTTTGGAAAAGGAATCCTAAGAACCGTGCCGATGATCCAGGCGAGACGTGCGCATCGATGTGCCGCAGGCCAGACTCACGCGCCTTTGAGTCAGGTGGTTTCGTCCACTTCCTGTTTTGGGAACAAGTTTCCGCACTGCGGCGCCTGTGCTAAACCATTTGCTCTGGTTGCCGCACTACATGCAATACCGTTCCTCTGAGAGTATGCAGTATACCTAGTTGAATTGAGCGCACAATTTGAGGCCAGTCGCCCCAAGTGAGGAGCTTTTATGCTCCCTCCCGACGTGGGCGTCATCACGATGATTTGATGACCACTTGAAAGGACTACCTTTAAACTGTACTGTAGTTGATAGGGTTTGGGTAAATGACCACGTTTGTGAGACTGCTGGTAGCAGCGGACTGCGGACTTCCAACGACAAATTCTTCCTTATTTTTTTCGGCGAGCCAGCCCTATCGCAAAAGTGGGATTCCACTCCCGCTATCTCCCGATTCCCACAATCCTGCTGAAATATTGAACACATCGTGCCTGCTTGCGCCTCTCGATGGCCAAGATACAGAGCAGTGCCCTGGAGCCCAACTCTGCCTTGCGCGAGCCTCGACCCGCCGGTGCGCATTTGCTCAAAATCCTAGCTGGCCAAGGGAGACGCGTTATCCAGTGCAGGGTTCCGTTCTTTCACTGCCCCAAGGTGGACTTAAACCCGGAAATCAACAACCCCTGGGTTTAAGTCCACTTTGGGTTTGTCCCTTCAAGGAAACCCTGATCCAGTGATTTATGGGGCCCCAACTTGGATGCCTGACTTTAATTCATGGCCATTGTGTTAGGAGGAACGCAACACATGAATACCAAGGCATGCTACCTTGTCTCCGGGCAAGACGATAACGGCGCGGCAGTGTCACAACTGTTCCCAACAATTGACCGGGCTTGTCTTGAGTGCCCTCATGACCTTTGGATTTTGACCGAGCGTGAAAAGGCCCCTCCTTGACTTTGTTGCATCCACTCCGCACTTCGCGCAGATCAACGTGACGGGCCTCCACGCTTTGGACCAACAGGCCAAAACCAGCGACCGAGTGCCGAGTTGTCAAGTTGTCGAGGGGTTGGCCAGGTCCCGGCGGAGATATTCTTCTCCATCCTGGGCAAGCGCCACTCGGAGCGAGGTGTCACACGCCCGAAAGTCGGTACTTTGGGAGAAGACGGAAAGTCCCAGGCTTCACTGCGAGACCAGAATCACAGGCGCAACGGGGTTTTCTGGGTTTGTTTTGATGAGTCACATTGTGTCAGGCCTTCCATTTGTATGGCTCGACCATTCTAGCGAGATGGTTGCCTGAAGGCTCGGCGTTTGTCGCTTTGCACTTCTTGCTCGAGCTGAGACGAAGACGCGAGGCATCGAGCCTGATGATTCGAGACAGATGTGCAAGGTGACGCTGTCGGGCTCCAACATGTGGATGGGTGGGGCGCCCGGTTGATTGACAGTCCAATTGACAGTCCAATTGACTTGCAAGCAAGTGCAAAATTTGACTTATTGACTTATTGCCGATCTGAGGCAGTTCTTCAATAGTGCAGGAGAACTGGCTAAGGATCAGAAAGGATCCACTTCGTGGGTCTCAAGGGAACCCCAGGGCTTAGCGTGTCGTTTCCTTGACTCAAAGGGAAGTCACATAAAAGGAGAGCTACCGCACCTTCCTAGACATCATCCGCAATGCGAAGAGGCAGGCATGGCGTTTAGCCTATGGGCCCACAACTGGAAACTGTTCAAGGATGTTCCCAAGCACAAATCATTACGCAAATACGCAAAATCCCAGAAATCTGTTGCCTGCAGGTATATTTTCATTGAGAACCAGTATTTCTCGAGCGACTTCCCTTCAACCTCTGCGGAGTGCAGCATGCCCAGCCAGTCAAACTCATCTACAGCCCATTGGATGGTTCACAGAATCCACAGAGGTGACTTTACGTCACGCAAAAGATCGGCTAATATTGCTGATCCGGAGCTGAATGGTCAGATTGCCTTTTCTGGCACGATTTCAGCACTTCAAGGCTGATGCGCCGAGCCAATCCAAGGTCAGCACATGCACGACCCCACCAAGGCGGTGTTGCAGCTTGGCGTCGTTTTGCCAGGCAGTTTGTCAAGATTGTGGACGCTTCTGGATGGAGATGTCAACGAGGCATTTGAAACTCCAGAGTGTTTCAGCCACCTTGACAGGGCACGGGTTCGAGTGCGCGCTCGATTTTGGCATGCGGTTTGCCCGTGCACCGGGTGAGAGTGCACTCGCAGCTTCGTTCATGAATTGCCTGGTTGCAGACGTGCAAATGGTGTGTTTTACACAAATGGTATTTTGGTCGCCGCCCCTTGCTCAGGCAAGAGAGAGCCCATTCAAATCGGTGGCGGTTAGAACAACTGTTCAACATTGAGATGCATTGAGATAGGGCCATTGTTTCAGTGTGTGCTGCGCCGCTTCTGTTCACAGTTCCCCACCATGCTTCCATGATCTTTCTACTTGCTGAGATGTGTGCGCTGGGCCGGCTTTCTGTTGCACCCCGCCTCCACCTCCAGCACCGTTTCCTGCCTCTGAGTGGGCACTAAGCGACTCTGTTGTAGGTGCAAGCGATAGCGTAGCCCTGGCAAACCTTTTTGGGAGGGATGTTCCGCTTTGCGGGTCCGAGGTACAGCGGGGCGACCAATCGAATCGGCGAAGCCGCTCGGCTTGTGAGACGTGAGACAGGCGATACCTTGTCCCAGAGACAAAGACCTGCCCCTTTCATGGCCATTCAACTGGCAACAAATGTTACCATGAGTTCACAATTAAGTTGCGCAGGTAAAGGGGGGAGGGGGGAGAACTTAGAGTGTTGACAAAATTAGGAGAGCGTTGGCCCATTTCCTTGGTTTCTGATAGCAAGCGGTCTGGAGGCCTCGAGTTCAAATTTTGAATCTGGCGATCGATTTGACTCTGCCAGAACCAGGCGATTTTCCCATGTCCACGTCTTGGGCTCATGTCCATTTTTTCACATGGAGGGGAAGCGGGGGGGAGGAGTGGTGAAACACTTCTGTTGATGCTTGTTGTAAGCAGTAAATACCCACACAACAAGCAGACATGAAAACACAGTAACCACCCTATCAGTTCATGTCACGAGTCTGAGCTGGGAGCCGCACTTTGTCGAGAAAGTGGAAGTCCCCCCCTAAATACACCTTGAGCAATCTGATGTTTCCACCGAAGCTTTTTCCACAGTACGCCCCAGTTCCTTGGTGGCGCCCCTTACGTCATTTGTTGGTTTTAGGGCGCTGGCCTTTTTCTCTACTGGCCTGTTTCAAAGAGGGTTCACACAAGGAGCTCCGTCTGGCGAACATTTGCGCCGCACTGGTCTATTTACCAGCGCCCTTCATTTGTGTCCTCTTCTTCTACATTTTCCTGCACTCGGCCCTCTGGTGCATAGGCTGCGCCTAGTAGCCGATGCCGAGAACAACGCTGCCTCATCTTCTTCATTCCCAACCACACTCTTTGGCATGATCACAACCTTCTCATCGTGGCCGCATAGATGGCCTGGACGAAAGTCGGATGCCGCTGCTCAAGCCCCTCATCTTTCGGCTGCGTCCACTTCCTTCCCAACAGGTCGAAAACAATTTCCGCCTCCTTACCAGCACGGACCCAGAGGCCAACTACCATGAAGATGATGCCCGGCAACAAGCCTCCCAAGAAAAAAATGACCTGCCCACCAATTCCGCCCCACTCCCTGCCAGCAATTTTATTTTCGCACCACGCAGGCTTCCCTCAGTGCCCTTCTCCTATTGGTTACCTGCCGCATCTTGATCACCGACGTGCGCTGAAAGGCCTGGCCTTCAGGGCTTTCGTGCCGTGCGCCACCAGCTTGCCCGCATGCGGTGACCAACTCCCATTCTCCAAGGCCCACCGTGCCGCCCCAGATCCGCAAAATGCTTGGTCCTCCACCTGCCTGACCCATTCTAAAGGCAGCCGCGTTGTCCATCTGTGGCCCCAATAAATCTTTTCAGCGTGCACCTCCAGCACAGCTGGTGTTGCTGAGTTCCGCCTCCGCCCACGACTGGGCCACAGAAGGTTGCTTGGTCGTCTCCCAGGCTACAGTGTTGGCAAGCCTGCAAAGACGACTAATTGTAAACGCTTTGCGTTGCCTGCCTTGGCTAGAATGCTTTAGGCTGGCTTTGAGGTATTGTGTTTCGGCTTGCCTTGAAGTGTTGTGTTTGTTTGAGTGAGTCGGCGCCGAAACGAGCTGGTTTCCAAGATAGGGGGTGGACGCATGCTGATTTCCACATGGCTTCAAGAGGATTTGGGGGTTTGACGAGCGGTTGAGGGTGACTGATTTCTAGAGGAATTTTGCCAGGAACCTGGCGTGTTTCTAGCGGCTGGGCCTCGGAGACTTGTTGATGGCTCTTCATCTGCTCCATCTCTCGCCACAGTGCTCCACTCAGCCCCACTTTCATCAGTCCCATCTGGCCTTCACCCTCTTTAGGCGGCCCCCCCGCCCCCCATGTTGCCCGTGAGTGCACCACCTTCACCAGCCGGAGCCGCAGCTGCATCATTTTGGGACCTTTCTTGAGGGTGTCGATGCCCACAGCGCGGGACAACCAATCTGACGGTGCCCCCAACAGGCGACAGGGCCATTTCACTATTTTCCACGCCCTGTTCAGCGCGAGCCCGCGTAGGTGCTGCTGGACCGGGTGAAGCGGGCCGTGCTGCTCCATGAGAGCTTCTCCGTGGCTTGGGAGCCCAATTGTCACCGACAAAGCCTTTGAACTAATTTTTTGATAGGCCCAAAATCAAGATTGACGGATGTTTCTCTAGTTTCCTTTTGATGCACCCCCCCCGACAAAAAAAAAGCAAAGCGCCCGAGCAGGGAGACGCCGCGGGACGAAATTTAAGTAACTTCCGTTTCTTCAAACCGCAAACACGGGGGCGCCCCATCAAACATGCTGTATGCTTCAGGATTAAGGGCTGTTGAGATGGTTGAATATTCTGCTAAGAACAGACGCAGCAAAAGTGACTTCAAGGGCGCCTTGTTGCATAGGCAAGAAACTATAGGCGTCGTGGTGGGGGAGAAGGAGTTTCGCGCAGGCCTGGCGGAGGCAAGAAAAAGCGATATGAGAAGACCCCGCCAAGAGACGGACACAGGCTCATTAGTTCGAGCACATTGTGTTTGCTCGCGCAAACATCTTGCGCATCAATACGAGGCACAAACTGAGCGCTGGGGTTCTACTGGTGGACAATGGCACTCATCTACTACCGTCAAGTCTGCACCACGTGGGCTTCTGAGGCCTTCGTGCTACCTTTGGCCACCGAGCCACTTGGATCGCAGGCCTGCTTGTGCAGTTTTCTGGACGCCTTTTGGATGACCCCTTTTTCTGGTAGAGCTTCCTATGGAGCGCTTTGGAGCAAACGTAGACCTTGTTTGGCAGGACATGCTGCTTTGCTCGAGATTCCAACGTTTAAGGGCTGCCGCCCGGTGCCGCCCGGAGCCGCTTTGCGCAGCTCATTCACAACCACCTTCGTCACCGAAGCTGGTGAAAGAATCATGGCCCAAGCTTCCTGAAGAAGCGGTGGATGAGTTCTACCTACACCTCTCTGCGCCCTTGCCAATCGCCTTCTTCACACAATCATGTCACTCTGCCGCACCATGAGCCCGTTGTACAAGGATGGCTGGACGAGGCCCAAAATCCTGAGCAATTGCTACGGGGCACGCGGCCAAATCACGCAAAGCATCCTCACCAACAACCGACACACACTACGAGGACAGGCTGTGGATGATTGAAGAGTGTGCCAAGATGGAGCCCATGAAAAATAAGTTGCGGGACTTTGGCCTTGCGTTCGCTGCATCACCAGTTGTTTGCTGTGAGTTGAGAAACTGCGAGACTGCCGCGCGATCAGGCCATGAGCCACGATGCAGAATTTCCGGTTATGGGCCATATTCTGGCCTGCCCTTGTCCTCAGACTGAACTTTGAACCAGTGCTTCGAAAATACCTCCACGAACAAAGCCCCCCGCCTTTTTTAAACCTTCGCCTTTCCCATGAGCAGGCGCAGAAAGACTGCAGAAACGCAGTCTTTCCATGTGGTTGGAGGCTTAAGAAGAAGTTTTGCAGCTTGGCCACCTGCAGGTTTGCAAGGCACGTGTTTCGGACCCACGCTTGGCTTGCGGGAAACAAGGCTCTTGCATTTTAACCGGGAGCTTTGCGACACGGCAAATGTGTGTTTTTGCGTGCGCGCGTGCGTGTGCGAGTTCGCATTGTGACGGGTTGGTTGATTTGCAAGCCGCAGCTTGACAGCGCGCAAGTTCCAAACAACTGCGAGACGCAGTTGTCGCGATCTGGTAGCCAAGAGCAGACACGAAGATGAAGGAGCTGAAGATCACCCTTGAGCCAGTGCTGACTCCAGATTGATCAGCCCCAGTCTGTTAATAGGGGACTGTCCACTGGCGTTGGCGGATTGCGTAGCGATTTCAAGACTCTCCTCTCCGGGCGTCTGTTGGAGGCAACAGATGCGTTTCCCGAGAAAACGGCCCAGGAAAACCAGACCAGCGCTGCACAAAGTCAGCTCGCTGGCTCTTAACGCGTGGAAGACAAACAAACAGCGCCCCTCTGACGTCGGCTGCATGGTGCCTCGAATTTGGGGCCGGGAACAAGACGTCTTTTTGCCTAGGTCGCATCGGGCTCGAAACGTGTTGAGGGAGAACACCCGCTGACTTCGGCTGCAGAGCGCCTCGGATTTGGGGTAAGCGGTCGCCTATCTGACGTCGGCTGCAGGGTGCCTCAAGTTTGGGGTCAGGAAAAAGACGTCTTTTTGCCTAGGTCACATGGGTCTCTTAAAGCCTGGAAGGAGAACAAGCAACGCCCCTCTAACGTCGGCCGCAAGCACTTTGAATTTGAGGTACACGGGAGTGTTAAAGCGTGGAAGGAGAACAAACAACGCCGCTTTGAGTTGCCTTGAATTTGGGGAAAGGAAAAAGACGTTTTTTTGCTTAGGTCGCACGGGGCTCTTAACACGTGGAAGGAAAGGGTGCCTCGAATTTGGGGTAAGGAAAAAGTTGTGTTGTTTTTGCCTCGGTGACATGGGGCTCTTTTCAATCGCACACAACGCCGCTCTGGCTTCGGCCGCAGGGCTGAACACGTTACAGGAGAAGACCCGAAAGGGTAAAAGGGCAAGGTCCCATGTCTTTGTAAGTACAAGAAGGCCTTCTTGGCACTTTCCTGTTTGTCATGTCCCAGATGCTGAGGATGCTGGAAATGCAAGGGATGCATCTACACAACTTACAGGAACAGACTCAGTCTTCGCACTCAAGAAATTAAGACTTTCAGACACGGAATATGGACCAAACACAGAAAATACCAGACATGTGGGGAATGCTGGGAACGCAGCCGGCTAGCCACAAAAAAGTGCAAATCATTCATTTTTGCAAACTTCAACAGTTCCTCAAAGTATCACTGCGCTTGGCCCCACCCAAACCGCCAATTCCAACATCGCTTGAAACAGCAAAACACCACTAGTATCTGCAAAAAAGGACAAGTTCATGGCAACGAGATAATCCTGATGCTGCGCATCTGGGGGACCCCCCCCCAGAGACCTAGTGGAAACGCAGATTTTTAGCGCGAGAGACCAAAACACAGTGGAAAAAACCTAGAGCAGCACGCCCAAAAAATAGCAGTCCCAAAAGCCTTCGGCTTTGATAAGAGATTCCGAAGGAAAAATCAAGACCAAGTTGCGGACTGCCATCTACACGCTCGACTGGCTTCGGCGGATTTGTGTAAAACATGTGTGCGTAGAATGAGCGCTGCCGGTCGTAACAACAAGGTAAGGCAGGCTCCGTAGCAACCTCGAGGAATCCCAAGCAAGTGCCTGACGTAGGTGCCCAAGCCCACAAAGGCCGAGCTTATATCAACCCTTGTGAAACCAAATTCAGGGCACAACGCTGAGTGCTCCACAACATCCATAGAATTAGCCAGCGCTTTGTCACGGAGACAGTGGTCATTGCAACTCAACTGAAGTGGGAAAGCAAGCTCCACACACAGGAGGAGAGAATGGTTTCTTGAACTGGAAACAAGGTGCAAACAGCTTGTTTCAGCAATTAGGGTGTCTTGAGAGCGGCCACCGCGAAAGATGGCAACGTGTCAAACGCAACAGCAAGGTCTTGTCAGGTATAGGGGTTAGGGGTTAGGGTTTTCCGGGTTTGGGCCCCCGCTCAGCCAATCCCCCTTGGCCGAAAGAAAGCTTTGGCGCCTTGGCTGCTCTGCGGCATCCAAGCCAGCATCTTTAAATGTCCGTTGCCGGTTCTCCGGCTTAAGCTCTATCGCTTTCGCCGCTTTGTACTTACCGCAAGACTTCCGAATTGCGGTCGTCTTAAACTTGGCAATCTCAGTTCTCATGCCGGAGTCGAGCCATGCTGCGTAGACCTTGAAGTCCTGGAAGCCGGACAAGTTCACCTTGCTTCCCCGCACTTCTTCATTTCAGCCCATTGCTTTTCAATCGCTGCAACCCCAAGACCAACTACATCCAAGCTCGACCCACCTGCGTCGCCGTCTGCAGCTGCGCGAACCTGGTAGAAAAAGGGGACGCTTGCCCACACTGCAGTCAAAAACGGCTCAGGCACCTACCTCCCCAGGCGCTTTGTCAGCACCGACGGCCGCGATCACCTTGTGAGCAGCCTGGATGCTGCCTTGAGCAGCACTTCCGACCGAGACCGTGATGTAGTTGCTCGAGGAGCTCAAACAGCCACGCTTCCAGCCGGTTTTTTCCCGCTTCGCCCCTCACGTGCGAGATGCGGCGCTCCAAGCCCGCGATTTTGTCAATGTGGGCAAGCTTGTTCTTCTGAGCGTTCAAGCTGTCCTGCCCCCACTCATTCGGATTCGAATCCCGCTAAGGCGCTGAAACGCATCGTTGAATAGTCGCTGAAAATGGTTGTTTCCAGCAGCGCTCGTGCCATCCCGATGACATAGAAAGGCGCACAAGGCAGCCAACGCAAGCCGGTTTTCGTTCATTCGTGCGTGTTTGCTGGGGCGGGCCGGCTGACCATCGCCAGGTGAAATGCTTCTAAAACATTTTTATGTTTTGCCCTGCCTGCAAGACCTGCAACCCAGTTGCAAACACTCTTTTGTTTAGGCAAAAAGGTCCGGCTGGATACAGAATGTGATCCGGCGGGTGTCACAACCTTCCAAGTTTAAACGGCGGAAGCGTGTAACGGTCCACCTGAAAGAAAGTGGTGTTTAGATCGTCAAACACGAGATGGGGCAACGTAGAATCAATGCTGTCACAGGCCGATGGCGAAATCATCGTCGCTTACCGGAATGCAAACATGCCTGAGAAACAAACTGCGCAAAACTGTTCAGAAACCCTGGAAGCTTCGTAGCTATGGGTTCAAGTTTAGCCCCAAGCAGAACCACAAACAGGTCATTCAGCGCAGCATGGCTGGTGGCCAACGCCGAGCTCAAACACGTTTTGCGGGGAAGTCTGGGGGCCCAGAAACAAAGAAGCATCCCTTCGAAAACAAGTGCCAGCGAGAACCGCTACCTCGGCTGCGTTCCCGTCCACGCACTCTTCACGCTCTCGATGTACAGTCTGGCCTGCTTTGCCGCCTTGGACAGGGACTCCTCAAAGGTGGCCGCCTTGAGCTGCGGCGAGGGCCCACAAAGATCAGCCTCGCCTGGAAGTAAGGGGACGCACTTCTTCTCCGCCTACCACGCAGAAGCGCAAGTCCACCTCTTCCTCCATGCTGCGGATCTTCCATGGGACCCCCAGCCCGCACATCGCCTTGATCTTCCGCCGCTCCTCAAGCATGTCAAAATTCCCGAGCTTGCCAATCTTCTCCTTGCAGGAGTTCTTTGCGCTCATCACGGACTGCTCCAGAGACACTCCACGCCAGCAATGTGCATGCTGAGGACTTGCTGGCCGATGGCTTCGGAATCACGAATGTTTTCTGGCTGGGAGGCTACTGTTCACAGCGACTTCATCTGCGACTTCACTCCACAGAGGTTGAGGACTGCGGCCACATTCCTTGGCCGGGAGTATGCACAGGCCCGAGCCACGCCGAAGGTGATTGACCAGTCCCCAAGGAAGCGCAGTACAACTCAGGGGCTGGCGATGCAGAGTTGAAACGCTTCACAAAGTTTGACCGCAGCCCCTCGCGTGACCTGAGCGCCAGCCGCCCTGGATTGCGCTCGAATGGATTTCCTGCAGTTGTTGGTGGGGAACCAGCATGTGTATGCTGAATTTTCTGGGCCTGCGGCCTCTAGTTATACCATGTCATGTCATGTTTTTTGTGTGAGGAACGTATCCTGTGCTATGATATGGCTGGTTAGGTTATGCGTGTTGCCCCAGATGATGCCGGGGGTGCCAGCTTTCTGGGCCCCAGCCGGGCCCCAACCCAGAAGGCTATGGGGTCGCGCGCGCGCGCCAGAGGCCTCAGAAAGAGCAGCCCAACAAGAGCAGCCCGCAAGCCAGCCCGGAAACGCAAATGCAACAAAGCACCGTAAATAGCAACGTTTTGTGGCTGGGGTCGCGTGCGCGCGCGCCAGAAGGCCCGAAAACCGACGGGAAAAAGTCAAGGGCCGCGCAGCACGCGAGCCAGCCACAGCAAGAGCAAAACACACAGAACAACAGCCCACCGCTCAGCACAGCAGTTTTTGACGGTATTTACAGCGTTTTGTAGAGCGAGGACCCAGCATCGCCGGCACGCCCGGCAGCGCTTGGTGCCAAAATGCGCGAAAATGAGCCTCGCTTATATCCCTCCGACACCTTCTAAAAACAGTGCTTCATGGGTTGAGAGGCTTTTTGGAAGGAAGGAAGTCTTGATGATGCAGACCAAGCCCCGCTGAAGCATCATCAACCCCAGACCCTGATGATGCCAGCCACATGGCCTAAACTCTGCATATACCTTGCAGGCAAGCCACACCGCAAGCCGGAGCTCGTGATGCAGAGGTGCCGGATGTAGGCAACGCATCACGACCAATTGACGAGGGTCGGAGGCGCACGGGTGCAGCCCATAGCTGAAGCTAGCAGGCTAGTTGCCCAGCGGCGACATGCTGACCTCAGGAGGCGTAGCCGGATTTAAGGGCTGCCGCCCAGCGCCGCCAACTCTGGGAGGGGGGGAAGTCCTTTGGCGGGCCACGAAGAAGGTGAGGGAAGGGCCTTGGCTCCAGAACCGTAGCATTTCAAGAATCCTGACAGATGAAGTTGTGATTTTGGCTGGCAGAAATGTGAAAGCATGTGATTTCTTAGGCTGCCCCCGCACGCATCAGCATGTCTTAGTTTGCGGTTGTTGTTGTTTTTACAAGCTATTCCGCACGCCTCGAACACAACGCCAGCGTCGCGAGCAACACCCCCAGCAGCGCCAGCGCCACTAGCATCACCAGCAACACAAATCCGACAAATTGGACCACTTTCGCAAGGGGTCGGACGGAGCGGCCCCGCGTCGCCAGTATCACCAAGTACACACCAGCAGTCGTGATAACGCCCCAACCAGCATCACCGACAACACCCCCAGCAGCGCCAGCACCACCAGCATCACCAGCAAGTCAAATCTGACCCTGATCGGATGGAGCGACCCAGCATTGCAACATCACGAACAACGCCACCAGCGACGCCTGTGGCAGCTGATTTCGGCTGCGACGATGATCTTCATCGTGCAGCCTCTGAAGATTATCGTCGCAGCGAAAATCATCACCAACAGTCATGATGACAATCATGACTGCGCATCCTCTGCATCTCGAACCGGCTCTAACGTAACGATTGAAACGTGTGTGTGAAAAAGAGAAAGACGATAGTTCTGATGATGATGATGATATGATGAGAATCATCACTAGCGCTCGTCCCCAACACCAGTGATGATGGTATGCATCATCGTGCATCCTCTGCGTCACCAACAGTCATGATGACGATCATGACTACGCATCCTCTGCATCTCCAGTCGGGTCTAACGTAACGATTGAAACGTATACGAAAAGAAAAGGACGATAATGATGATGATGCGATGATGATGATGATATGATGATAATCATCACTAGCGCTCGTCCCAAACACCAGTGGTGATGATAAGCATCATCGTGCACCCTCTGCATCACCAACAGTCATGATGATAATCATGACTACTTAACTTCTGCATCTCCAGTCGGGTCTAAAGTAACGATTGAAACGTATATGAAAAAGTGAAGGACGATAATGATGATGACGCGATGATGATGATGAGAATCATCACTAACGCTCGTCCCCAACACCATGGATGATGATAAGCATCATCGCGCGTCCTCTGCGTCACCAACAGTCATCATGATAATCATGACTACGCATCCTTTGCATCTCCAGTCGGGTCTAACGTTACTATATGGAAAAGAGAAGGACGATAATGATGATGATGCGATGATGATGATGATGATGATGATGAGAATCATCATTAGCGCTCGTCCGTAACATCAGTGATGATAATAAGCATCATCGTGCATCCTCTGCATCTCCAAACGGCTCTAAGGTATCGTTTGAAACGTATTTGCAGAAGGGAAGGACGATAATGATGATGATGTGATGGTGATATGATGAGAATCATCACTAGTGCTCGTCCCGATGATAAGCATCATCATGCATCCTCTGCATCACCAACAGTTATAAGTTATAATGATAATCGTGACTACGCATCCTCTGCATCTCCAGTCGGCTCTAACGGGCCCTCCAACTGTCATGATGATTCACCAGCAACACAAGTCCGACGAATCCGACCACTTGCGGAGGGGTCGAATGGAGCGGCCCCGCATCGCCAGCATCACTTACAACACACCAACAGTCGTGGCAATCCTCTTACCAGCAGCGCCGAACAGCACGAACAACTTTCCCCAGTGGATGCCAGTGGCAGCTGATGACAACTATGATGATAACTATACTTTGTCCAGTTGCAGCCGCGTCCAGCCTTTCCGAAATATGTATATATGAAAGAGAAAGTCGTGAGCATGATAAGGATGATGACTATGATGATGAGGATGATGATTGTGATGATAGCTATCATCGTAGCATTCTCTGCAATCCTCTGCATTACCAATACTGCCTCATGAGAGATGATAATGATCAGGATCATGACTATGATGAGAAGGATGATGACTGTGAAGCAAGACGACGAGGATGATGATAAGGCTGATGACTGTCATGATAACTGTTATCGTAGCATCATCTGCATTACCAATGCTGCCTCATAACAAATAATGATGATGACCATGAGGATGATGATAAGGATGATGACTATGATGATAAGGATGATGACTGTGATGATAACTATCATCGTGGCATCCTCTGCATTACCAAGGCTGCCTAACGCCCCAATGAACACGTATATAATAACAAGAAGGAAACAAGAAAAGGACGATGATGACCACAATGATGATGAACAGGGTGATGATGATGACGACGAGGACGATGATAAGGATGGTGACTGTCATGATAACAATCATCGCAGCATCATCTGCGTTACCCATGCTGCCTCATGACCATGAGGATGATGATAAGGATGATGACTGTGATGATTGCTTTCACCGTAGCATCCTCTGCATTCCCAATGCTGCCTCGTAAGAGTTGCTGATGATAAGGATGACGGCTATGATGATAAGGATGACTGCGATGATAACTATCATCGTAGCAACGTCTGCATTACCAATCCTGCCTCATAAGAGATGTTGATGATGAGGATGATGAGGATGATGGTAAGGACGATGACTGTGACGATAACTATCGTCGTAGCATCCTCTGCATCACCAACGCTGCCTAACGCCACAGTTGAAATGTACAATATAAGAAGAAAGAAAAATGATGATGACCGCAACGATGATGATCAGGGTCATGATGATGACCACGAACGATGGTAGGATGATGACTGTCATGATAAATTATCATTGTATCATCATATGCATAACCAGTGCTGCTGATGACCGTCAGGATGATAATATTGATGAGGACTGTGATGATAAGGGTGATGACTGTGATGATAAGGATCATCGCAGCGTCCTCTGCATTACCAACGCTGCCTCAGAAGAGATGATGATATGGATGATGACTGTGACAATAATGATGTTGACTGTGATGCTAACTATCATCGTAGCCTCCTCTGCATTACCAATGCTGCCTAACGCCACAATTAAAATATATGAAGGAATAAGAAATAAGAAAGAAACAATAAACGGATGATGATGCCCACAATGATGATGGTCAGGATGATGATGGCGAGGCTGATGACACGTATGATGACTGTGAAGATAACTAACATCGTAGCATCATCTGCATTACCAATGCTGCCTCATAAGAGATGATTTGGATGTGAGTACGATGATGTTCAGGATGAAGACTGCGAAGATAGCTATCATCGTAGCATCCTCTGCATCACCAACAACGC
The DNA here is from genome assembly GCA_963377175.1 of Effrenium voratum. NCBI lineage: Eukaryota > Dinophyceae > Suessiales > Symbiodiniaceae > Effrenium > Effrenium voratum. The sequence continues at coordinate 1,068,467 of CAUJNA010001380.1, read as the reverse complement.
CTAACGCTACAGTTGAAATGCACACAGTGGTAACAAAGAAGAAAGCAACAAGAAAAGGATGATGATGACCACAATGATGATGAGCAGGGTGATGATGATGATTGTCATGATAACTATCATCACAGCATCATCTGCATTACCAATGCTGCTTAAAAAGAAATGATGATGATGACCATGAGGATGATGATAAGGATGATGACTATGATGATAAGGATGATGACTGTGATGACAACTATCATCGTAGCATCGTCTGCCCTTTACCAACCCTGCCTCATAAGAGATGGTGATGAGGATGATGACCATGATGATAAGGATGACGACTGTGATGATAACTATCATCGTAGCATCCTCTGCATTACCAATGCTGCTTAATGCCAGAATTGAAATGTATGTAATAAGAAGAATGAAAAATGATGACGACCACAATGATGATGATCAGGGTCATGATGATGACCACGAGGATGATGGTAGGATGATGACTGTCATGATAACTATCATCGTAGCATGAGCTGCATTACCAATGCTGCCGATGACCATGAGGATGATAATAAGGACTGCGATGATAAGGATGATGACTGTGATGATAACTATCTTCACAGAATCCTCTGCGTTACCAATGCTGCCTCAGAAGAGATGATGATGATACGGATGATGAGTGTGATGATAAGGATGATGACTGTTTTGATAACTGTCATCGTAGCATCATCTGCATTGCCAATGCTGCCTAACGCCACAATTGAAATGTATATAGTAATGCCTCATAAGAGATGATGAGGATGTTAAGGGTGAAGACTGCCAAGATAGTAGTAAGAAAGAGGAAAGAAACAAGAAAAGGATGATGATGACCACAATGATGATGATCAGGATGATGATGACGAGGATGATGATAAGGATGATAACTGTCATGATAACTATCATCGCAGCATCATCTGCATTACCAATGCTGCTTAGTAAGAAATGATGATGATGACCATGAGGGTGCTGATAAGGATGATGACCATGATGATAAGGATGACGACTGTGATGATAACTATCATCGTAGCATCCTCTGCATTACCAATGCTGCCTCATAGGAGATGATGATGATAAGGATGGTGACTGTGATGAGAACTATTATCGTAGCATCTTCTGCACTACCAATGCTGCCTAACGCCACAGTTGAAATGTATTTAATGATGGCTGCAATGATGATGATCAGGGTGATGATGAGGACCACGAGGATGTTGGTAGGATGATGACTGTCATGACAGCTATCATCGTAGCATCCTCTGCATTACCAATGCTGCCTCATAAGAGATGATGGCCCTTCCCGTGCGCCTCACCCTTTGCGGACAAGGGGTCGGCGGATTTCCAGGCAGGAGGGCCGTCGAAAACTTGAGGGGCACGGGTAGCTTGCAGCACGATAGATGGTAAAGACGACCCCGCCTGCGGCAGGCACCCGTCAATCTTCGTCTCCATGGCTCGGCTGACTTCCGGAAACTTTGCCCAGCTTGCAGTTCTGGCGAGGCTGCAGATGATTGCCATGGGTGTGTGAAGCTGGCCTGCAGAAGCTGTGGGGCTGAGCTCAAGCAAGGCCTTGCTCATGGCAACCGCGTCGTTCCATTGCAGAGAACGCAGGAGGAAGCAAACAAGCACATGTAGGTGCGGTTGGGGGGCTGGCGGTCTGGGCGACAGCTTTGAACAGGTCTGGGTTCACCTTGCGGTCATCGCTCATCTGAAGCTGCTGCTGCACTTTGGTCTTGGCGCCGCACCACCGTCGCAACTGGAGGCAGTATATTTTCCCAAGCACGTAGCTCTTGTCACCCTCGAAGCTGCATTTGTCTGAGGGTAAGACCGCCAAACAAAGCCCCGGCCAGCCCACTTGCACGAGTCTCGTAGCCTTGCGCACCGCCTCCAAAACATCCTTCTCAGCCTTGGGCTTTTTGGATTTGGTTGTGCTGCCTTGGCCTTGCCACGCCGCGTCAATGGCGCTGAGGCTGCTCTTTTTGCACCGGGCTGGCCGCCTTTGGGCTGCCTGTAAAGTCCACGGCCCGCCTCCTCAGACCCTTGAGCCCGCTTGGCACAAGTTTTCTAAGACCGCCCCCCCGCTCTGCAGGTTTCCAGCCAAACCCCCACAAACAAAAACGACAGTCAAGCTTTAGCGGTGTCCGGTATATTTTGCCTGGCGTTTAAACGCTGCAGCTGCCCACGCGCTGCTTGTCACACACTGGGCTGCCCTGGCTTGCGCCCGAGCTGGCCTTCGTGATGTTCGAAAATGGCAACATTAGCAACGTGCGTGTTGAAGCAAGGAACATTCCCCGCTACAGTTTCCAGACTTTAGGTCTCCTTTTTGTGGCTAGGCCAAAAACAGCATCCCCCAACTAGCATACACCCCAATTGTCACTTAGGTGGGACACGCGCTGTCGAAAAGGACGAGCGTTACAAGCGCTCAGATTGGATTTTTTTAAGCTTGGGTAGAAGGGCTCCCTTGCCGGAAGATATCACAAAGACAAGAAGCATAGGTTTTGGGCCTGATCCAACCACCGCCAACAAAGCTTGAAGGCGCGCTGGCAGATCAAGGTAAAACAAAAGCAACATTTGGGCGCGCTGTGCTCAAAAGCTTGACTTGCCACTTTCTTCTTGGCTTTACGATGCAAGCCAAATGAGGGAGATCCCTCGCATGCTGGGGCCAAGCAGCAGCACTGCCCCCTACATCCCAGCATCTAAACATCCTGCAGCGCTTGGAACGGCCGCCCAGGCCTTGACATTGCAAATTCTGGTAGCTTGCCCTGAAACCGAATGCTGGGCCGTAGCTAGCAGTCAATCCAAAAAGCCCTTCGTGGCGCCTTGCCCCCAACTGAAAAAGGAGCTGCTCGAGGACACGAAGCTACGAACAGTTAAGCCCTAAAGTGTTCATTTTAAGGGTCGATTTTTAGCGGATTTTCTTATATAGGCTCTGTCCCTTGCAGAAGAATCCCCGGAAAATCCCCTGCGAAATTCCCGGCGCTCCCAGACCTGTGTCAGCCAAGAAAAAATCCACCACGTTTCTCGCCAAACATGTGCTACTACCCGCGACAAAATCTGCAGTCTGGAAAATCCGTGGCCGCGGGAAAACCTGGCTTTTGGGGACACTTTCCGGCTAGACCCTTCGCTCTATTCTGGGCTCTTTCCTTAGGGAAGCCAGCGCCGCGCCTAATGCGCCAGAGTGCTCGCGCCGCGTTCATCTGGGAGTTGGCCGCGTGCTACAGCGTGCGTGCCGCTCATCTAAAGAACTAGACACCGATTATCCCGAAAGCGTGTATGAGAAAGGCGATGCAATACTGTTGGGGTATACCTATCATGTTGTATATATATATATATATATATACACTGCTTCTCTCTCTCTCTCTCTCTCTCTCTCTCTTTATCTTTCTCTCTTTCTCTCTTTCTCGCTTTCTCGCTTTCTCTCTTCTCACTTTCTCACTTTCTTTTTTTCTCTCTTTCTCTCTTTCATTCTTTCTCTCTTTCTCTCTTTCTCTCTTTCTCTCTTTCTCTCTTTCTCTCTTTCTCTCTTTTTCTCTTTCTCTCTTTCTCTCTCTCTCTCTTTCTCTCTTTCTCTCTCTCTCTCTTTCTCTCTCTTTCTTTCTCTTGCTCTTTCTCTCTCTCTTTTCTCTCTCTCTCTCTCTCTCTCTCTTTTTTCTCTTTCTCTCTCTTTCTCTCTCTCTCTGTCTCTGTTGTCTCTGTCTCTGTTGTCTCTGTCTCTCTTTCTCTTTCTCTCTTTCTCTTTCTCTTTCTCTTTCTCTCTTTCTCTCTTTCTCTCTTTCTCTCTTTCTCTCTTTCTTTCTCTTTCTCTCTCTTTCTCTCTCCCTCTCTCCTCTCTCCCTCTCTCCCTCTCTCTCTCTCTCCCTCCCTCTTTTTTTGCAAGCCGGAGCTGCGGGAGTGTACTTCGCGTACTACTTTTCTATCTAAAATTGCGAATCTCAGGCCGGAGCTGCGGGAGCGGACTTCGCATGCTATTCTATTTAAAACTTGCCGTTCTCAGCCAGGAGGTGCGGGAGCGCGCTTCGCGTACTACTTTTGTACATAATTGTAACGAAAACCACAGCGAGAGCGATCCGACACGTACGAGCCCCGCAGAGGGTTCGTCGGCCAGCGTGCAAATTCGCACGGCGCCACAGCGAGAGCGATCCGACACGCACGATCCCCGCAGAGGGTTCGTCGGCCAGCGTGCAAATTGGCGATCCGACACGCACGATCCCCGCAGAGGGTTCGTCGGCCAGCGTGCAAATTCGCATGGCGCTACAGCGAGAGTGATCCGACACGCACGATCCCCGCGTAGAAAATTCGCACGGCGCCACAGCGAGAGCGCTCCGACACGCACGATCCCCGCAGAGGGTTCCTCGGCGACGTAGAAAGTTCGCACGGCGCCACAGCGAGAGCGCTCCGACACGCACGATCCCCGCAGAGGGTCGGCGGCCAGATTTGAAATTCGCACGGCGCCACAGCGAGAAGGCTCCGACACGCACGATCCCCGCAGAGGGTTCGTCGGCCAGCTTTGAAACTCGCACGGCGCCACACCGAGCTGCTCCGACACGCACGATCCCCGCAGAGGCAGAGGGTTCGTCGGCGAGCTGTGCAATCCGCACGGCGCCAGTGCGAGAGCGATCCGACACGCACGATCCCCGCAGAGGGTTCGTCGGCAACGTAGAAAATTCGCACGGCACCACAGCGAGAGCGCTCCGACACGCACGATGCCCGCAGAGGGTTCATCCTGCCAGCGCCCGCCAGACCCGCCCCCGGCTAAGAAAGAAGATAGAATTAAAGGCTGCGAGCTTCGGCTGGGTTAGCTAGGCTGTGTGAGTCAGGCTGCGTAAGCTAGGCTGCGTAAGTCAGGCTGCGTGAGCTAGGCTGCGTAACTCAGGCTGCGTAAGTCAGGCTGCGTAAGTCAGACTGCGTAAGTCAGGCTGCGTAAGTCAGGCTGCGTCAGTCAGACTGCGTAAGTCAGGCTGCGTAAGTCAGGCTGCGCAAGTCAGGCTGCGCAAGTCAAGCTGCGTAAGTCAGGCTGCGTAAGTCAGGCTGCGTAGGTCAGGCTGCGTAAGTCAACTTAAATAAATCCCGCTGCGTAAGCTAGGCTGCTTAACTCAGGCTGTGTAGCCGGCAACCGTTTTTTCCAAAGAACCCTTCGCGATGCTTTCGGGAACAAAACAGATTGCCGCACGCGACCCAGACAAACCACTGCCTACGCGCAGGCGTGCCTACGCTCGCTACCCGCCTTTTCACGAGGCAAACTGCGGCGCTTGCACGAAACCGTCAGCGCACCAACCACAAGCCCGCCAACCCCGAGCCGCAGCTTGCGCCACTCAGGTAAAAGGCGTTGCGCGCGTTTCTTTCCGTGCTCCCCCGGTCGACAAACAGGATTGGAGTCTCACGCAAGGCGGAAGCAGCCGTTCTAGGCTTTTCTGAAGCGCCGGCAGTGCGCAGACGTTTTTAACCACAGAGCTGCGTCTCTGGAACCAAGATTGCCGAAGTGTGGCCACGTGTCTTCTTCGTCAAGTTGGTCCGACAAGTGCGGCCCCTTCTGCTTTTCACAGGTAAGGCAGCCTAGCCACTTAACACCAAGCGTGGAACGGTCACTGGTGATTCACGTTGACTGGAGCACGGGGCTACTTGCCAATGATTATGTTGGAGCCATGTTCACCAAACAAGCGTTACCAAGTTTCAACCCAGTTCACACTCAAAAGTGAAGTCGGTAGGGCGTGCAAAAATTTCCCTCGCGAGTTCCCCCACTTCAGCTAAACAAAAGAAAGCCAGCCAGATCGGACATGTGTGCATGGCACCCTCGATTCTGCCTACACAATCCTCGAAACCCATACCACTACTAGACTAGATGTTTACATTGCGATAAGCTCCAATTCGTTTCATGGCAGCCGACTAGGCTTCGGCCACAGGAGCACAGCCGATTCGGGCCAAAACAAGAGCAAGAACCCGCTGACGACTGTCAAACTCACCCTTGAACATGTTTCCAAACAAGGGTGCCTTAGCGCTAGCCCATACCTCCACGAATGCCTCGCGCCCTGCGGCGCGCTCTGCTGCTAACCTTGAAGTAAAAGCGGCGCCGCTGACACAGCGCCCCCGTGCTTAATAGAAAATGCTTTGAAACCGAAAAATCAAAAACACACATCCCGCAACTCATTCGGCTGAAATGAACCCAGACTCATGGCCACCATGTAACTCCAAAGCACAAAAGCATGATTCGTTCAACCTCCTGCGACAGTCTCCAAAGCACAGCTTTCAGCGCACCTGAGGTGCGCAGTGAGCAGCCCAATTGTTTTTCTATCGGGCAGGAGGCGCCTGCGTCAAGTTAAGCTAGCGCAGGCCGAGCCTAGCTTCAAGATTGCGTCCAGCAGGGCTACAGCCATCCAGTTGGCGCTGCAGTTTGTCAGGCAAGGTGTAAGATGATACCTTTGCAGCGGGCAGCACGTTGCCCTGGAAGCGCGCCAAGAAAATCATCTTGTGCTGATACGCATCTATCAGCAACGCAGCAGCGCCGTGTGAGCACTTGTTGCACTCGAAGCTAGCGGGCCGTGGGAGACCAAACTTTGCAGCCAAGTTGAAAGCATCGGTCTTGGCTTTGCAATCCACGCGCAAGTCACACACAGATCTGCCAGCGCGAGCAACTTGCCACTGGCCCCCTAGCGCTGACACTTTGAAATCATTCTTGTCCAGGGTTTCTGCCAGAGTCTCTTGCTCCTCCTTGTCCCGAGCTGCGGCAGCCATAATGTCTGCATATCGCGCTTCAGCGTCCGCAGCTGCGCGCTCCACCACTTCAGCGTCATCAAGCTCCTGGGGGGACTGGGCTGCTTTCGTCAACGCTTCCTTGTCATAGGCTTTGCGCGCCTTCATCATCAAACTGTCCAACGCTTGGCATGGAGCTTCATCACCTGCTTTTTCGCACACGGCCTAGTTCCCGCCGCTTTGTGATCATTGGCTGACGTCAGTTTTCCGTGGCGTCGCGGAAAAGAGCTGCCGGCCTCCCACTCTGCCAAACCATCTTTGAAACATCGAGGCCAGGCGCCTCTTCAGCTTGACAGCCCTGCTCTGTCCAGTGCGGAGGGATGGCGTTTGCGGCACAATGCAAAAAATGCACGCCGGACCATGGTTTTTAGCTCAGCATGGTACTTTTTTCAACTGCGCCTGAGGCATGATTGGTCCAAGAGCACTCCTAGCAGTTCCAAGGTTTGCTGCAGCTTCGGCAACAACTCCTCAGCTTCCAAGTGAAACTTGAGCTTTTGGGGTCACCAGGTCACTTGCATCTTCCCACGCACGGGACAGACTGGAGCTCATCCGTGCCCAAGTCACTCCGCTTCTGAAAAGCCTGGAACGAAGTCAATGGTCTGGCACTAACCAACTTGCAAGACCAGCAACGCATGCGCTCAAGCAGGCGCGCAGTGCTGCCAGGGCCACAAAGGCATTCGTCAAGAATTGTGCGTTTTCATGCTGCTGAGGCTGCGCCCACTTAACGGCAGTCGTGGGCTGCGCAGCGCAACATGGTGTGGGCTTCATAACCCACTCTGTCCTGACTCAGTTGCCCCCGAGCTATCTATGCAGCGAGTCAAGCGAGAAGGCCAAAGGCCGGAACATAATGCCGACATCTGCAGAAACTCCTCTGTCCACAACAATGTGGCGCAGCCTGTAGTGGGATCAAGAGCCTGGGGCTCCGAGCAAGCCAGGGCAGTTGTGAGCAAAAGCTGCGTCTTCTTGCCGTGCTCTACTGGGCCATGCAACAAGCAACGCTGATCCTTTCCCCCACCCAGCGAAGCTGAAACAAAGACCTGCTGGACGAGCACATTCCCAGCTTGCGCCAACGCCCTGCGGGACTTCACCGCGGGTCTTTGGCGCTATGTGGCGCCGCGTTGTCAGCTTTGTTGTATCCTGGCTGTACTGCGCAAGGAAAGAGCTGCCATCATGTTCATTCAAAAATGAGTGTAGGATCTCCAGCTGTAGCGCTGCGACGCAGTATGCCCAGCACCCCAACTCGACAAGCTCAGGGCCATTCAGCGAAGGAGAAGCTGAACATTGAACCTTTCCCCGGCTAAGCGCATCATGTTATCTACACTTGCGTTTTGCAGTTTCTTGGCTATACTAGCTGCACAGGCGCTCGTGGGGCATGGGCATGCGTCAACAGCCAATTACATGCGCACGCAGATCGGCGACAGCACTTCCCTTGAACATGCACGAAATCAAAAACATCCACTCTGCCAGTGTGTGGCCATAACATCTGGGCCCTCGTACCTCGTAGTCTTCCCGCAGCTTTCAGCAGTCTTCCCGTAATCTTTTAGTGTTCCCGTGGTCTTCCCGTAGACTTCCCGTAGTCTTCCCGCAGCCCGTGCGCCGAGCCCAGATGCGTCTTCCCGGCACGGCAGAACCGTCTTCCCGCAGTCTTTCGGCAGTCTTCCCGTAGTCTTCCCTCATGGGCCGGGAACCCTACTTGAATGGGCGGCCTACTTGCTATGTAGTTGGCGAACTTAAGCGACTTGCTAAGCCACTTGCAAGTTGCCTAACTTGAGTTAATAAGTTCGCTAAGTCTGACCTAGCGGACGTACAACCTGGCTAAGTCCACTTGGCGAATTAGAGGACGACTTCGCTAGTTACTTAGATCTACTGAGCATCTGCTTAGCTAAGTCCTCCAACTCGCCAAGTGGACTTAGCCAGGTTGAAAATCCCTGATCGGACTTACTAACTCAAGTTAGGCGACTTGCTTAAGTTAGGCGACTTTGCCAGCGGCGTATCAGACCGCCCAAGGTCCCCAATTACATTGCAAGTAGGCCGCCCATCCAAGTACACACCCTTTGCCTGCAAAGGTCAATTACGACGCGTCTGCGCATCACTTCGAAGGTGACGTTGCAAGTAAACGCTTTTCCCCGAGCCCACAAAACGCATCTGGGCCTCACCGCGGGCCAAAACGCGGGCCAAAAAGACGGGAAGACTACGGGCAGATTACGTCGCGATCAGATGCTTTTCTTGGCTTTCTACCTACAACACTGTTATTGCAGGAGCTTGCAGAAAACAAGGCTTTTTAAACTAAGCAGGGATGCTGCAGCTGCCCCTGGTGGAGAAACGAGCTTGGTGAATCTAAGGATGTTGCAGGTACTGCGAAGGATGTTGTCGCTCTGCTTGGGGTGGCTCATTTTCTCTTGCCAGCTGTGAAACAAAGGAGCCTAGCGAAGCTAAGGATGTTGCCGCTGCCTGAAGTGGCTCATTTTCTTTTGCCAGCTGTCAAGAAAATGAGCTTGGTGAGGCTGAGGATGTTGCAGGTAATGCCGAGGATGTTGCTGCGCTGCCTGCGGTGGCTCATTTTCTTTTGCCAGCTGTCGAAAAATGAGCCTTGTCAGGCTAAGGATGTTGTAGTTGATGCCCAGGATGCTAAACAGATGATGATGATTATTATGATGAGGACAACTATCATCATAGATTTCTTTGCATCGCCATCATGCCGAGAACAACTATCATCGTAGCATCCTTTGCATTACCATCATGATGATGACAGCTACCCTTAGCAATGCCAGGGCCGAACGTCAGTATTGAAACGTGCGTAGATGATGCTGATGAGGATGATTATGACCATCGTGATGATGATCACAATCGCCATAGCGCCCTTGGCATTACCATCATGATGACAGCTATCATCGTAGCATCCTTTGCGTTCCATCATGAGTATGACAGTATTGAAACCTATATCTAAGAAAGGAAAGAGATGATGGTCGTAGTGGTGGTGAGGAGGATGATTCTGACCACCAGGCAGTGTCTAACGTCTGCATTGACATGTAGAAAGGAGAACCAGAAGATGGTGATCAGGATGATGGTGATGAGGACGTTTAGTACCATCATCATGATGATAGCTATCGCGACCCCTTTGCGCTGTGACACGGCAATCGCCATGGTAGCAAAAGAGATGATGGTCATGATGATGGTGGTGATGGTGATGATGGTGATGACCCCATGATGACGATGATACCTATCAGCGAAGCACCTTTTGCCTTACCATCATGACGATGAGAACTATCATCATAGCAGTCCATGCCTTACTATCACGGTGATCATAACTATCACCGTCGCATGCTTGCATGACCTTCAATGTCTATCATCAGTGTTGAAGTGTGTGTGTGTGAGAGAAGAAAGAGATGGTCGTGATGATGGTGAGGAGGAGGATGATGACCACCAGGGTGATGAGAAATGTCACCGTAGCATCCTTTGCATTACCGTCATGATGATGTTAACCATCATCATAGTGCCCTTTGCGTTACCAAAAGGACGATGATAATTATCACTATGGCATCCTGCGCATGATGATAACTATCATCATAGCATCTTAGCATGACCATCAGTGTCTAACGTCAGTCTTGATATGTTTATATAAGAAAAGAATAGGGTGTTGGTCATGATGATGGCGAGAAAGATGATGATCACCATGCTAGTTACTACCTTAGCATCCTTAGCATTACCAACAGTGTCTAATGTGAGTATTGAAATGTGTGTGTAAGAGGAATAGAGAGCATGATGATGCTGATGAGGATGATGAGCACCAGCAGGATGATAATTACTGTCATCATAGCATCCGTACGACACGAATAGCGTTAGGGCCATGATGATGAGGGTGATGATGATGATGCTGATGTGGATGATGGGCGCCATCATGATGATGAAAACGATCATCATAGCATCCTCAGCATTACCACTATAATGATGTAGCTACCACTATAGCATCGTTAGCATTTCCTTCAATGTCTAACGTCAGTATTGAAATGTATTTGTGAGAGAAGAACAGGGTGATAATCATGGTGATGGAGGTTGATGATGACCATCATGATGATGTTAACTATCATCATAGCACCCTTTGCGTTACCACCATGGTGGTGCTAACTATCAGTGGCAAAATAGACGATGAAGTATCGTCATCGCGTGTGCAAGAATATAACACTTTTAAAAAGGAAAGTTTCCTGTGAAGTAGGAATAAGAACATGGCTACTGTAAAACACATGAACACAAGAGTAAAATAGTATAAGGCTATATTTTTCATGATGACCCTTCCTGTGCGCCTCCCCTCTTGCGCGAGGAGTCGGCGGATATAGCGTAAAATCCGCTCGAAGATCAGCTTGTGGCTGTGGCCACGCGAGCCCCGTTTGCCAATGTTAATTTTTCCGCTATGCTGCGATGGGCATGCGGGGTGCGCCCTGGATGAGCCGCACCTGCGACACCTTGTGTTTTTGCGCGACATTTCAATAGACAGCAACTCATGGTCTAAATCTACTCAGGTTGTGAAGTGTGCAACATTCGCAGATGGAGCTCCATCATCAATGTGGCCTTCTGCATAAGTACCATCGCTTCTGTCTCGCACCTAGGCCCGGGTCTTTCTACCCGCAGGGCGCTCAGGCGCTCTGCATTCCGTCACGTGACGTGGCGACAGACAATTTGAGCGCCGGCCAGAAACCTTGTACAGCTATTGTGACTGTGGCATGCGCTTTTGGCATTGCACTATTATTGTATGAGGCAGAAGTAGGGTAGCGCAGCTCGGCGCTAGCATTTTGATGGGCGTACCTGCCATCAAGATAAGAGAAACGTCATTCGTATGTGCTGCAGCCGGTCTTGGTCAGAACCATGTCTGCTCCGATAACTTGTTTCGTGAGGGGATTGCATGGCCACTGTTCCAGAACACCCCGGGCGGATTTTGCACTAGCAGCTTTTGTTTACATGCATATATGGTCCAACCCCCCAAGCCCCCCTCCCCAATCCCCCCTTCCGCATGTGGCATGGCGGGTGGGGCTGGCTGGTGTTAGTTTAAGGCAAGGTTAGGGTAGGGATGGTTTGGGGTTGGTTTACGGTCGGCTTGGGGTTGGATGTTTTTGGGAACTCCCTGCCCGCTCTGGAGGGAGACCTAGACTGGGGGCGGGGATAGCAGGATGGACGGGAACAATTGTTAAAGTGGAACTGACTGTGTAAACACCTGATGACCTAAACGTGTCAAACCTGTGATGTGACAGCTCGGCTCAAGGCCTTGATTGCACAAGCAGCATTCCAGATGTATTGGGATGCAGGTATCTTAACACGCCTTCTCAGGATAATGTATCTCATGTACATTCTCCTGAACTGTTGAAAAAGATGATGTGGCTGCTGTACACAGAGTGCGTGGCTGTGCAAACCCCTTGTGGTTCGTGGTGTCAAAAGCGAGAAGCAGCTGCTGTTTCAAACAGATGTTGTACCAAGCTATTCGACTGTGCCACTCAAGTGCGGAAAATGTATCGCCTCAAAACTGCTGTTGTATGAACCATGATGTTCACACATTCCTCGGCCTCTTCGCAGTTGTTGTTGTAACTGCATCCATGGTTGTAGCCTGTGTGATGAGCTCCTCCCTGTACTTGTTCATCGTGTTGATGTACTCCGTGTAGAACTCCTGATTCTGCATGTAGCACCAGGTGTGATGATCCTGGTGGCCCCTGATGCGCTCGATGTCCTTGATTGCTTGTGTCCGAACAGACACATTGCCTGATGTCTGCAGGTGATGTAACACCGCGCCGTGATGCTCTGTGCTGATGTATTTGAGGAGCTGTCGGCCAGTGTATTCCATGACCTGTGTCATGGCAGCATGAATTGTGTCATCATCTGCTTGTAGTGGTGCTGAAGGTGGAGGATCTGATGCCCCCTGTTGAATGTACTCATCTGACCCTTGCTGAGCCTGGCAATCAAGTGTCTGATGTTCGGCTGAAAGCCAATGATGTGCAGCTTGTCCAGCTGCGCGGATGCGATCTTGCGTTCGCTGAAGAGGTAGAGCAATGTTGCAAGGGAGTCAAACGGACAGGTGTTGTAAATCATGTGCTCCCACGGCGGCTTCCTCATGTTGGCCTGAAGCCCTGTGTAGTCGCTCCCAAACTGATGTACCCCTCGACTGCCAAGGCGAGCGCAAGACGTTGTTTGTGTCTGCAGTCTTGTTGATGTGCCAGGCCATGATGTTGTGTGCGCCTCCTTACTGTTGACGCATCTGATGTTGTAAAATCCCACTGATGTGAGCGATGTAGACAACTGCGTGTCGGAACGCTTTCCGGCGTGCTCATCCGATGTAACAAGAGCGGTCAAGGCCTGCGTGTCCATGGTCTTATGTGTCAGAAAGAATGTATCTCACTGATGTAAAAGGGTAAAGGCTGCGGAATGTGACAAATCAATGTCCCACATGTGTTTTGCAGAAAACGATTGTAAGAGGGGTTGTAACACTGTGGTCATAAAGACAGGGTCGATCCATGGCTGATGTATCTACCCTAAAAGATTGTAACTGTGCCGGCTGTTAAGTGGTAAAACAAACATGTGTGAACTGTGCACCTGTTGTTTAACAACCTGTGCTGACTACTGTACTCACTGGTGTGAAACTGTTGTGGTGTGGCCTCACAGTTGTACAGGTGTTTGTTGAGTGTGTCGCTGCCAACGAACTTGGTAAGAATGTCGGCTGTGTTGTCTTCTGACTCTACCTCGTGCATGGTGATGATTTTGCTCTTGACAAGTTGTTGTATGAAGAGGTGTCGCAGCTCAATGTGCTTTGCTTTCTTTGTTGCTATTAACGTTTCTACGCTGCTGTCTGTGTGTGTCCGGATGTTAGTGCGTACTTCAAATGCTTCCTTGATGAAGTTGCTGATGTAGAGGCTCTCCTGTGCTGCTGTACTAATCGCACACATCTCTGATTCTGCTGATGAAAGTGCTATTGTTGCTTGTGTTCTGCTGCCATAATGTACTGCTGCTCCAAAGAAGCACAGTACAAATCCTTCTGTGCTTTTCCTTGTTGTCTCACACGATGCCCAGTTGGCATCTGTGTATGTGTCAATGTTGAGTGGAGTTCGTTTGTCCTGTGTTTGTATCTTTGGTCGCAGGTTGTGTCGCGAGTACCTTGTCCCTTTAAGGTACCTGATCATGTGCTTGAGTTTCTTGTTGTCAAGTTGTGTTGGTGCTTGTAGTGATCTTGCTAGCTCCTTTACCCCATAGCTGATGTCTGGTCTTGTGTATGCTAGGCATTGTATCTTGCCAAGAAGCCGCCTGTATTTCTTGTGTTGTTCTTGGTCTAGTGGTGCTTCATCTTCTGCTGTGCCTTTCATGTGTGGTACTCCTGGTGATGGTGCTGGGTGGCATGTAGTCGTTCCTGATTCTTCCAGAATGATGTCAACATAATTGTTGTTCAAGCTGATGTCAATGTGGTCGCCTGTGTGTGAAATGTTCCTGCCAAGGAAATGTATTGTTGATCCAACTGTTAGGTCACCAGTGTGGTTCTGTGTAGCCCTTTGCTACTATGCGTGCTCGCACTTCGTCGTGTTTCGATTTGAGAACCCATCTAGACTCGATAGGTGATGTTGGTTCTGTTGTTCTTTTCTGCTTTGTTGGCTGGTCTCCTGCTTCTGGTGCGCTCTGTCTCTTGCCTTCTGCTGCTGTGCTAGTTGTTGCGTCTTTCTGTGATGGTGGTGCCTTGCTTGTAGCTGGCATTGTCAATGGTGTTGCGAGAGTTGGTGTGTGCAATGCTGATGCTGGTGTCTTCCATGCACCTGTGTGTACACAGTCCACTAGTTGCTGATTGTATTTGTGAGGCATAATCTGCCTTCTGATTGTCCTTGCTCTGACATTTTTGTTGTAGATCCCAAGAAAGGATTCGCCTGCGGTTGTATCTTTGCCAAGCCAGATCCCGTTGTAGAATCTCGGCTCGGGTTTTGGGAATTGTTTCATTGTTGGTAGCATGTGTTGCACTGTCTCCCAAACTCGCAAAGTGGTGTATGTTGCTCTCTGTTCCATCTGTTGAAGTAGCTTGTGCATCCATTGCTATGAACTGCATATCTGTTCACGATGTATGCACTGTGTCGAACTATCCAAGGCATGAGTGGATGTTTCATTGAAATGTCTCTGTTGTAGTTTTGTCTGATCTGTGCCTTGAGTGTTCTGATTTGTGCAAACAATGTTCTGTGTGATCTCTCTACTCCTCCTTGTGATTGTGAGCTGTATGCTCCTGAGTTCCTTGTGGTGGTGTTGCCATTCTTGTTGGCCACTGCTGTTGTGAGCGCTGTCAGGAAGTCTTCCTGATCTGATTGTAGTATCGTGTGTGTTGTCCTTCCGCATTCAATGAGGAAGTGCTGTAGCTGTGTGACTGCGTAGTCGAAGATGGATGTCAATTGCTGTGAGAATTGGGTGTACATTGCTATCATCAAAGCCTTTGATGTAGGATGGTTGTTTTGTCTGCCTCTTGCTTGTACGCATCTTGGACACCTGCTCGAGTATCTCCTTTTGTGTTGGTTGCTTGGGTGCTTGTGCTGCTTTGCTTTTGTACCTGGTTGTTGTTCCTCATCATCTGACCCCAGTTGTGTTGGGAACTCCTGATGTCCCTCAAAGTTTGTCCAGCCTGTCCAAGGCTTGTCTGATGTCTTTGCTGGCTGTGTTGTCCATTTATCTTCTATCAGTCTTGTGTGTTGTCTTTCTCCTCCAACTGGTTGTGCCTTGGTAGAAGGTATGAGTCGCTTTATGCCTGGCCCGTCGTGTATCTGCTCTGGTACGTAAAACGCTGTTCTAGGCTCAACATGTACTCTCTTTCAGTATGGGCCTTCTCTGTACCAGTAGTCTCCTCCAGGATGTACTTCTGAAGGATGTGGAATTCCTTGTCCAGCTGCACCTTTGGTGGTGTTTGGTGCTGCTGACTCCTGTAGTGTTGGTGGTGTTGTTTTCTCTCTCAACCTTGTTCGTGGGTTGTAGTGAATCACTTGTGGTGTGATCCTCTGTGGCTCGCTCTTTGGCTGTGTCTTTGTTGTAAACTGTTGCTGTAGCGTTTTTTGCAACTTTGTGCCTTTCTTGATCCTGAAGGCTGTCTCGCCTTTCCACATCTGTGGTTGTGCTTTGTTTGAACCCTCTGTTGTTTGATGCTTGTCCTCAAATGTATTCGTTGTGCCGTCCTTGGGCCTGATGGTTGTTCTCCTGTAATCTTCTAGTTGTTCTGCTGGAACTGGACACTGTGTTCTTGATGGTGTGAAAAGTGTCTTCCTGAATTGTCTGTGTACTCCAACAAGTTCTCCTTGTGTGTTGAACTGCCAGTAGTCTCCTGCATATCCTGTGTCTGCAGGACCTTGTGGTGTAAGCGTTGTGGTTGGTGCTATCATGCCAATCTGTCCTTGTTCTGTGTTGTGTGTCTGTAGCTTTGTTCCTTTTGGCAATGTTGTGATTTCTGCTTGTAGGAAGAACAGGCCATTTCTGTTCTCCAATGTGCTGTTGAAGCCTTTGATGCGCTGTAGTCTTGGATTGTCATCCAGTGTAAGTTGGAAACCTTGTTCCACCAGCCTTGTAACCGAAAGGATTGGCTGTTTAACATCACAAACATAAACTAGTGTAACAATCTGTTGTTTGCTGTGGTTTGTCACGGAAACCCATCTGCGCCCGTGAAGCTTGATGTGCTGGTTGGTCACTGTTCGCAGTTGTGGTAATGGAAATTGTGATGCAAACCATAGTGGGCATACATGCGTAGCCGCACCACTGTCAATCATGAGATTGACCCATTTGTTGTCTTCTTGCGGTTGTTGCGTTGTGCCAACCATGGCGATGGAGTTTCATGTAATCCTGAGACAGGCACTACTGATGGATCTGCTACCTGTGGAGGTTGGTGCATCTGTGACTGATCCTGATAGTACCAGTTGTTGTCGTAGTGTGCCTGGTTGTACCAGTCATCTGTCTGGTCGTTGGTGTCGAAGGCTCCTGTGTCACAGTTGTAGATCGCCACTCTGCATTGCTGGGCCACGTGTCCTGGTTGTCCACATTTGTAGCAAATGTGAGTTGCTTGTTTTCCTTTTGCTCCTGTTCCTCCTTGATGTAGTATCCTTTTCCTTTTCCTTTGTTGTTGTCTCCTTTCCCTTTGCCATATCCATTTTGTCCTTTGAATGGATTTCCTTGTCCAACCGGTTGTTGAGTGTACTTGCCTTTTCCTCCTTTGTAATTGTTGTTGCTGTAGTTGTTCCCGTAGTTCCCGTAGCCTTTGCCTTTGTGCTTGCCCTTCTTTCCTTTTCCTTTGTTGTACCATGTTGCTCCTATGTCCATCGGTGCTGGTCCTTGATTGTTGCTGCCTGTTGTGATTGCTTGTAGCCTGGTGAATGATGCTGTTGCTCTGTAGTAGTCGATCACCATTGTTGTCTCATTGAGCAGTATTGCAATCTTGACTGCGTCTGGTAGTGATGTGCCGTTGTCTTGTTCGTACCTGGAGAGTTGAAACTCCCATGTTGTGAAGCTCTCTTCGAACTTCTGTTCATCAAGTTGTGGTTTCAGTAACCTTGTTAGGTACCCAATGCTTCGCGTGCCAAGTGGTATGGAGTATCTTGCATGTATCAGCCGCCATGTTTCAATTCCGTTGCCTTGCATGTTTTGCCTGCAAATTGTAGATGCTGGTCCATCGCACGTGCTCACCAAAGATATAGTATAGATTGTTGCTCGTTTGTACCCATTGTTCTGCTACTGCTTGTGAAGGTGCTGCGTTCTCAAGTTGGTCACTTGTAACTTGTCCTGTTGATTGCTCTGACTGTTTCAACAGTCTGTTGTATGCTGGGTCTTGTAATCCCAAGTATGCTGTCATCTTGTACTTCCATTCTTCGAAGGTGTTGTATTCCCCTGTGAACCGTGGTGGTGATATCTTGTATCTGTGGATTCCTTCCAACTGCTGTTGTTCCTGTTGCTGCTGTTGTTGTGACATGTTGCTCACTACTGTGTACCTGAACCTGTGGGTGTGTGATGGAGCTCACCCTGGGTTGTGGTCGGGGATCGTGTACCAGGGATCACCGCTCCGCTACCATGTTAAAGTGGAACTGACTGTGTAAACACCTGATGACCTAAATGTGTCAAACCTGTGATGTGACAGCTCGGCACTTGTTGTCTCGATGGGCGAGGGCTGTAGCTCCTATGATGTACATATGCTCAAGGCCTTGATTGTACAAGCAGCAATTATATTTGTCGCAGGGTCCCGTCCAGACCCAGTCTGGCAACCAATCAAAAGGGGAAGGGGCAACAGGTATATTTTGCCGATACATTCCCGAACGGGTATCTCTCAAGCTAGAAAACCTTGCGACGGAGCCAACATGTCAGCTCTTTGAACTTTGAATGTGGATCGTTTCTCACACCATGTCCCGGTCCAGAACGAATGCCCACGCCCGCCAGTATCGAAGGAACCTGCGTGGTGCCTATTGCTTCGAGCAGGCGGTGGAGGACTTTTGCAAGGCAAAAGGGATTCAGTTGGCGCGCGAAGAAATGAAGCGGCTGAGAAACGAGTGTGAGCTCAGTGTGTTATTGCTGTAATGCCTGTTTTGGTTTGTGCTGATAGAAACGTTCACGGCTCACGAAATGTTTTGTGCCCGCTTCGTTCAGGGTCCAGAAAAGGGTGATCAGCATGATCACCTGCCGACCAGGCGCACAACCTGCCGCAGTGGCGGGACTACTTTTCATTCTTCTTTCTGGCCAATGCAACCCGGAGCAAAAAAGCGACCTTGGTTTTCTTTGTTCTTTGATTGTTTAGGCGGTGAAGGTGCCGGATGCCACCCGGACCAACGCCTTCTACGGGATATTTACCCACACCAAGGCAACGTGCCTTCGTGGGCAGCAAGGGGAACGCGGGGTGCAACTGGACCCCTTTTAGCAGCAATTGGAGCACCTTGGAAACAGCCCTTTCAAATTTCACACAATGACTTAACATTTCGGGCTTTTGAGGATTTTAGTGTCGATTCTCGAGTGAGCTATGGGCAGGGTACAGCATGGTACAGGGCGGCCACATCCTGCAGCCATCCTCGGTTGTCCAATGGACATGTTGACAGTGCGCGCTGCCAGCAAATTCCTGCAGCACTAGGGCTCAGCGCGCGCGGGGCAGGTTCTGGGACACGGACACTTTAGATCGGCGTCGGCAAGTGGCTAGGCCTTGAGCTTGAAGCTGAGGTAAAAAGGATTGCTAGTCCTGTATTGCGTGTTGCTTCTCCCAATCCGGCCAAGCGTGCAGATGGAGGATGCCTCAGGCAGGAGTGCAGGGCATTCCTGAATGAGCAGGCAAAAGCCACAACAATATCGAAGCATGACAGAAAGACACCTGCAAGCATAATGGACGCATAATTTCTGGAGAATGATGAGTGGCGCGAGGGTTCTGATTGACCGTGAACGACAGTGGCGCTAGAGAATTAGAACATCGACCTTGGAGCACATTGTTGTGCTGAGCAGCCGGGCTTGGTTGTGTTGGTTTTGCCCCTCAAAACAGCGGCGACATTCACGGCACCAGGGTGGGGTTTCAACTTGTGAGTTCAACGAGGCACCGAAGGCGCAAAAGCGCATGCGCTGGAGGCCTCAATGGGCGCTCAGAACATCCGAAAGCCTCAGAAGCTTCAACAGCTTTGCACACAACATCCGAAATCGGCCAGGAAATCAGCACACCCAGTAGGCATCCCCGTTCCAGATCCGACCTTTCCACGTCGGCCTTCGCTTTCTCGAAGGCCAAGCTCAGGGTCGTGTCTTTCTCGCAGAGGCTGTGTTCCAGGCGGAACATGCGGGAAGCAATGTGTACGATGAATGACACAATGACCCTCAGGGTTTGGACAATTTTTGGGGAGTTGTGCAGTATATGTTCTTTTTTGTATTGGCAAACAAGTCTTCAGCACTGGCAACGGCAGTAGCTTGGGACGTCAGTCATCGATGTTCTATTGTTTCGGAGGGGGAGAGGGACGTCTTTAGTTGGGACAGTTGGCCAAACCTTGGTGCCTTCAAGTGGTAAGTTGGGCAATAATTGCGAGGCTGTTTTTGCATGCAAGTGTTTGGTCCAGTCAGTGTTTTGATTGTTTTCACGCCAACCTCTTTCGTGTACAGGTTTTCTAAGTGTTGTTTAATTAGTAGTTGATCAATCCACTCATAATGTAACCAACAAAAAATCTGCTTCAAAGTAACATTCCATTCTAGACAGATTGAATGACAAAGCATGGTCGGGCAGAGCCTAGTGACATTAAATATCAAATCAACGGTCGACCGAGCGCTGCAGCAACGTGAGGCAATTTTCATGCATGCGAAGACAATGTTATTTTAAAAGTGGGCCTCAACAAATGTACATTAAGCTTCCACAAACCAATCTCATCATCATCATCATCATGATTTTGATGATACTCATCACTACGCATCCTCAGCATCACCAGCAGTTAACGTCGTCACTATGCATCCCCAGCATCAGCAGCAGTTATCATGACAATCATGACAACGCATGCTCTGCATTTCCAGTCGGGTCTAACGGCGCACTTGAATCGTATATGAAAAAGAAGAGCGCCACGGTTTTGATGATGAACATCATGCAGAACATGATGATGCAAATGATGATGGTGATGATGATGATGAACATGATGATGATGATGAACTTGATGATGATTAAGATGATGAGATGATGATGTACATGATGATAATGATGATGATGATGATGAATCATCATTTTCATCATCATCATCATCATCATCATCATTATCATTCTCATCATCATTTTCATCATGTTCATCCTCATCATCATCATCATCTTTATCATCATCATGTTCATCATCATCATCCTAATGATAAGCATCACCACGCGTCCTCAGCATCACCAGCAGTTAACGTCATCACTCTGCTTCCCCAGCATCAGCAGCAGTTATCATGACAATCATGACAACACATCCTGGTCTAACGGCACACTTGAAACGTACATGAAAAAGAAGAGCGCCACGGTTTTGATGATGAACATGATGAGGAACATTATGATGCAAATGATGATGATGATGAACACGATGAACATGATGATGATGATGAACATGATGATGAGGATGAAGATGGTGATGATGATGAATATGATGATGAACATGATGATGATGATGAACATGATGAACACCACCATCATCACCTTCATTTCATCACCATGTTCATCATTTTCATCATCATGTTCACCATCATCGGCATCTTTTCCATCATGTTCAGCATGTTCATCATCATTTTCATCATCATCATCATTTTCATCATCATGTTGGTCATCAGCATCATCATGTTCACTTCTTCCAGTCTGATTTGTGCAAGCAGACACATTTGAGAATCATAGCAGCATTCAGCTAGACTGGACAGCACGCTGCAAGAATCCAGCAACACACAGCATAATTAGAAACTGTTGAATTTGCAATGCGTCTTTAAGCGTGTCTTCCACCTGGAAGTTGGCAAAGGACAAGTAAAGCAGGGGCATCACTTCCAAATTGGGGAGCCCGTGCGGCGAAGATTGACACACACACACACACACTGACACCCATACCGACCTGAAACAAGACAAAAGGAGCAAATACAGAAACACAACATCCTGGTGAAACAGACAGTGGCTGCCAGAGTGTGAAGGAAAGAGAACAATTGCCCCCCCCCCCGGCCCTGGCAACTTGTACTCAAGCAGTACCGAACGAACACGAACCAATACAAGCAATACACACTAAATACACGACCGACACCAAAGTAGCAACGCGCAGCCAAATGCAATATGACATTTTTCACTAGACCAGTCACTCGCAAATCTTCCAGGGGTGGCGCAGGCAAGCTGCCTGAATCATGTTGAAGGGTAGGAAAGAGAAAAAGCGCCCCACACACGAGCCATAATGAACCAATACAAAGCCAGCGCAGAACTGACAAATTCCAGCAAGCCCAACAAATACTCAGTCAGTTCTAAGCCATCAAAGGTGACTGGGATGGACTGAGTCCCCAAACATTCAAATTCTAAATGGCATCCTCTACTAGAACAGTCACTGTCGCCCAAGCAAAAGTCTTGAGCAGAAAAAACAAGGCTGTGTGGGTAGACGGATGAGCGAGGGAAGCTTCTTGGCCAATTCCCTCACCTTCTAAGATCCTGGTGCTTCAAAGGGCTTTCTTCAGGTTCTGCGCATTGGGTGGAAGCGTGGTTCTTGGATAGTGGAGTCCGTGGAGTTGAAAGACTTAGACAAAGCCAAATGCCAGCCCGGACGAGGAAACAGTAAAGTAGCTACAGATTGGGATTGCGTGATAACCCCAACACTCAGACAGATTTTCGTGCTCCGCGCGCCGGCCTCGCATGTCGGGCTGGATGGATGGACTCGAGAGGGAGGGATGGATGGATGGATGGATGGATGGATGGATGGATGGATGGATGGGATGCGGTGAGTGGGTGGATTGGTGGATGGATGGGTGGATGGGTGGGTGCGTGGGATGCATGTATCATTGAGGAATGGGCACGCACAGCCACCTACTCGCCAACGCACCCACACCCACCTACCCACCCACACACACACACACACACCCGCCCGCCCACCCACCCACCCACACCCACCCACCCACCCACCCACCCACCCACCCACACAGGGGCTTCTGAAAGCGTTGGCTGGAGGCGCAGGCGCTGCAAGAAGAAGTGCAGAAGGCGCCAGAAGCGCCGAAACGACGGAGCAGGCCTCCGGGCAGCAAGAATGCAGCCGGGTTGCTGCATATTTGCAGTGCTTTGAGCCTTCCCTCAACTCGAGCTCCAGTGGCCGCGCGGGAGGTGATGATGTGTTAAAGGCGCTAGGAATGCAGTCTTTTTTGGAAGGCGAAGCCTAGGCACGTGCTCCTTTGAGCGACATAGCATGGCGTCGCGATACAGCCGCTCACCGAGAACCCAGCCATCAGGACCATTCCTGCACCCACCCACCCGCCTACTGCCAGTCGATAATTTTAAGAATTTATGATTTATTTTACGATACTGAGGTTTTAAGACTTGAAGGGTTTTAAGATTTCAAGCCAGGCCATGCTCAATCCAATTTCCACCCAGCTTAAGTTTTTAAAGTTTTAGTATTGAAGATTTTTGGAATTTAAGATTTTAACATCGCAAGATTTCAATATTCCAATACTATCAGAATTTAAGAGTTTAAAGATTTGACAATTTGAGGAAAATAAGATGTCTAGAGTTCAGGATGTACGAGTTGTTCCAGCTATTCCATGTTCCATCCGGGTTCCATCCTTCCAAAACAACTCCATGACAACATTTGCATCAATAATTTGCATCCTTTTGCAATCCTTCTGCCATCCTGCCAGGAACTTTCCATCAATTGCCCATACATTTTCCATCCATCCCGTTTCCCTCCATTTTCCGCATTTTGTTCATCAATGCCCCCCTTCATTTCCATTCTTGGTCATTTGCCAGCAATTTTCCATGAATTTCCCAGCCAACACCTGCACATTTTCCATCAATTTCCAGTTTCCACACATGTTCCATCAATTTTGCATCCTTTTTGTCCACCCTTTTCCAATTCATTCCATCCGTCCATTTTCCATGAATCCTCCATCCGTTTTCCACGAATTTTCTCCAAAGGTTCCATCCACATTTCCCGTCCCTTCGCCGGCATGGACAACATCCCCAGCATCCCGCATCACCGGCATCATCCGCATCAGTGTCTGCCAGGTGAAGCTGGGGATGTTGTCCACTATGTGCACCCCCCAAAAAAACGCTCGTTAATTTGAATCCGCGGGGACTTCGATTCTTATTAGTGCGGGAGCAGGGACGTTGCGGCGCAAAAGTTCGGTGCTGGGTCGGCGGCAGGGGGCGCCAGCCCTTGCACCTGCTCCGGCCCAAGCCTTCGCGCGACACAGCCGGCCACCGGGCACCTTGCCCTTTTCGTTCTATCATTTCCTTTTCCTTTGGTTCCCGTTAGTTCCCGGGATTTGAACTTCACTTTCTTTGCGTGTCTTCCCTGCATGTCCGAGAGTTTCCTGGCATTTCCATTCATTCGTTTCATTTCCGTGTCAGCTCTCTTCATTTCCTTGAACGCCCCTTTTCCTGCACATCCCTTCATTTTTCTTCAGTAGTTTCTCTTCGTTTCCCATAATTTCCAACAATATCTCTTCGTTCCATCCTCCGGTTCCCTTCGCGTTCTGCCCTTGCATTTTCCTGCATTTTGGTTTCTCTCCAGCGCCCTCTTCATTTTCGTGCAGTTCCTTTCACTTCCATTTCGTTCACTTCCAGTCAGTCCTGTTTCCTTGCATTCCCCTTTCGCTTTCTGCAATTTTCAGCCCCTTGTTTCGCATCGAAACATGGATAGCATCATCTGCATCATCCGGGATGATGCTGGCAGTGCTGGGGGTGTTGTTCAGTATCAGGCACCCCCCAAAAACCATCGTTTTTGGACGGCGGGGAGATGTAGCTTGAAATCGCCTGAACCACGCATGGTCGGAGCAAGGGGCTGCCGCCCGGCGCCGCCGACCCCGACTAGGTCCGGCTTTTTCCCCACCAGCTGGCTGGTCCGACTGGATGACGATGAGGAGGCTGGTGATGATGAATCTATATTATATCCAAAAGATAAGGACGACCACGAAGAAGAGGATGATGAGGAGCATCATGATGATGATGCTGATGATGATGATGAATCTATATGCCAGCAGCCATGATGATAATCATGTCCGCGCATCTTTTGCATCTCAAATCAGATGGGAATCACCACTATACATCCTCAGCATCGCCGTCAGTCATGATGATAATCATGACTACGCATCTTCTGCGTCTCCTGCCGGGTCTAACGGGGCAATTGAATTTTTTTCAAGAAGATAAGGACGATGACGAAGTGCATGGATATGACACTTACCACTATGAACCTCAGTATCACCAGCAGTCATGATGATAATCATGGCCAGGCATCTCAAATCGGATGACAATCATCACTTTGCATTGACAACGCATGTTTTGCGTCTCAAATCGGATGATAATCACCGCTTCGCATGCTGATAATCATGACTACGCATTTTCTGCATTTCCAATCCAGTCTATAACAGGACACTTCAAACGCGTATCAAAAAGATAAGGACGATGACGAAGATGATGATGATGAGCAGCATGATTACGATGATGCTGATGATGACGAGTCAAGAGGACAATCATCACCATTCATACTCAGCATCACCAGCAGTCATGATGTTAATCATGTCCACGCATCTTGTGCGTCTCGAATCAGATGAGAATCATCACTATGCATTCTCAGCATCGCCAACAGTCATGATGATAATCATGACTACGCATCTTCTGCGTCTCCAGCCAGGTCTAACGGGGCAATTGGAACTTTTTCAAGAAGATAAGGACGATGACAAAGAAGATGGTCATGATGAGCACCATGATGATGATGCTGATGAGAATGAATGGATATGACACTTATCGCTACGCATCCTCAGTATCACCAGCAGTCATGATGATAATGTTCACGCATCTTTTGCATCTCAAATCAGATGATACTTGCAGACAAAGTGTCGGCGGACGTGGGCGCTAGACACCTCAAATACCAAGGAGGTGTACCGCCATGGATCAAACGCGTTATTTTTCTCTATGTTCTACGGATTTTGTGTAAACCAACGGGTCATGTGCCAAAGATTTGAAAGAGATGTGGGCGTGAACCCGAATGCGGGACATGATTTGGGCGGGGTTCCATGTCCACCAACGACTTTTGAGGTGGTTTTGTTGATGCGTAATTGACAGACCCCTGTGCTCTCTCTATGTGTTGTGCTCGGCTGACAGTCTTGGTAGGTAATGGATTGCATGTTCACTACGCAACCTCAGCACCTCTTGCAGGAACGATGCCGAGCATGGGAGATGGGGTCATATATAGATAGATGTTAGTTGCCACGTACTTGGCTTGCGCACCATGTCTCCCACTGCGAGAATTGGGGTTGCCTGATTTCGATTGATGATGCTGATAGATGATCATGATGATGATGATGATGGACGGATGACGATGAGGAGGATGATGTATCACTACGCATCCCCAGCATCTCTTGCAGGAACGATGCCGAGCATGGGGCATGGGGTCGTATATCGATAAGTGTTAGATGCCATGTAATTGACTTGCGCCCCATGTTTGCCACTACGAAATTTGGGCTGCCTGTTTTCGATTGCAAAATCCCTAGCCAAAGTCAGTGCATTGTTGCTCATGTGTGAGATGTTGATGATGGTGATGATGATGATGATGCTGATGATGATGGTGATGATGATGATGACGATGCTGATTTCTATTACAAAACCTCGACCAAAACCAGTGCATTGTTGCTCATGTGTGAGATGATGATGATGATGATGATGATGATGATGATGATGATGATGCCGATGATGGTGATGATGATGAGTATGATGATGGATGGGCATGATGATGATGAAGATGATGCAGATGAGGATGGATGACGAGGAGGAGGATGATGATGATGATGATGACGCCCTTCCCATGCGCCTCGCCCTTGTCGGCGGATAACGGGATGCGCAGTTTATTATTGCTTTGGCAGTGCTTTGCAAAGCAATAATGAGAACCTAGCTTCCACAAGACCGTTTCAAGGAGTGCAGAATGCCTGCGGATCAACGTCGTACCTCGAAACATGTTATGCTGCGGGATGTTTCTGTCCTGCCAACATATTAGAAAGCTGGCTTGCCAGTGTGGCACAAACACCTGTCACGAACCGGGCTTTTTGGACGGGAGTTGTGCATTCTTTTTGGTACCTCGAAGTTGCGGTTTTGAGTGCCTCCAAGTTGTGTGTTGCGTTCTGCATGTGCAAAACAAATGTGCTTCCACGAGTGTACCTATGTTGACGTCAATGTGGTGGGAGTGAACACAGAAGCGGCGACAGTTTTTGGTTCTCTATGTTCATTGCGCCGCAACCTCACATTTGTTTTGCGAGTAGCCTTCATTATTTCACGCGCACTTTGGCGAGTGCGCCCCATGACTTCCCGTTCACAGCAGTTGCTGTGGATTGTGATTTCAATTTTCCTTGACTGCGCCAGGCCTGCCTCACGTATGCTCATGTCAGCTGCGTTGAGGCGGGAGGTCCGAAAGCGAGCTGATGGCTCACGCAGGGCAGTTGCTTCCGCGCAGGTGACAAAACGCGCATTTGCATGCGTACCGCAAGCGCACACGTGCGTACGCCCGTACGTGAATTCTATGCGTATCTCACGCACCCGTTCGGAGAGATCAATCACTATGCCGATGGTCCGCTGCATCTTCAGCATGTTTTTGCCTGCTGCTTAAGTAAAGTAGTTTGATTACCACGGAAACCTGAGTGCTGCCAATAGTGGGGTATGTTCGCACATGCCACTGATGAATACAATGAGTGTCAAGCCAACAGGAACTCAGCATCCTTGCCCGTGCAGGTTCAAGGGCTATTGTTTGGCGACGTGGAGGAGGTCTGAATGCATTCAAACCCAAACATGTATTATCTTAGAGGTGGATGGTTCTTCTTGGAGCCGACCAGATGTGACCGCCAGATCCTGAGCGCAGTGACTGCAAGGCGGACCTGCCAAAAAATTGAACGCGCCAGATCTGGGGCATGCAGAATCGCCTCACCGCAAACAGTCGCCTCCTTAGCATCCCCCCACACTGTGCCCCACATGGCCTGACGTGGCCCACGCTTGAGTCGCTTGAGTTGCTTGAGTCAGGTGGGGAATTCTTGGAGCTGCCAGCCGAAGAGCACCTCCTGCAATTTGGAGCCCACGCTCGTTTCGGGCTTGCAATTTTACTGGACCTCATTGGTAGACATGCGCAAAAGGCGTCGTTTTTGTCTCGCAGTTCGCGCCTTCTTGCGGCTTGCTATGGAGGATTAGATGTCTTGGAGACTCAGGGAAGGGCTGCCAAAACAGGTTTTGAGTGGCTGTGTTCTGCGAGACGCAGTCAAGATTAGCTGTGAACGTTGGTCATTTGGTTGTCACTCGACAAGCGATCACTTGTAGAAGTCTGATTCAGGGATCTAGTCGTGATACCGCAGGTGTGGTCTAATGCTGAGTATGTTTCCACTGGTGTGATGTTATGATGGTATTCGGGGAAATGTTAGCAGTATGTTGCCAGGGTGTTTGGAGCACAATTAGATGAAAAGCTGAAGCGATCTGGACTATTGCCACAGAGCCGTAGCTTACTGCTAACAAGACCAGGGAAAGAAGTGCAATGTCTCCAAACTTGATTGAATCGCAGGGTTGAGGAGAACAAACAGCGGCAGGAATGCCTTTTCCCGGCATTCGGCCAGGCTGGTTTTCGCGCAGCAGGAGGCCGAGGATCGACTGGAGTTTCACAAGAGCCAGCGTAGCTATTGAGTTCTCCTTTTTGCAATTCAGGGGGCTGGTCCGGCGTCACAGATGGATTTTTCAAGCATTGATTTAAATTGATTCTCAAAATATCTTGTTTACTGCCCCCCCCCCGCCCGGGAGGGGTGAACGGTTTCGATTGCCCCCCTGGTCCCCCCTCACCAACCCGCGCCGCCAGCACGTTCCCAAAATTTCGTCCACATGTTTGTGATAGCTTGGGGTTCGGAAATATTTTTCATCAGGGGTCTCAGTGACTTTCTCGGTGCTCATTCAAGCTTGTTTTTCTCAATATTCTGGCAACCACTGAGTTGTTCATGATGTTGTTGGGATAGTTTTGCGGGTCGTTCACCCGCTTCTCAGCCGGGATCAAAATGTCTTGGAAAATACTGTGAAGGACCATAACATTGCAGGCGTTTATACCCACCAAAGGTCCGTGAAGGAGCCAGCGAAAGAGTTTGTCTTTGAGCGAAGATTTGGATCCTTGATTCCGCGCCTATTGGAGCAAGTGACCCACGAAAGACCGGCGAATGCTCATGGAGCCTGTTGCAAGGTTTTGCACATTGGGCGCCGGACTTGGCAACCCGAAGAGGGCGCGCATTTTCTAGTGAAGGCCGTTGTCGCCGGGTGATAGCTATAGTCAGCTGGCGTGGGTGCTGCGCTCACAATCGTCGCTGCAGCAGCAATCCAAGGGCTGCCGCTCAGTGAGGCCGACCCCAGATAGCAGACGTGGAGAAGGATTCCATGTGAACACCGCCGCCGTCCCATAATTGCAGGATCTTGTCCACGCAGGATCCTGCATGGACAGGGCGATGATGATGATGATGATGATGATGGTGATGATGATGATGATGGTGACAAACAAAAGACGAGGACCGCGATGGTGATGCTGATGATGAGCGCCCTCATAATGATGACGATGATCACGCTGATGATGAACCGTCACTAGACAACAGGTAAGGATGACGATTGTGATGCATGATGATGCTGATGCTGATGATGATGAATCATCACTACGCACCCCCAAAATCACCAGCAGGGATGTTATCGCTACTCACCCCGATGATAGTCACAGGCATGATGATAGTCACAGGCATGATGATAATCATTGCGATTCTTTGGAGTGGCAGTGAGCTGAGAAGCGGGTGTGGCTCAAAATTAAACCAGACGGGTTACGCAGGTTTTGGTCCATGTTTCCACTTACCAGGGTTCCAGGCTTTTTGAGCCACAGCCAAGTGGCCGACACCGCATGTTTAAATCTCAAGCTCTTAATTTAAAAAAATATCTCCAGTCTGCCAAGGGTGGACCCAGCTGGCAGCTGGCCCTGTTGTTTGCTCAGGGCTGCGCCTGGCCACTTCTCTGCGTCTGATTGGACACTTGGTGGCGGAAGGCGGCACAGGCCATGTGAGAAGAGTGCGGTGCTTGCCTGAGAAGGACTTTCGCGTTGTGGCTGCGGTTATCGTTGTTGCGCTGGCGGGGCTGGCTTGGAAGTGGCAACGAGTTGAACAGGCCCTGGTGGACCGCGAGGGGAATTTGTCACCAGAACGTGAATCGCACGCAAGGCTGGCTGATCTTGCTCGGCTTCGACTGGCTGATCAGTGCAGCTGAGGCGTCGTGCTCACCGCTCGCATAGCGCTGCTTGAGTTTGCGCGCCTGGGCCCGGCGGAGGTGTATAGGCGGCGGCGCACCAGGCTGAGGCGCTTGAAGTTGTAGCAGCAGGGGCTGCTCTGCGGCATGGCGCAGCGGGCGGCGCGCGATGTTTGTAGCTGGGGTCAGGGGCTGGTGGCAGCTGACAGCCCTGGCGATTTCAAGCACGATCAGGGCTGTAAGATCAGGCCCCCGTACCACCAAGTGGCGCTTGAATTACTTCACGAGCGGTTCCGGATCTGCAAGCTGGGGGGTTCAGGAACACTTTCAACTGTTTGGTGATGGGCCAGCTGTTCGCACCAAGTAGCAGGGCCAGCGGGCTCATGCTCAGATGCGTCCCGACCATTGAGAAGGAAGAACAGCGAGAAGGCTCGATAGAAGGAGGGTAAGTCTGTCGGCGGCAAGCTGTCCCTCGAAGGAGTGTCAGAAGCCTAGCGAGACAAGCTGGAACACTGATGATTTGCACCGATAAGCAGGAGGCTGTGAGAACTGCAGAAGAACATGGGGAGTCTTCAGCGACAGAGGGCCTGACGGCAGGAGCATATTGAGCAGGCAGCGAACAAGACAATTTCCGAAGCAATGTTCAGCCGCTCACTGGGCCCTCTTGCGCATACAGAATTCAGTTTGCGTGCTTGGGCCACCTCTGGCCGACCTTTCTGGCTCGCTGAGAGGAGTGCGTGTGAAGCTTCACAGACTGGCTCTGGGCTTTTGCAAAGCCAGCAGCAGGGGCATGTGCCAACGCTCTGGATCAAAGCATGTTGGCTTGGTGGTTTCTAGTGATCCTTGCCGAAGAAAATTCGTTTGGCCGAGCCTTACCCCTTGCACATCTGCAACGCTATCTATGATGCTCAAGTCTTGAATGGTTGTAGAAAGCCGGCCAATTCGGGGGAGCCCAAAAATCGTCGCACCTTTTTTCCAGCCTGCGCGAGTTTTGAAGGAAAACGATTGTTTTGACAATTGTTTCTACAAAGAACGATTGTTTTGAGAATTGTTCAAAAATTGTTGACAATTATTTTGACAATTGTTTCTGCAAAGAACGATTGTTTTGACAATTGTTCAAAAGTTGTTGAACATTGTTTTGACGATTGTTTTGAAAAACACTTGTTTTGACAATTGTTCAAAAGTTGTTGAAAATTGTCTTAACAGTTTTTTTGAAAAAGCGATTGTTTTGACAATTGTTCAAAAATTGTTGACAATCGTCTTGACAATTGTTTCTGCAAAGAACGACTGTTTTGACAGTTGTTCCAAAGTTGTTGAAAATTGTTTTGACGATTGTTTTTGAAAAAACAATTGTTTTGACAATTGTTTAACTGCTGAACAATACAATTGTTGAACGGCTGCTAAACAGCACCTTGACTTCCTTGAGTTAACGACGATATCTTTGCCAGCTGCCTAAAATTCATTGAATCCATTGAATATCTCAACAAAAAGCTGTTGGCAACTGCGGAAAAGTCGTCGAAATCCTTAGGGCATTTGTCGTCCAAAAAGAAATGTTTGCACAGACCTGAAACAAGTGGTTCGGCGCTTGACAATTGCGTTCAAACGACGTGGCTGCTCCATTCGCTCAAAGATATTCAGTAGCACAGCTGAAACAGGTTCCCACTCACATGAATCACTTTTGTTATTTTCATTGATCTTAGTCTTATCATAAGACGAGACAAACGCTTGATGAGACATCTCTCATCTCTGCACCTAGAAACCCACAGGCCGTTGACACAGGATTCAAACTTTTGACAGAGTGCGCGAGATGCTTTCGGCTCTTGGCCCCAGTTCTGCAAACATGCTAGGCCAGCGTTCGGCGTTGGTTTGACGGGGGGCCAGCGGCGCTTGTCTTGAGGCTTGTCTATTAGCGGCCGGCGCGCGGGAAGACATGGGCCATAACTGGGCCATCAAGATCCTAGCCTAGCCTAAGGCGTGGCGCGAGCAAAGCCTAAGTTGCTAAGGTCCTAAGGTTACAAAGTCGAAATGCAGAAAAAAAGCGGCCCCATCTGGACAACGTGGGCCAAAGCCAAGGAGGGCCAAGAAAGACAGCTGGAAAGCCAGTAGCAAGCCAAAACAAACGAACCGCAAAGCAGCAGCCGCAGTGTAACAAGCCAGCCCGACTCACAGAAAGCAGCGCGGCAAAGTCTTTTTTTCTCCCTCGCTCGTGCTGAGTCTTACCCTACCCGCGCTTCGTCCACGGAGCCTCCCCCAATCAGAGCTTACAACCTAGCCAGAGGCCGCTCATGGCTTTCTGCACTGCAGTAGCTTTGCAGCCTCCAAAGCCTTCCGCACTCATGTGTTTTCTTGATCCAAACCGCTGCCAGCGCGGCCTGCAAAATGGCCAGAACAACTGGCAAAGCCATCGCGTTGCCCGCCAAGTCTTGCAGGAAGCGCTCCGAAGGGTTGATGCTGCGGCCGTGCTTTGTGTTTGCCTTCTGCTGCTGCTCGTCTTCGGCCAGCGCCGCAAAATCGCTGGGCTGGGAAGCCTTGTAAGAGCAGCGCCTCCCGGCCAAGCAACAGCCGGGGCGACGGCAGCAAGTCAATCCACATGAGCTGGCCAGGGAGCAGCGTAGGTGCCACATGCTTCCCAGAAGGCCTCAACGTCGCGCTGTGCGCCCTTGCGACGCTTTGGCTGAGATTTCGGAAGCCAGCGTCCATGACCCTGGAAAGCAGCAACGCGTCTTTCTCGGTGGCCAGCGTGCCGAACCAAGGATTGTCTTGCAGCCCCTTGGGAGGAGGCGTGCCCCATCGAACGCCCAGAACTTGGTGTGCTGCTCAACCCAGTTCCCAGCGTTCGCAGGCTTGCGCAAGCTGCCTCTGCACGCTCCTGCCGCTCGGCCAAAAAGGAAGCCACCGGGCTCGACAAGCTCTCGTCCAAGCCAGCATCCTCGGCGGCGTCTTCGGGCAGCAGCCCGCCAAAGAAACACAGGGCGCGGAGCCCACGCAGGAGGCCAGAAGGCGCTTGAACTCGCTGAAAACCGCGCTCAGAGAGCGCCGCTGAAAGCAGAGCTTTGGGCTGGCTCCCCGGATGAAGAATGCACAGCCGTCGCCGCCGGCGCAGACCAAACTCTTGGGCGTCCGTCATGAGCTTCTGCCCTGCGTAGCCGAGGGCGGCCATGGACTTCAGCAGAATGTCGCAGTTGGTCTCTGTGGGGGCGGAGACTTTGTCGTCGATCGAGTCGACGTTCTCGTAGATGAAGAGCATGGGCCGCTGCTTGCCAACGTAGGCCAGGAGGCCCTTGAACGTTTGCGCTGAGCCGCGCAATTCGCCTTGCTTAGGTCCTCGCAAGACGTTCCAACAATCAAGAGGTCCACGCACGGGACGGCGCATTCCTGATTGTGTGTGACACAGTGCGCCTTGTCTGCGCCCAAGCTGCAGATGTCTGCAAAAAGGCAGCGTCCCTCAGTGACTCGGCCAGAGGCCTCTAGCATCAAGCCGGCCTCAGTCGAGTCACTGGCTTGCGGGGCAAGCAGCCGCTGGCGCTTGGGGTTGCATGCCTGTCTGCCGGGCGAAGACACCATGGGAGGACCGCGCCCGCTGCGCGTGTGACAGCGGTCTCACGGTCAAACAGGAAGATCGGAACTTGAGTCGCAAAACAGCGGCTCCACAAACAAATACAATATTAGCAAGCAAGAACATGTAACGAGGAACCAGCTGCGCGAAAAGACCGTCGCGCATGCCTCGCCCTCGACAACACACCCTAGACGGCCAGCCCTCGTGCACGACCACACTGCTTTTCAGGGGGCTGGAGGATGTAGGTTTGGGCACGACGGACGCAAGCGGCGTTTGCCTTTCTGACCGTCTGCTGACGCGCTGTCTCCCTAGCAGCGCTGCGCTACACGGAGTTGGCTCGGATTTGGCGCAGGTGGCGCTGCGTATCACGTGGCCTTCCGCTTAGGGCCAGCGGCGCTGGCCGTAGCCTTAGCCTTAGCCTTGGCCTTGACGCGTCCAGGGCCCGTGACAAACTCCGCCAGAGGCGCCATGTCTTAGGATTTGCGCCTGCCGCTTGCCGCTCTGCTTTGTCTTCGTGTTTTCGCCCTCCTTCTGCTTCTTCTCCTTCTTCTCTTTCTTGTCGCTCTTGTCCTTTTCAGCGTCTTGTCCTTCTTGTCCTTCTTGTCCTTCTCAGTCTTGTCACCCTTATCCTTCTTGTCCTTCTTCTGCTTATTGTCCTTCTTGCTTTTGTTCTCCGGATGCGCTGGCGCAGTCGCTTCCTTTGCCTCCTTGGCGCCTGCTAGGGCCGCAGCGCTGCTCGCGCCGCCGCCGGCAGCTTTGGACGACGATGTTGCTTCGGCCTCATCTTCTGCGATCAGCAGCAGTTCTTCCAGGCTGACATCGTCTCCGCTATCGACTTGATCTTCGGCCTGAGGGGCGTCTTTCTCGCCACCCTGCTTCTGCTTCGGCGAGTTGCGCCGCAAGAGGCTCGCGCACTCGTCGAGGATGCTGTCTCCGAGGATCCCAAGCTTTTCTTCCTTATCCGGGACTTTGTCACGCTTCTGCTTCATGAGGTCCAAGACACTGGCCAGCTCTTTGAGCGTCTGCTTGCCAAGGCTTCCAGCCGGTTAGCAGGTGATCTAGGCTGGAGCCTTCAGCGTGCCCCGGGTCTTCTGCAGCCACCTTCAGAGCTTGCACGACCGCTTCCTGGCAGCCTTTCCCCGAGAAGGAAACCGAGCACAGTGTGCGCAGCGCCTTTTCTCGGCCATCCAAAGTGTCAAGGGTGGCTGCAGGGTTCCCTGCGAACGCTGACCCGCAGGCTGACCAGGACTGCGCTGCGAGCAGGTTGCACGAAGTGTGCCCTTGGCTGCTGGCCGTGGCCGGCCAGACGGCTTCGGGCGTCGCAGAGCAGCTGAAGCAGGCGAGGGCGCAGGTGCGCGACAAGGCGTCGAAAGTGCAGAAGATTGCCCAGGCGCTGCCTGTCGGCGAGAGCGAGGACAAGTACCGAGAGGCCGTAGGCCAGCCACCTGCCACGGCAGCTGTTTGAAGGCGCGTGAGCTTTATCAAAGGGCAAGCGCCCCAAAACTAAAACAAAGGCCTCAAGTCAAAGGCTACCAGGACACCTCCAGGGAACTCGCAGCAATTGGGCGCAGCGATGGCCTTGCGGAAGCTTTTGCAGAAGCTCTTCCCGCCTCTCCGCAGACAGCGAGAACCTTCCCTTCCGCGCACTGACCAACCACTTTGCCAATGGAAGAGAGGCCAGCGGAAAACAAGATCTTCTGCTGATCCTGGCACGGCTGAATGAACAGCTTGCTGACGGAGCTGGCCTGTTCTTGAGACAGCCACTTCGGAAGATAGGCGACGCCATCTTCGTAGGTCCGCAGCGCTGGCCTCCTTGGCCGGCGCCACGCTGCCGTCCAGCTGCCCGAAAGCGTGCTGAGTCACCTTGGACAGCGTCTTCGCCAACTCTTTGTAGCTGGCAACTTGGCCAGAGGCCTCTGTCCCCCCCGGCGTGCTCCAAAAAGCGTGGTCAGTGAAGCATGTGTGCTTCAAGCACGGCAAGTGCTCGTCCAAGTTGATCGGTCCAGCGCCAGCGCCGCTGCCATCGTCAACCACGCCCTTGTTCTCAAGAGCCCCGCAAAGATGCCGCCCTGCTTTCCAAAATCATACCCGCGAACGTCAGCGCAATAAACATGAACACTTCCTAAAAACCTTTGAAGCCTTTGAGTGCGTGCTTGTAGGGAAACGGCGTTAGCTGTGACAGGCATCCGTAGACTATGACAATATATGACTATAACATAATAACAAGACCTTAAGAACAACGCAGCAGCCAGTCGCCATCCCAAGCAGCACAATGGTAGGATGAGCAGGCGAGCGGCGTGTTCTCTGATAAGTTGGACTTGAGCTCGGCAAGGGTGAGCTGGACCACGCGCTTGCGAAACTGGACTTGGTGCTTCTCCAGCAGGCTCTTGTGGCGATCCGCCGCCTTCACGAAGTGCCAAGTCGAGGCGGCGCTTGCGGGTTTGCTTGGCCTCATGTCTTGGATCTCTTGAGCGCGCTTCTCCATCAGCTGCTGCATAGGGACAAACTCGTTTTTCAGGAGGGTGTGCCCCAGACTGCAGCTTCAACAGCGCCTGCTCCAAGCTCTCCATGCTTGAGCAGACTTTGGCTTGCTAGGCCAGATGCTCCAAAGCTTGGCCTGAGGATTGCGCCTTGCTCCACTCCCTCTGCAGCGGCGCCCTGTTCCCTGGAGGCCTGATGCTTAGCAAAAAGCGCGCATGCCTTGACGGTGGCGGGCAAGTCGTCTGGGCTGAGACAGCCGGCTGCCATGGCGCACGCGCTTTCCAGCGGCAGGGCGACAAAGGCCCCCCCCCCATGCTGAGCGCACGCGTGGCAAATTGCGGCGCAGAGCGCATGCGAGATAGACCCCTGCATCTTCTGAGAAGACGCCAGCATCTTAGGGCCCGGGTTTGAGCCCAAGTACGTGCTTGCGAAGGCCTCTTTGCCGTGCTCTGCGCGCACTTCTTGACGCCTGTCGCCAGATCAGCTCCAGCTTTCTCTCGTGACAGAAGTTGAGGGACGGGTGGTGGCGAGCTTGCGGAGCATCAAGCACGACGATCTCAGGGCTTTGCCCTGCAAGCTGCTGAGGGCCTTCTTGGCTTCCTCAAACGCCGCCGTGAAGGCCTCTGGATCGGGGGACACGTGTGGCTGGAGGAGAAGCAGGGTGGACAAGGCTTTGCAAGCCTGCTCCATCTTTTTCGAGGAGGCAATCTCCTCCGCGAAGCAGTCCTTGTTGCTGCTTTTTTCCATGCGCTTGAGATGGCCCCGGATGGCCTTCGCGGTGGTCTTCATCTGATTCGCGCGCTTCAGGCAATCTAGCTTGTGCTCGCCTTGTTTGTGAGTCCGGCGCTTTGGGGAGGTCGCTGACATCGACTGCTGCAAGGCTCTTCGACCACTCGCTCACCTTCTCCTGCATGTTGCACAGCGCTCTTTGCGCCCGCCCATCAAGGCGCAGCGTGGCGCCGCCGCCCTCCTGCTTGCTGCCCACTGGCGAGGCGGCCGCTGCCACCAAGGAGCCTAGCCCGCCATCTAGCGCAGCCGCGGGCTCGGTATCTTTTGCCTGGGCAGCCTCGCCCTTGCTGGCCTTGCTGCTGCCGGACTTGCTCGCGCGGGCCACCCCGCGGCCCTGTGTGGAGCGGCCTGATGGCGCCGGCGCCGTGCTCTTGGCGCCTGCTTGCTTGCTCCCCTGCCCGGCTCCCTTGCTCGCAGCCTTCGGCTTTGCTGCGACACCCTGCCGGCTGCGTGCGCCTTAGCCGCCACAGGGCCAAACAGCGCCGCTGTCCCGGAAAAGGCTGGCCGCCGCTCTCCTCACTGGTCTGCTAGAGTCGGAACTGCCCCTCGACCACGCCGATCCCCGCAGAGGGCCGTGCGGGAACCGCAGAAATCGTAAAAACCTTGAGTTTTTGAACCTCGACCACGCCGATCTGCGCAGAGGGCCGCGTGGGAACCGCAGAAATCGTAAAAACCTCGAGTTTTTGCACCTCGACCACGCCGATCCCCGCAGAGGGCCGCGCGGCGTAAAACCTTGCGTTTTTTAGTGAGTTTTGAACCTCGACCACGCCGATCCTCGCCGCGCGGGAACCG
The DNA here is from genome assembly GCA_963377175.1 of Effrenium voratum. Lineage (NCBI taxonomy): Eukaryota > Dinophyceae > Suessiales > Symbiodiniaceae > Effrenium > Effrenium voratum. Next base: position 1,031,202 of record CAUJNA010001380.1, on the reverse strand, counting down.
CAGAAATCGTAAAAAGCTTGAGTTTTTGCACCTCGACCACGCCCATCCCCGCAGAGGGCCGTGCGGGAACCGCAGAAATCGTAAAAACCTTGAGTTTTTGAACTTCGACCACGCCGATCCCCGCAGAGGGTCGCGCGGGAACCGCAAAAATCGTAAAAAACCTCAAGTTTCTGCACCTCGACCACGCCGATCCCCGCAGAGGGCCGCGCGGGAACCGCAGAAATCGTAAAAGCCTTGGCCGATCCCCGCAGAGGGTCGCGCGGGAACCGCAGAAATCGTAAAAAACCTTGAGTTTTTTTGCACCTCGACCACGCCGATCCTCGCAGAGCGCCGCGGAACCGCAGAAATCGTAAAAAGCTTGAGTTTTTGCACCTCGACCACGCCGATCCCCGCAGAGGGTCGCGCGAGCATGTTAAAAATCGCCAAAAACTTCGAGTTTTTGCACCTTGAGCACGCCGATTCCCGCAGAGGTTCGCGCGGGCATGTGATAAATCGCAAAAAAAACCAAGTTTTAGCACATCGACCACGCCGATCTCCGCAGAGGGTCGCGCGGGCACCGCAAAAAACGCAAAAAACAACCTCGAGTTTTTGCACCTCGACCACGCCAATCCCCGCAGAGGGTCGATTTTCGTGAAGTGTCGTCGGCACGACCCCGCCGCCCTAAGAAGAGATTTTCACTCCTCGCAAGTCAATTGCACTTGATTCCTTGCACTTGCAACTTGCACTTGACCCTTTGCACTTGCAACTTGCACTTGACTCCATGCACTTGCAACTTGCACTTGCAACTTGCACTTGACTCCATGCACTTGGCTCCTTGCAGCTTGCAATGACTCTCATGACTCCTTGCAATGACTCCTTGCAACAACTCCTTGCATTGTCTCCTTGCAATGACTCCTTGCAATGATTTTCATGATGATGATTCCTTGCAATGACACCTTGTAATGACTCTCATGAGAACGACTCAAGTGACCCTTCGCCATGCTTTCGGGCCCCCTTATCTTTATTCATGGTCAAGCTTTCCATTCCACCTGGCTCATCCTACACTTGATTCTAGATTTATCCCAAGTCCACAAACTTACGGGATCCATTTCTTTTAAAGGACCTTTAAAAACCATCAAAATCAACACATTGAGAACCCTGATGCGCTAAATAATAGCCTGGCTAACCAGATTCCATCAAAAAATGGATCTGGCCCCCTTATCTTTATTCATGGTCAAGCTTTCCATTCCACTTGGCTCGGCCTCATCCTGCTGGCTCATGTTTCCAGCACCTGCTTCTCATCCAGCACCTGCCAATCAGATTTGCAAGTCATCACATGGAATTGATGAATTAGTTATCTGACCCCCTTATCTTTATTCATGGTCAAGCTTTCTATTCCACTTGGCTCATCCCACACTTGGTTTTAGATTCATCCCAAATCTACACATTCCTTTGATTGACCATCAAAATCAACACACTGACCCTGGCAGCAAGGGTATCCCCCATGAACCCTGATGCATTAAATATTAACCAGACCCTGAAAAATGCTAACCAGATTCCCCTTTGAAAAAATATGATCCCCTCAATTAGGGTCATCCAGTTTCCCTTCTTTTGTATCAATCCCCTTGATCCCTTCAATCCAGGCCTCATCCTGCTGGCTGATGGTTGCAGTCATCTTTTTGCTCGCCCATGTCCTGTGCAGGCAAGGAATCGTGCCAAATTTCCTTCATGCAATCACAGCTCATGCAAGCAACGCTGCCCCTCTTTTGCAGGCCATTTTTGCATCCATTATCGATCTCATCAAATGAATTCCCACACTTGGAAGCCATTCTGTAACCACGACCATTCATACTGAATCAATCAAACCATGCATCATCTCAGCTTCCCATCCCTTCTCCATTTCCCAGTGCCCCTTCCCTGTGCCCGGTCCTCATCAGCCTTGCTTACTGCTCCGTGATGCGCATGGAGATGTTTGCCTGCTGCTCGTGACATTGAAAGCTCAAGTACCCCCACACAGTGCTCCTTACAGCCTCCATGCTCTTCTTCATGGCCACCCACGCGAAAATGCCCTATGTCTCCTAACAAGTTGCGCCTTTTGGTTTGGATTCCTGAGCAATGGTTTAATAATTAACCATGCTGCTGCTCCTAATGCAGTAGCTGAACTTGGATACGGTGTGAAACTGCATTGCAGCTTGAGCAGCCCAACATGCATGGTGTCATTGGCTCTTGATGTCCCTCATGACCATGAATCCTTGACGGCCTGATTGCCTTGATTTCCACTCATGATGCCTTGGGTGCCAAACATGATGCCTTGCATCACTCATGATGCCTTGCATCATTTTTCTCCAGGGCTCATAGCCTCTGACCAAAAAGCCCAGCACCTTGGATTGTATTGCGCTGCCACTGCGCTTGATGAACTGCATGCTTGCTGATGGCCATGCAACTCCCCGTCTATTGATTGCAAGGCACCCGCTTGTGCCATACCAGCTGATGAATGGCGCCTTGCATTGCACAACCAAACAAGGAACCAAGGTCCCCTTCCATTGCAATTTGCATTCATCGTGCGCTGTCAAGTCACATTTTCCTGGCTGCATCAGGCTTAGCCTCGCTTTCCTGGATCCTTATTTGCGCACTATTGACATGTGTGTTGCCTACTGATGTTGTTAACTATTTATCCTGCTGATTGCTTGCTGATAATTAATCAAACTCATCAAATGCTTGCTTGCTGAGGCACGGCTGGTCGATCTTGGTCATCTCCCTTGGAATCACTACATGGGCTGCAAGGGAATGTCCAATTCCCACTGACCAATTGCTGATTGTAGTGCTCATAGAGCTTCCTCAATCAATGATGGCTAACAGTTCTTTGATTGCTGATTCTGGATTGAAAATTCCAAGGCACACCAGCTGCTGCATCCTGCCATCGATGGCCTGGTATGCCTTGATGAGCTTGATCCTCAGCACTTGCTAGTTTCAAGCGCATTTTTTACCAATGCTCTGGATGGAATTGCTCCTGACTCCATTCCTTCCTGTTGGCATTCTTCCTGACGAACTGCTCTTTCTCATGTGCCACATTGTCCTTCATCCCACATACCTTGCGAATCAGCTGCTGGTACCTTAGTTGAAAACAGCAAGCCCAATCATCATGCAACTTAATTAGAATTTGCTTCACGGACTGCTGGGCCTGCAGCTTTGCAACCAGCAATGCTGCACGAATTGCCATATCCCATTCTGGCTGGAATGAATAAAGCCAATCGTGTCATGCCCACCAATATGGCAGAATCCACAATCTAATCATCATACCTGAGCCCAGTAACTATGTAAGCTGATCACATCTAACGAATTAGTTCCTTATCACCTCGTACGCTCATCATCATGCTTCATGTAATTACCTTGCATCAGCCAAGAGGCTCTCTGAGCACCTGTGCCACATGCCTTTGCAAATCATGGAAGCCTCCATATCAAGAGTTTAAGCATCCGCAGAGATCCTTACACTATACACCTGGTTCAAGCAACCTCCATGCCATGAATCATGAGTCTGATTGCTGACAAAGGCACGCTTCTCCATAAACCCTGCTTTCCTTGCACATGTCCAGGCTGAGTTGTCGATGTTGCATGCTTGAGCAGTGAACAATGTTCATCAATGTTCATGTGACTACCTGTGCCATTGCAGAACAAATCATTTGCATACTTAACTAATCGATGACTCCAAGTTGCATGATCCACAAACCGATGCGTCTTCCACAATGCGCGCAGCATGATGCGGTACATCGCCTGATTTGTGTGCACCCTCCACCCACGCACATCTAATTAATTTCGCCCCATGTGGCCAAGGCACTCCCTGATCACCAGATGGTGCTCCATGTCGGCCTCACAGGGCTCCAAAGACGAACATATTCCAATCTGATGGTGCAAAAGGCTGCTGATGATTGAATGGCCTGATGAAGATCTGATCCTAGCAGGGCGTGGCCATCACCAACCCACCACCACCCACAACCGCCCACCACACACCACCAGAACCCTTTTTCTGTCATACTCACACCTGATCTCATCAGGATGCTGAGGGAATGCGCAGGATGTTGCGGTTGACGTCTGAATTTCATCCTGGGTCCTGCTGGTGCTGAGCCTGATGCTGATGCAAATTCTGATGGCGCGTCTCCAACATCACACTCAAGCCTTGATCTCATCACCCACAAAATAGCCTTTTGACGCATACTCAATCACCCAGCCCCAGATGCACCATGCATCTGAGTACGCAGGGTTCTCCAGCTCGACAAACTGACACACACTGCCTGCATAATGCAGGCACCAGTGTGCGTCTGCAACATCAATGCCAGCAGACCAGTTAGATTACTCGAGCACGATGCCTCATTCTCCTTGTCATGCCCACTAATGCACTGGTTGGCCCAATTTCGCTGGACTGATGCACCCTCATCCACTGCTGCATTCTCACCCTCCTGCTCAGCAGCCCCCAGCTTTGATCCAGCCTGCTCCTGCCCGGCCTGCTCTGTATCTGCATCATGCCCTGAATGTAAATCTGACTCATGAAGTTCATGCCATGAATCCTCACTCACTGATGACATGGCTGCAACGCTGGCCGAGCTAATGCTCACTGAATCCTTGAAAAAATGCCTGCTCATGAATGTCCCTCTTGGCGTGGTTTGCGAGCCTTGCGCGGCCATGACGTTTCTCGAGCCCCTTCCTAGCGCTGAACTAGAGTATGTCTAGCTTTAGCATTATATGCAATGCCGCGGGCCGCTTTGCAAATGCGTAGCATGTGTCTAGGTTTTGTGTACCGTGTGTGTCTAGCTTCTGTTGAACGTATTGCTGCACACTCCTGGTACTGCGCTAGCGCATGTCTAGCTTGCGTTCAGTGTTTCTAGCAGCTGCTACGCTTCTCAAGAATGTGTCTAGCCTGGCTTGGCTCTTTTGCTTGAGAATGTCATGCGACCCCCGCCAAGAACGCGATGGCCTCCCGCAAAGCTGTTGTCAAAGAAACCTGATCGACGCAAGTCAGATCCTGACACCCGAATCGCAAGCCACAAGCTCGTGTCTGATTTTTCCTCGAGGTGTTTGCTTTGTGTTTCGTAGGATGCGGGGGCTTGAGCGCGTTTTTTCGTGTCAACAGCGCAGGCCCCATGGCAACCCCTTCTGTGTCATTTGCCCGCCAAAGTTGGTGAAGCGCGCAAGCGTGCTGTGCAAGGTTTCCTCCTTAAGTGCTTGTGTTCCACGGCAACTTTCTTTGCCTTGGCAAGGACTTGGCAAAGCAGGCGGGGGCGGCGAAACCTGGGCAGCGATGAAATGCGGCGCTCTAGCCCACGAGGGGGCTGTGTTGAAGGGAACCCGAGGAGGGAGCCAACCTATGAGGACTCTGACAGCTTCGGCTCTGATGTCCTAACTTCGCAAAGTTCCAGAAAGGGAAACGCAAGAAGTGGCTGTTTGTCCAGCGAGCTTGGCTTTTCCTGTTCCTCTTGCTCAGTGAGCCTCTGCGCGCAGTGGCAGTGAGATAGAATCAGACATTTGCAATGGCTAAAATGTACTTTAGAGACACTTCAGTGGGTTCTTCGCAAGGTTGCGCGTGTCCACTAGTGGCAGCGGACGCAACGAACCCGATGGTGCCACCTTTGCTGAAGAGCGCAGGTGGGAAGACCAACTCGAGTTATAGGCTGGGCTGCCGGCGTCAGATTTCTAGCTTTGGCGCCTTCACGGCAGCATGGCGCGCGCAAGTTCATACAGGTTGGGCCATTTCGCGCTCTAGAGCTGAGTCTCCCAATGACGAGGAGCTTGACTTTGGGCCGCAGGGTTGCGCGACTATACTGCAGGCTTTCACGGTTTGCTCAGGACTTAGAAAGACAACTTCACTACCAACTGGTGGTAGATGGCAGGGAGCTCGATTCTATAGGGAAAGCAGCAAAGCTTTCAGTATTTTGATACGGGAAGCTTGGACTTGGGAATCGTGGCATGGCCTTGTTCTCGGGATACCCAATGAAATGGGCCCTTGTTTCTTGCCGCGCCCATTCATTAGTCTACGTGGGAAGCGGGGCCTTGGCAAGCCATACCCCCGAATCACACCCCCGAACCATACCCCGACACACCCCTGAAAAATCAAATAAAGGCTGTTCAAGAACTGCTGACCTTGTAATCCTGTTTGAAAGCCTTAGCCAAGAGTATGCAAGTAGGGCCTGTCCTACGGGAAATGCAATAAACTGTCTGTCCCCAAGCAGTGTTCTATTCTAACTAGCGACTAGAGCTACAGGTTAGCTCACAGTTCGTCCCGCGCCAGCTGACAGTTTGTGTGGGCCGGCTTATTGCGACACTCGCGTAGTTGCACATCTTGCCCTTCCTGCAACGGAGTTCAGAGTTTTACCGACCTTGCGCGTCGGCGATCTGCTTCATAGCTCCACGTGGCTCGAAGGGCCTGTCCCAAGTGCAAGGGCACTGCCGCTTGCAGCTGCCCCGCATGCAAGCTTTCTGAGCCACGCTTGCCTTGTGTTTTTCCGTGAGCAAAAATCTTCCCCGCGACTCGCACCCCCGACTCATTCCCAGTTCATACCCCGAGTCATACCCTTTGGCAGCCATTTGCTACCAAGCGCCGTTCTTGTCAGCGCCTGGTAGGAAGCTCTGGGGTGCGCGAGGAGGAACTGCTAAGCGAAAACTTGCACAAGCAACGCGCGCACAATCTGCTAGGAGTGCGTGTCTACTTGCTGGAGCCTAGTGAAGTACAAGTGTCGCCTCCTGCTGCTTGAGGTTTGTGCGCTGAACCCCTTCCTGCGTAGAAATCCGATGAGGGTCCCAAGCGTGGTCTGTCGCAGCTGCCTGGCGGACGTGTTGCATCTACCAGGGTTCGGCCGTCGTCTGAGCTGCTGCCAGGTGTTTGCGCGTCCGCAGAGCGTGGTCTGGCCACTGGTGAGGTGTCAGGCTTCGGTGTGTAGCCTGTCGCGGCTCTCTAGTTCACGCCTGGCAGCGCCAGAGGCCAGCTGGGTTCGGTTTCTTGCGGCTATCTGCTTGCCAGCGTAAACTTCCCGACGCGGGCGCGTCAAAAGAACACACGCCCAAATTTTCTGGGCCTGCGGCCTCTAGCCGGCTACGCCTCTTTGAAGTTATACCATGTCATGTCATGTTTTTTGTGTGAGAAACGTATCCTGTGCTGATATGGCTGGTTAGGTTATGCATGTTGCCCACCCCAACCCCAGATGATGCCGGGGATGCCAGCTTTGTGGCCCCAGCCGGGCCCCAACCCAGAAGGAAGAGAAGCCCAAAAAAGAGCAGCCCAACAAGAGTGTTTTGTAAGCCAGCCCGGAAACGCAAATGCAACAAAACACCGTAAATAGCAGCGTTTTGTACCTGGGGCCGCGCGAAAACCAACGGGAACAAAGCAAGGGCCGCGCAGCACGCGAGCCAGCCACAGCAAAGGCAAAACGGACAGAACAACAGCCCACCGCTCAGCGCAGCAGTTTTTGACAGTATTCACAGCGTCGATGGCATGCCCGGCAGCGCTTGGTGCCAAAATGCGCTTATACCCCTCCGATACCTTCTAAAAACAGTGCTTCATGGGTTGAGAGGCTTTTTGGAAGGAAGTCTTAATGACGCAGACCAAGCCCCGCTGAAGCATCACCCAGGGCCCCACACCCTACCCTGATGGTGTCAGCCACACGGCCTTTTCCCTGCATTTTCGCGATGTTTTGCGGGGGGTTCCTACAGGCAAGCAAAACCGCAAGCCCGAGCTGGTGATGCAGAGGCGCCGGATTTAGGCAACGCATCACGACGTCGGCGGCACACGGGCGCAGCTCCTAGCAGGCTAATTGCCTAGCGGCGACATGCTACCCCAGGAGGCGTAGCCGGACTTAGAGGGCTGACGCCCAACAGCGGGCCAGCAGGCAACAAGGAACAACAAAGACAAGGATGGGCGGAAGGAGGGAGAAGGGAGCGAAAGGAAAAGGAGACAGGGCGGTGGTTAGAGATGGATAGAGAAGGAGGCAGGGCGCAGCATCTCTGGCAGGGATGATGCCGATTCTTGCAATCGCCCTTCCCGTGCGCCTCCTCAAAGGGCTCAGATTACCACGGGGGGCCCAGGCCACTTCGTGGGCCTCGCTGTGAAACCTGCGCAGCAGAAAGGCGCTGGGCTGCAGCCTAGGACCCCAGCGATTTGTTGACATCAAAAAAGAATGAGTGGCCCAGGCAAGGGGCCGCTGCATGTGTGCTGGAGCCGCCTTTCGAGGATGTTGTGTGCCTGCAAAGGCTTTTGACGCGAAGGCTCTGTGGTTTGGACAAATCCCAGTTTTGCCGCGCAAACCTGCAAACTGCGTCTCAAGTGCTGGGCCAACTCTTTGCTATCAGGTCTGCCATGACCGCCTTCCGCTCCGTGCAGCAGCAAGCCGACAGCGCGGGCCTTTTCAGGAGTCTACGAAATGAGCTTATGTAGAAGCTGGGCGATGTTCCGGAGCTTTCAGAACCCAAAGACCGCGACAGGAGAATGCATATACTTGTTTTAGATCAGCTGGCGTACAAAGGTACATTTGCAAAAATCGATATATACTCAGGTCACCTAGAGCGTGGTTTGCGACGCAACGCTGTGAAGTAAAATGTTGTCTTAGCATGTTGTGCGTGTTTAGCCTGATTAGATTCTGACCCGATTCTGGTCAGAGTTTGACGAGACCTAAGATGAAGCAGGCTGCGTTGTTGATGCGGCATGGGATGAAGCAGACAATCTGCATTGTTTGGCAGATGTGTTTTTTAGGTAAAGTTGTTTGATTGCTAGGTGGGTTTCAGACGAAGCTTCGCTCGTTCGAGCGCCTTCAGTTGAAGCAGATGGACTTTCTTATCCTTCAGCAGTTCTGCATTGTGCGCATCTAAGCGCAGAAAATGCTGACAGGTCCCTATAGAGGCCCTGCGAGGTCCTTATCTTTGGGCTGCCAGTTCCAAACGCGAAGAAAGCAGCACAAGACGCAGACTCTCAGAGCGATATCCCCACTACGACGACTCCTACTACTACTACTACTACTACTACTACTACTACTACTACTACTACTACTACTACTACTACTACTACTACTACTACTACTACTACTATACTCCAACAGAGCTGGAGGCCCGAAGTTAATGTGCTAGGAAGAGAAACGAAACCCTTCCCCACGCCCGCGCACCTTTTTGGTCGAGTTGGATGCCGCAGTCGAGTTGGCAGGCGGGGTGTCCTTCGCTTTCAATCTTTCCTTCCTTTTCATTCTTTCTGTGTTTCGTTTCTTAGTCCTCTTTCTTTCTTTCTTTTCTTTCCTTTCTTTTTTCATTTCTTGCTTGCTTTCTTTCTTGCTTTATTTTCGGTATTTCTTTCTTTCTTTCTTTCTTTCTTTCTTTCTTTTTCTAGTGTTTCCCTCTCTCTCTCTCCATTTGTGCTGTCTATCTATCTCCTTATCTATCCGT
>CAUJNA010001380.1:976809-1019309 GCA_963377175.1 Effrenium voratum | reverse complement strand
GCTTTGTTCCGCATCGGCCTCGTAACAGGGCTAGTCAAGCGAGTCAACGCCAAGCAACGCCGTTGCGCTGCGTGCGACGCGCTTGCAGCAGTGAGCTGGGCTGAGCCAAGCTGAGCTGCGCTGGGCCCAGGCGAGAAAGAGCCGGGTAGCTGGGAAAACGCGTTCGACTGGGCGGGCGATGCTGGATTGAGCTAAGTCGGCGGCCGGGGCTTTGGATGTACTTGCTGGACTGGCTGCTCCAGCTGGCGGCGACACGTTCCCGATGGGACTCAACAGCAACTGCTCGCCGTAGAGGTGGGGTTGTGGTCCTGGCCCCAAGACAGATGGTTGTGCTGCATTGCGTTTCCTTCGCAGCAGAATGAATTCGAAACGGCTTGCGTCTTGAAGCCCCGTGCAATGATTCAAGTCAATTCTTCCATACCTCTACGAGCGGTCCAATATGCGGTTGACGTACAGGACGTGAAAGGATATGTGATATGACCACAGATGCTGGATACTGTGACCGAGCCTAGAGTTGCGCATTCAAGTCAGTTCGGAAGCCAAGAGAGACGCCGACAACGTTTACTTGATCTGACATGGGACGGAGAGAGAGCGAGGGCGAGAGGTCGGAGACCTTGCAGCTCACAGGATCCCGTTTCGCATCTCAGCATTGAGCCGTTGGTGACGATGCTGGTTGAGGCCGGAGTATTCTTCGGACGCAGCAACGTTAGAGATTTTAATGGTCATCTTCAACAAGTGCCTTTTTTGAGGGTGACCCTTTTTGCGGCTTTCAAGCTTTAAAAAAAGACACGCTGGCATGTACCAACAGGGTCTCAGCAGAGCTGAGAACAATGCTTCTGAGTTGCTCAGGCCTGGGAGCGGCAGAAAAAGACCACGGACGACTCCGTGTCAGCCTTGCTATGGCTAATTGAGTTTGGCTTGGCCACGCCCTTTGTCGCTCAGGAGCGAAGCCCGCTCTGTGCGCGTGCAAGCGTCCGCTCTTTTTGCCGCCGTTTCGAAGGAGAGCGGAGGCTTTGCTGAGATTATGCTGAGTGGGAACTAACACAGTCCGCAGGACTCAGCTCTCTCCTTCAGAATGAGGCCGCCGGGGGAGGGCGCGGGAGTTTTCCACCGTTTTGCATGTTCGCACGCAGTCGCGCAGGGAGTTCCTGTCCCACGCGCGAGCAAGGACGACGGTAGATTGCGCTTGTTTGTGCTCTTGCGAGTCCGTGGGCGCGCAAGATTGTTTTGTTTGGCGCCTTGCCGCGTTGTTTGCTTGCCCTTGGTTAGTCGCGCTCGCACCTTAGATGACCGCATGAGCTGCTGACATTCGACGAACGGACGTGAGCTTCACGCAAGCCTCCGTCCTACCACCAGGAAGCTGATCTTTTCTTAGCAGAGCCGCTGCAGAGTCAACAGGCTTGACCTGGAAAGCAGCAAGCTGGTCCGCTGTGCTCTCCGCAAGGAGCAGTTCACGAGGAGTGCAACACGACCAGCCGCAGTGTCGCTGTTAAGGTTCAAGATCTCCCGTTCAAAAAGCAAGCATCATCTACACGAGAAAGAGTTGGCCTGTCTCTCCACTCTTCCCTTTCCCTGTCTAGTCGATGGGAAGGGAAGAAGAGAGCATGAGAACTAGAAGGAAGAGATGACATAGGAAGGGATATCATGTCATCTGGGTTCTTCATTTCTTCATGCTATCTCTCTCTTCTCCTTGTCCTTGCCTCTTGCTCTACCAGTTCGCTTCTGGGAGTGAACAGAGCATTTCTCACCTCTCTAATTCCATCAATGGCGTTACCCGGACCACATACCCTAGCGGTGCCTTGTCCCGGTTTCTGCAAAAGCGGTGACATTTCACAGTTTTGTTTGGATCGACTTCCACATTTCCACACTTCCACACTTACACACTTCCACACTTCCACGCATACACATTTCCACATTTCCACACTTCCACACTTACACACTTACGCATTTTCACACTCCCACACTTCCACATTTGCACACTTCCACTCTTCCACACTTCCACACTTCCACACACACATGTCCACATTTCCACACTTCCACACTTCCACACTCCCTCACTTACACATTTCCACACTTTCACATTTCCACACTTCCACATTTCCACACTTCCACACTTCCACACTTCCACACTTCTACATTTCCATACTGCCACCTTTCCTCACTTTCACATCTCCACAATTCCACATTGCCACACTTCCACACTTCCACACTTGCACACTTCCACACTTTCACATTTCCACACTTCCACACTTCCACATTTCCACACTTCCACACTTCCACATTTACCACACTCCGACACTCCCACACCTCCACGCTTCTAATCTTCCAATCTTCCACGTCTCCACACTTCCATGCTTCCACCGTGGAACTGTGGAAATGTGGAAGCATGTAAACGTGGAAAGTAACCCTCAACTTTGTTCCACCAATGTGTAGCGCATCGAAAGGTCTGTTTCGGCGACAGGCCACACTTCCACTTGCGCCCTTCCACTTTCCCAGACATGGCATGTGGAAATATCACGCCTTTGTCGATGGCCACACGGTCATCGACAGGTCTGTTTCGGCGACAGGCCACACTCCCACTGCCCTTCCACTTCCGGTGTGTCACGCTTTTGTCGAAGTGTGGGAGCGGGCCCGCGTTTTTGTTTTTTTCAGGTATGGCGCGACCGTTTTGCTGCGTGGTGCTGGGGCTTTGGCTCGGTCGGTCGGTCTCTCAGTCGGTCGGTCGGTCGCCCGGGTCGGGTCGGTCCAACCCTAAACCAGCCTTTAAACCAAACCCTAAACCAGCCCTAAACCAACCCTAAACCAACCGTCAACCAACCCTAAACCAACCCTAAACCAGCCCTAAACCAGCCCTAAGCCAACTCTGAACCAACCCTAAAGCAACACTAAACAAACTGAACCAACCCTAAGCCAACCCTGAGCCAACCCTGAGCCAACACTAGACCAACCCTATGCCAACCCTAAACCAACCCTGAGCCAGTTGTGTTTACTACACACGTCCACTTACTTCCACTCTTCCACACTTCAACGCTTCCAGGATTCCACACTTCCACAGTTCCCCACTTTCACACTTCCACACTTGTATCTACTTCCACACTTCCACACTGCCAACTTCTTCCACCGTGCAAGTGGAAGCATACCAAACGTGGACATGTGGACTGTGGATTTTTAGTAGTGTGGAAATGCGGCTGTGGCAAGTGTGGATGTGTGTGGGTGTCGAATTGTGGAACTGTGGAAGTCTGGACGTATGGAAGTATGGACAGATGGAAGCGTGCGAGCGTAGGACGTGTGCAAACATGGAAGTATGGAAGTGTGGGAGTGTCAAAGTGTCAAAGCCTTAGGGTTGGTTTAGGGTTGGCTTCGAGTTGGTTCGGCTGGATTAGGGTTGGTTTCGGGCTGGTTTAGGGTTGGCTTGGGGTTGTTTTAGGGTGTGGTCTAGGGTTGGCTCAATGGGTTGAGGATTGGTGCGGGGGTTTAGGGTTGCTTTAGGGTTGGTTTACTCAGATTGTTTTAAGGTTGGTTTAGAGTGGTTTAGCGTTTGTGCAGGCTGGATTAGAGCTGATTTAGTGTTGGTTTGGTTTAGGGTTGGATTAGGGTTGGCTTAGGGTTGGTTTAGGGTTGGCTTAGGGTTGGCTTAGGGTTGGTTTAGGGTTGGTTTGGGGTTGGTTTAGGGCTGGTTTAGGGCTGGAAAAGTTTCGGGCGTTTAGGGTTGGTTTCGGGCTGGTCTAGGGCTGTTTGGTTAGTTTCGGGGTTGGTTTCGGGCCTGTTTAGGGTTGGTTTGGGGTTGGTTTAGGGTTGGTTCAAGGGCTGGTTCAGGGTTGGTTCAGGGTTGGTTTAGGATTGGTTCAGGGTTGGTTTAGGGTTGGGTTTAGGGTTGGCTTAGGGTTTGTTTAGGGTTGGTTTAGGGATGGTTTAGGGTTGCTTTAGGGTTGGTTTAGGGCTGGTTTAGGGCTGTTTAGGGTTGGTTTGGGGTTGGTTTAGGGCTGGTTTAGTTTCGGGCGTTTAGGGCTGGTTAGGGTTGGTTTGGGGCTGGTCTAGGGCTGTTTAGGGTTGGTTTGGGGTTGGTTTAGGGTTGGTTCAGTTGTTTCAGGGCTGGTTCAGGGTTGGTTCAGGGTTGGTTTAGGGTTGGCTTAGGGTTGGTTTAGGGTTGGTTGTTTGTGGTTGGTTTGCTTAGGGTGGCTTAGGGTTGGCTCAGGGTTGGTTTAGGGTTGGCTGAGAGTTTGTTTAGGGTTGGTTTAGGGATGGTTTAGGGTTGCTTTAGGGTTGGTTTAGGGCTGGTTTAGGGTTTAGGGCTGGGCCAGGCTTGTTGTGGTTTCAGGTTGGCTGAGGTTGTTTTAGGGTTAGGGTTGGCTTCGGGCTTCGGGTGTGTTTTGGGGTTGGCTTTGGGCTGGTCTAGGGCTGGTTTAGGGTTGGTTTAAGGTTGGTTTTGGTGAAAGTGTGGAAGTGTGGAAGTGTGGAAGGCTGGAATTGTAGAAGTATGGAAGTGTGGAAGTAAATACAACGGTGCAAGTGTGGAAGTTTCGAAATATGGAAGTGTGGTCGTGTGGAAATCTGGAATTGTGGAAGCTTGGAAGTGTGGATTTGTGGAAGTCGATCCAAACAAAACCGGGAAAAGTCACCGCTTTTGCGAAAACCGGGAGAAGGCACTGCTTGGGCATAGCACCCACGTTAGCCCCCAGAAGCTTCTGCAAACAATGAAGTTGACCTTTTCGTGAAAATGCAATTGATGCGCGGCCAGTCAAGATGTGGAGCGGCTGTCAAAGGTTGAGAGCTCTCTGTGTGCCATCCACACAGTATGGAAAATGCTCTGCCTATGTTGGCGCCATTGACCTCTGCCGGAAACGATGGTTTTCATCAGTTCACAACACATGGGCAGAGCCCCTGCCATGGCCTATGCCCATCGCCGCAGATCCAGCAGCTCCGCCGCACGAACCACGACCTTCGAAAGATGAGCCGCCGTCAGACGACCGCTGAGCCCGCCAGACGCATGTCAGAGACTGCTAGATCAGCCACATCATCCAATGCCCGCCCACGGCCGCTCCAAGACAAAAACTTCCGCAAGCGGGCGCAATTGCCGGCTCAAGCGCGGACATTTTATCAACTGTTGTGGCGCCATCGCCGCCAGTTGCTCTCAGTGTTCCACAGAATGAAGACGATGACGAAGAGCTTGAAATTGAACCGTCGTGAGCAAGCAGAAGCACAAGAACCTCACGCGCAAAGAAGTCTCCTCCGAAGAAGCAGAAAACTGAGAAGAAATCAGACGATCAGACAATCAGACACCTGACTCTTTTCCCTGAAGCGAACCAGATTCCTCGTCAAGAGGCAATCAAGACCACCCACCCCGAGCAGCTTCACGATAGCCTTCTTTCAAGGAGCGCACAATCTTCATTTGTTATCCTGAATCGGGACACCATAACCTGGAGCTCGGACGAAGAGGCCTGCCTACTTGTACCACCACGAGCAGACCTATACTATGGCAAGACTCTTCCCCTATGAGAACCGATCAGCGAAAAGAAACCACCAAGGAGATTTGATCTAGAAGGAGCCGTTGATTATCTTATGGGTCCTGTTTCTGTAAACAACACCCAGAATCAACAAGTTCATGGAGAGTGTCCATCAGAATGTTGCTATTCATGAAATTGAGGAGATCACCTTTGACAAGAACTTCAAGGATGACATTCCTCTAACCCGGCAGGCGCGTGCCGCGTGCAGCAGCGTTTTGGACCAGATAAATTTACCGTCGTGAACACAGTTCCACATCGGTTACTAGTCTTAAGATTGCCGGACCAGGCAGACGAGTGAAATATTTTGTGAATCAAAATTGTGAATTGGGAAACATGGATTTGCAGTTTGTGACTTCAATTAGTGAATTGAGAATGTGGGTTTCCAGGTAGGTGTGTGAATTGAGCAAAGGAGCCAATTGGTCTGATAAGAGGGGCTGCCAGCGGCTTCCCCAACAGGCGGGGCAAGCATTCGCTAATTTATTCCACTAATTTGAATAGCAACAGTTTGCCGATTTGTGCAAATTGAACCTAAAATTCATTAGATTTCACTATTTCAATTCACTAAATTTCACTAATTTTCGCTCAATCACATTAATGAAGCTTTGTGAAATTTTGTGAAATTTAATGAAATTTAATGAAATTTAACAAAATTTAATGAAATTTAATGACTTTTAGTAAAATTTAACGAAATTGATGAAATTCAATGAAACTTCAGAAAGAGATTCACTAAATTTCACTAATTTTCACTAAATTGGACTTCCGAAATTTAGTGAAATTTAGTGAACTTTAGTGAATCTCGTTCTAAAATTTCATTGAATATCAAAATGTCGATGAGTTTCACTAAATTTCACTAAATTTCACTAATTTTCACAAAATTGGACTTGCGAAATTTAGTGAAATTTAGTGAAATTTAATGAAATTTAGTGAAATTTAGTGAAATGTAATGCAGGTTAGTGATTTTTCTTTTTCCTATTGAAAAGACTGCAATCTTGCGCAAACAATTAGTGAACAAAATAGTGAATGGAATTAGTGAAAATTAGTGAGTTGGCACTTATGGAAATTGCGGGCGCTGCGTTGGGCAGACTTGGGGCCAATCGAGTCGAGGGCTTCCCTTTAGCATATAAACATTGTTTCGCTTTGCTTTGCTAAGCCTAAGGGCCTAAGCTTTAGCACAACACACCTGGACGTAGTCACCTCGCCATGTAGGCTTATGTCCATTCACTATTCCCTTTTAGCATTTCCATTCGCAATTGTCTTAATTTACTATTCCCATTCACTATTTCATTTGCTAATATTCGCTAAATAAGTATTTTGATGTTTCCAATCTCTACCTCCCAGCGGCAATCTTAATACTAGTGTGCGATTTCTAGCAACTTCTTCTGCAATGTCACTTGTAATTTCTGACCCCGGACAATGAAGAAACGGAGATGAACCAAGCGCCTTATAAGTCCGTGAGGTTCAGCAGCAGCTGTTGACATTGTGGCTGCGGTGATCTTATGTGTCTGGTAGTTGACCAAAGAGATCCTTTGTCAAGATCTCGTTCTTCAGCAAGAAAGGTAGCACAAGCTCTCTGCGATGTCTTATCCTCATTGTTGCAATAGGATGCGTTAGGGCAACCAACCATTCATAACACATCAGCCTGAACAGGCAGCGACAATGCACTTTACACATGTTGCGGAAGGAAGGCAACAGCGGACAGATGCACAAACATGCGCATGAAGATTGCCTCGCTGACTCCTTTGACGAAGCGCCCAGCTAAAGCAGATGAGTTGATCAAGGCCTCACCGGCAACCATCTAAGGGTAAATCTGCACTCACCTTTGCGTACAATGTTGCAGAAGTCGTTTCTTGTTGAATGGTTAGCGCGCGACGCAGCGCATGGTCCCGACATCATTGCCTTCGCACGGGCATGAGCGCATCATGCCGCCGACTTCAGCGCATGAGGTTTTTTTCCTGGGGCTTGTGTTCCATCAGTGCTGACATGCCCGACCATGTGTGTAACTCAAGCAACTTGTGTTTGCGACCGCAGTCACTTGACTACTCGCAGCATTTGACTTTCACGACTGTGTGCACAACCTTGCGACAACGGCGTGCCGCTTTTATAACTCATAAGCTCGCAGAGGAAGACTCCGGATCAGCGATTGGTCCTCCTCAGCATAAACGACCGCCTTTGCAGAGAAACCCAGCAGCCAAAGGCGAGTCATCAACCAGGAGGCCGCAGAATATGATTTCGCTGTCGAACAATGCAGCACTTCGGCCAGCTTGCCAAGGAGTGCTACGTTGAGTGCCAGAACGTCCGCAGGATGGACGCAGACCTCGTTCACGTTCCAGAACATGAGAGAGCGCCGCACAAGAAGCTCTACTACTTTTCAGTCATGTTTGGTTCGCAACGACAGGGCACACCCTCACCCAGCGGTTGTACAGCATGTGCTGTTACATCGATGAGCAGCCAGCTGATTACGGTGTTGATATCTTTCCCATATTGTGTCACAACCATCAAATTGACATGAGGAAGACAACCCGCAATGTTCAGCGCATATGCCGTTGCTTTGGTTTTCCCGACGAATGCGTCCTGGGTGTCCAATCATTGGTGCTTTGGCGAGTCGGACGAGTCAGCAAATTGTTTTCAGGAGCACTACGCCATCAGCAGGATCAGGCGCGAGACCGAGATCAGGATTGTCCAAGTGTTCAGGCCACCCATGACGGCCCAGCAGAATTGCATCAGCTGATCAATGCACATCGACCTACCTGGGCAACTATTGCTCATGACATTGCCCCCTCGCTTCGAAGGCCAGATAGGCTGGCGTACTATGGCGCCAGGAAGCGCGCGCCGCACTCAGGCCAGGCGGTCGCAACTTTGATTTCCACAGCAACACGGAGGTTGAGACCGGTCCATCAGCAGTTCCAGAGCACCGATCACGACCAGCGTGAGGGCGACGGATACGGACTGCCATCAGGAACGAGAAAAAGATGTCCTTCATGATCCACGCCGCCAACCACAGGGAGCTTGCGCAGCAGCACTTGAAACATATTCCGGCGAACAGAAACGCGGCCATTATTGTGGCAGTCACCCTGGAGAACTGCTACGTCGTCCGCGCTCACGGACCGGGCAGAACAGTCCCAAAGCACACTTTCATGGTCGCAGCCACATCAGATCAGCAAACCATCTTGCTGCCCACCTGCATCCTCAAGCAACTGCTTTCCCGAAAAGATGCAGAGAAGTTCAATTTTCTCAGATGCTGCTTTTGATGAGGGATGCCCGTTCTTGAACGTCTTGGTTGCTCCTCCACTTCACGACGGTTGTTGACGCCGTTGTGGGAAGATATCAGGCGTGACGCCTTCACCCGGTGCCCGAGGAAGCTTGAAAAGCTTTGAAAGACACTAACACCCCCCCACACGAAAGCAGCCCTGGAACATGGTGGTCTTGTGGCGGCAGGCCAGACGAAGTCAGTTTGAACTCGACGAGTGCCTTGTGTGAGGAGGGCGGGGCAAAGGATTAGCGCTGAAGGGGCTTGCTCCAAGCACTGAACTCCATGCTCGCTGGACTTGCGCGTTTCGCATGAGCAGAGCGTGGCCTTCTGTTGGGACGAGTGCAGCGACAAGACTAAGCTTCGCGCAAGTGTGGTGATTTGAAAGTTGGCGCTGGGAAACGGCAGGGCCCCTACTGGAGGGTGACGCAGCAGCATTGGAACCATATTATGAAAGCTCGGCGTGGCACACAGTGGTTTTACAGCTGGAGCAGCTCGTTGTTTCGGAGTGCCGGGGCTCTGGCGCCGAGTCAGGCAGCTCTTCCCACCGTCCACCTACGGCCACAAACAGACGAAGGGCCGCCTTTTTTTTGAGCGTTGCCGCGCGAACGCCCCGTGTGCGGCGCAGGAGGAAGGAAGAGTTGGTGGCTAGGCCCCTGGACCAACCCCCAAAAAGTTTCACGGCCCCAAATTAGGCGAACCACGTGCGCTCCCCAATTTGACTTCGCTCCCTGTTTTGTGCAAGGGGTGCCCCTGCCCGCAGACGAAGGACCCATATTCCGGGGGTGTTTGGGAAGCTGCTAACGCTCAGGCAAACCATAGTAGGCAACCGAGGCGAGCCCTGGCAAATTTCCCTACCACTTCCAAAACGCGTTTGTTCTGCGCGCCTTACATTACAAACGGTTCGTACTTTCACAGGGTTACCAAGCCAGCCCAACATCAGCGCAGGCGAACAACAGTCTCCTCAGCGCCAGCGAGGACTGATGCCTATAATTCATGGTGCTTTTCCCTTTGATGGTGGCACGGGATCTCAGCTCAGAAAAACTGATGGGCACTCTCTCAGCTTCCTGAGGATCCAGAGTGCCTCAAGGCGGTGTCAGCTTGCTTGGCGCGCGCAGGTCCGTACATGAAGGGCCTTTCTAGAAGCGTGTTGTCAGTGTGGAAGATGCCGGTGCTGGGTCATGGCTTCACAAGTCGTTCGGTTGTGAAGGTCTTGTGTTGCTCTCTTGTGTCCCCGCAGGTGCATGTCCGAGCCGGCCCTCAGAGTATGTTTCATCGCTTGCAGGCAGCCCCTTGCCCATTGATTCCCCCTTAAGGTGAGTCAGGGGATGTTGTGCGTGGTCGGGGTTGAGTTGCGCTTGCAGGCGAGAACGTTGGGTCGTGGTCTCAACCTCACTAGGGATATTTTGGCACTCACACGTGTGATTTGGTTGCCTTGGTTGTGTTGTGTTGCCTTAGCAGGGTTGGTCGGCCCTTGGTTCTGTGTGTTGCAAGTTTGGTTGAGTTCGGCGCGCTTGCTGCCTGACCTATTACACAGGATGGTCGGTGTTGAACTGCTTTCTCAAGAACGGAGCCAATGGAGAGATTATCGCCATCACCATCGACCAGAAGAACGACTTCCAAAACGAGAGTTCGATTGCCAAAGACTTTTCCGCCCAAAGATGAGGTTGATGAGCGACACGTCCACCGAGCAGGGTTTCCAGATGTGACAGTTGGAGTGTTCCACATTTATCCCTTGCACGAAGGGCAAATGGGTGCAGTTGAGGAAGAGCGAAACCTACATGTCCTACCACTAGTCCGTGAGTGTCGGTGCGACCCACTTACAGGAGACGGCGACAAGAGTGCCAACACACAGAGCAAGAACCAGCAGGCCTATCGTCCGGATCTTGGACTACGGACAGCAATTGCAAGATTGCTGGAACGGCTTCCGCAACATGGGCAAGATCGACGGGGTGGATGTGTCCCACGACTCATCGGCGAGTCTCCGCAACATTGCCCGCAATGCTCTTCATCATATGGCAGGCCTTTCCTGATTGCATGGTGAGCTTCATCCTCAGCAGCCGCAAGACAGGGAAACGGAAGCAATGCCGGGCACAAGAAGAAGACGCCTTTGATGAGGGTCATAAGAGGGCGTTCGAAAATGACCCAAGCATGACCACCAGCGACTACCAAGTATCTTCTGCAGAACGGTTCATTCGCAGCACAAACGAGATGCTCATGAACGCAGGGACCAACAGCGACTGGCCTGCCCCTCTCATGGTGCGCATGAAGAGCAAAAGTGAGACCAAGAATGTCAACAACCAGCGCATGAAGGACTGGAAGGATTTCCCCCTGGGCGCAAAGACTACAGCAAGAATTGGCACGAAGGACATTCCTTGGAGAGCCATGACCAGCTTCCTCAGGCTATGATGTTCCTATTCGTAATACCCGATGACCAATCGACAAGACTATTCAATCTGCGATGTCAACTTCACCGCCTACAAGGATGTCTTTCCTGAAGTGAACGAGTCGATAGTTTCACAGGACGCATCGGTCCCAGCCTTTTCAAGTCACGCGCAAAATTTGTACAAACCTTGTAGACGCCCAGTCCGACATGTCCGAGTCGCAAAAAACGAGTGACCGTTACGAGCGACATCGATCTAAGTGTTTCACAATGGCTACGGCGCAGCAAGAGGCAAGAGGCTTGAGATCCTAATTTGGCACCCAATGTCAAACGAAATGCGCATCTGTAACGAAATGTATCTGTTTTGTTCTTCGTTTTGCATGTTTTGCAGACTACTGACCTTTAGGGAATCAGTTGTGTCACGTACACATTATGGCGCAAAGGCCCCCTTTTCCACGAATAGAGTTCCGACTCGCCATGGAAGAGGGCCTCTGCAATTGCTCTCAGCAGTTATTCACACATTGTATTGTCCAGGGGTTCTCGCGCGGTGTCAAGCATCAGATCAGATTCTGGCTGGGAAACAGATTGCGGGCCGCAGTTTTGGATTTTCACTAGCTCCTGGAGCATCCTGTGTCACTTAGTGGTCAAGCGCAGTGCAAAACCCAGGGTCGTCACCAAACATGCGCTTTTCCTGCTTCAAGCGTTTCCCAAAACCGACCTGATCAGTCCCCCAAGATCATCGGTCGCTGAAAAAAGCGCGCAGAAATTCAAAGCGCAAGCCGGGCGCACTCGTCCGCAAAACAAGTCAACTATCCGCAAACGAGCTCGAATTGGAACAGCAAACTTAGCAGTTGCTCGCCTTCCGACAGATTGAAGAACAAACGAACGCCCTGTTTCCAAGGACCGCGTGCTTTTCAAAGCATCGAGCAGAAAAGTATGGCTCAAACACAAGCCTTACGTAACACAAGTTTGCGACAGCGGGCGCTCCAGGCTGTGAGGAAATTTGAGTATAGGGTTGGAAGTTGTTCTGTCAAAGCAATAGCGGGCTTGTCAAAGAACGCGACTCTGTGGGAAGCAAAGTGAGTGATCCGAGGTCGCGCAGGTTTTCCGCAACTTGCTGTTGAAGAAACATTCAAGTCGGGCTCGCAGGTGCTCCAACTGCAGAGCCTCGCAGCAGATTTGGACCACAACGCCGAGGCGTTTTTTGGGCATGTCAAGACAAACTTTAACCTGAAGCGTTTGTGCCTGACCATTCCTTGCGCTGGGTATTGTCCGTGGTCCTGTGAGATAGGAAGCCATGTTGGAGTATCGCGGCCCAGCCTGTTTGGCTTTTGGTGCAAACCCTCTCCGGGTTGGTGTGTGAAGTTTTTGAGCTCATCGCTTGAACCTCACTGCGGAGAAACGACAATCAAGGGACCGTCCCGGGCCTATGGCGAAAAGCGAGACAATATGACTTTTTGACACATGCCCGCCTCAATGATTCATGGTTGGTGTCGCCGTCTGCTGCTTCCACTGCCTGTCAGCTTTGCAGCACGTGGGGCTAATTGCAACGAACAGTGCTAATTTTCCGACACGTCAAGAGGGTGTGTCAGAAAGGGGCTTTCATGCTTTTGTGCCGGGCGCCCTTTAAACCCAGGTGGAAAGATCACTTTCAAAAGAAAACGCCAATTCCTGGGCGCATTGCCTTGGCGTCCTAGCCTCGCAGGTGCTGTCAGCGGTAAACCAGCAGATGTCGAGCCAGGCTGGCACGTTGCGCGCCGCGCAACGTGCGTACGCTGTCGGGAGTGTGCCATCAAGCATCGTCGTTTTGCGTAGCGCTCCTGAGAACTAGGCGACATGGTGAGTTTTTGCTAGCTTGGCATGTGTTTACAGCAACCCAGCCAGAGCTCATGTGCCCGCGTGATGCCTGTCATTATCTCTGCAGATACTCTATGTCCCAAACTGTCATGTCCATGGATTCAAGCCAGCGCCGTTGAGACACAGCCTCTTATTCACTTGAAGCGCAACTTGCTCACCAGGATTCGCCCACGTGGCTTCCAGGAAGGAGCCGGGTCTTGTTTTGATTTGCTTCAATTTTCAGATTTGTTTAAGGCGTGCCGCAAAGTGGGAAAGTCCATTTTTGGACGGCTGTGCCACCCAAAGGAAACAGTTGCCACGATGACAACAGCAGTCAGGCAGATTGCCTCCAACTACTGTGACCCCTTTCTGCTTTGTGCTGTTTAGTTGCTCGATTTACGGAACTAATCTGTCCAACACGCCGGTTTCACAAAAAAGGCTTGGGACACCATAGGGTACCCCGCACGAACTTGAACTCCAACCTTGCTCGAAGCCCCTGACTTGGCCCGAGACCGAATCGCCCCAGGTAACGGGAGGTAGATCGAGGTCCTTTCTTGCTCGAGCGGATTACTCCAGATCGGATAAGTATGTGTTACTTTTCTTACAACACTGAGAGCCAGTTTACTGCCCCTGACCTCAGAATCATCGCGGTTGCCGTAGCCTTTGTCACACGTCTTTCTCCATGCTGATGCCCTTTTACAACGCTACTGCCTTGCTTTTGCGACTGTCTGGATTCTATGTGTGCTACGCGGCGCTTGCTGGCATAGTCTCGCCGCCTTCTGTAGCTTCTGCTTCCTCCAGTGCTTGGGAAGCCTCAGCCCACAAAGGCGAGCATTGCCTGTGTGCAGTGGTCAAAGCTGCCCACCAGCACTGCGGGTTGAGGGTCAAGTTGCAGTAGCTGCAGCTTTCCCACCCTTCCAAAGGAGCGAGGCCTTGATTATTCCTTTCTGGCGGCCAGCCGCTCTTTGTGGTCTGCTTGGCAGGCCAGGCAGAACCTGCCCAATTAAACTCTACCCGAACGCCTCTTTCAACAGAAGCACCAAATAGAAATTCTAACTGAAACCAGAAAGTGTACTAGGGCGATGCGCCCGCCAGTTCTACTCAAACTTTGTCCTTCAATAGATTTTTACTTGTCATAGGGAAAAGATTGAGCAAGTCATCCTAGGAAAGGATACACCTTTCAAAAACATGAGTTGAAAGAAGAGTTCAAGTTAAACCATAAGCAAGGGTTTCATATATGAGTTCTAGTTAAAGCTTGACAGAGGCGGTTGTGCATAAACACCTGTTTTCACATTTCGGGTCCAAACGGGCTTAACAACGGGCGCACAATCGGAAGGACAACCCCGGACAACCCTCCGGACAGCTTTGAGGGGCCAAAAGCCCGGGACAAACCCCCGGACAAACCCCCGAACAACCCTCCGGACAGCTTTGAGGGCCGCCAAGACCACTCGGAAACCACTTGGAACCCGCACTTTGTCCGGCGCTTTGTCCCGCACTTTGTCCCGCACTCTGTCCCGCATATCGAGGGGGGTGTTTATGCAGAAGGGCATTCGTGAAGTTAAAGCTAGATTTCTATTAGAACCCTGTCCTCATTAAATGTTTCTTTCAAAACGTGAATCGTCCTCCTGAATTGCAAAGCGGGTGCAGGGTTGTTCAAGCAGAGTACTGAAACTTCATAGGAGGTGGTGTTGAAGCAGACTGGCCGCATGATGCAGAGCCAAGTTGACGCGCTAGTGTCATTGAAAAACCGCCTTGTAGGAGGCCACTCTTGTGAGACACGTGAAGCCGCAGCGCTGCGACCGTGTGGCCATGAAAACGGGCAATGGCTAGAACAGATTTTTTTCGAGAGTAGGATCTCCTAACATGCGATACGAAAAGGTATCGCTGCCCCTCAATCAGTGATCTTCTTCGGGCTGAGCTTTGAATGCTCATGGCGCCAACTCCCTTTTTCAGTGTTGTCTTCCCGTAGGGGTGATCTTGTCCTTCCGGGGCGGGGGAGGCAACAGTTTGTGTTGATGAAGGCCATTGCCTTTCGGAGGCCTATTTGCAGGAAGGCTTTGCTGTTTGCTGAAGCCCAGATCAGCACTTTCTGGTAGATCAACCATGCGCCGAGTTGTCCAACCCAAGTGTTCGGGCGTTTCATTCCCAACCGCTGATGATTATTCTGATCATCATCGTCATCCTCCTCATCATTGTCGAGCATCATCGTTTGTCTTGTGTGGGTTTCGGAGGTGGTGTTAGACTTCGCTCGCAATGCTGGGCCGGTCATGGTCATAACCATCATCATCATCACCAGAAGTCCTGCCAATGACGGTGATGATGATGAACGCCGTATTTGAGCCACCCTCCTCGCCGTCGTCATGACGCCTTGCCAATGTACATCATGATAGCCTCATGCTTGAAGGGGGGTCATCTGTGCACGTGGTCGGGCGGTCACCGGCGCACGTGTCCAAGTGTCATGTTCAGAATTCATGGTAATTACTGCAAATCGGCCTGGTCATCCGTGCACGTGCTAGCAAAAGTTGTTTTGCTTGGGTTTTTCCACACACCAGAAGCCGGAAGTGTGTTCGAGTTGGATTGAAATTACTAAGGTTCGCAGCGCGACCGCTCTTACAAACATCGCATGATTCCAGCAATGATTCAGATAGATTAGTCGAATGACCTTGGCTATCTTTTCGGGCGGTGCGCGCGAACGTCGACTTATACCAATCCGCCCCCCCCCCCCCCCTTTCCCCCCCACCCCGCGTCCCACTGACGCCAACCATCCACCCGAGTTGGTTTGCGTGAGCGTCGAAGCTTACCACCCTCCCCCCTCCCCCCCCTCCCCCCCCCACACGTCCCACCGACGCTTACCATCCACTCACCCGCGCGAGTTGGCTCGCATGAACACTGAAGCTTACCGCCCCCCATCCGCGTCCTATCGACGCTGCCCATCCACTCACCCTTGTGTTGGTCACCGACGCTTACTTCCCACCCCCCCCCCCCCATCCCCCCGCACCCCACGCCCCATCCCACCAACACGGACCATCCACCCACCCGCGCGTCCCCCCCATCCCCCCCTACTCCGGCGTAGAAGGAGAGCGGGATGACCGATGGCAGTTCTCAAACACCCCCAAGGCATTGAGCGCCGGGTCACCAGGACAAATGCTCAAGCTTCTCGACTCGATCACGGAGATGAAAGCTGCCCGAGTCCTGAGACAGGTCGTGTTGACTTCAACGTGGGAGTCGTACGTTAGGAGGTGGACGCACGTATTGGGGCTTTTGTCATCGGGTGAGGCTGCGTCCCACCGACACTTTCACCCGAATGTTGGTTACCACCCCCCTCCCATCCCCCCTCCCTGCCCCGCGCCCCACCGACGCTTACCATCCACCTGAACATCGGGCGCCTTAAAAGACACAAGGAAACCACCGTGCGCAAGGCAATGTTCAGGTGTATAATTCAAAGCGTAACCGCCCCCCCCATCCCCCCTGACCCCGCGTTCCACCCACCGAAACGCGCCGTCCATCCACCCACCCGCATGAGTTGGTGCGCGTGAACGTCGAAGCGCCCCGCATTACCATCCACCCACCCACGTGAACTGGTTCGCGTGAACATTAGAGACGCTCAACTTATCGATGACCGCCAAGCAGCCGCCATCGTACGACGGAAAAGGCAGCCGGCTTAGATATGAAGAACTCGTACATGATTGGGTGACCTTCACCACCATCAAGGCATCCAAAGAAAAACCACTCCTCAAGAGCAGGCTCATCGGAGACGCATTCTTCAAGAATGACCTTTTGCAAGATCCTGAAGAAGGGGTCAACTATTTCAAGAACACGCTGAAGAAGTTCTTCCTCAAAGGCCCCACGAAGGTGTACTTATACAGCCTTCTCAGTTTCTTCAATCACAGAAGGCAGAACGCCGAGTTCCTCAGAATCACCGCAAAATTTGAAATCCTGGATTGACTTGATGCCTGTTCACTTGATGCCTGTTCACACGGCACAGTCACCAGAGTTCTGCAAGAAGAATGGCCGCGCATCAGCAAGCAGCCAATGTCAGAGCCACGCCTCCAGATCTGCTGTCCACAGAAAATCCAGAAGTACTCAGGCAGTACCTCAACGGCACGCAGACAAGACACGAGGACGCATTTCCCCTCAGAGACAATCTCATTGCGCAATTTTTCATCATCCAGAGTGAGTTGTCAGATCAGCAGAGAGAAAGACTGATCAGCGCAATGTCTTTGAAAAACATCTCGCTCGAGAATTACACCTATGAGATGATGAAGACACAGCATCATGATCTCTTCATTACGACAAGAACATCCATCCAAGACTCATCTATCCGATTTTCTGGAGGAAATCGGAGTAATACCTTCTACATCCTAGAACAAGGGGAGTATGAAGGTGAAGAAGGTTTCTGGGTGGCAGATGAAGAAGGACTGGAAGGATTCATGGCAACCAATGATGAAGAGACTCTTTGGGTTTTGGAGGAGAATGATGCGTTCATTGCACTGGGTGATATGTCAGATCCAAGAAGAGAAGCGGAAAAGGAAAATCAGGAAGCAAAAGGGGAGTCACCAACGAGGTGGCTTCAAACAGTGGCTCCGGCGGGAAGGCCAATATGGCAAATGAAAATCAGGATCCCTACGCCAGGCGTATTGGGGAAATGGTAAAGGAAAGAAAGGGAAGAAGTAGAATCGTAATTCCAGTATCCCTATGATGGAAACACCGTTCGCAGCCAATGAAGAGAATTTGGAGGAGCAGTCCGGCAATCGCAGATTGCACCTCCACAGAGCCTACATATGGCGGTTGGACAGACCAAGATTGGGATGCATCATAGAATTGAAGTGAATCAGGCTGGCGCTCATCTTAGAGACATCCAGCACAGGACAAGCATTAATTGCATTCCATGATGCGTTTCAGCAGCATGAGAAAGAAGCCATCCACGAGAAGCTGATCCAAGACGATACAGTTTCAGAATACAATTTTCCGTCGCAACAAAGCAGAGCCTTTTGGCAACAAAGCCAACCCTCAGCACAATTCGACCTATGCGGTCCTGGACAACAGATGTACCAGATCCATGGGCAGCTAGCACAATCCAGCGTTTTACTAAGTTCAGATTTGTGAATGGAGAGACAGCTAAGGTCAATTGGACCTTGCATCTCAAATATCACACGACTCCTCCACCCAGTACACATCCTTGACAAGGCGCTGTACCAATCCTCCTCAGCATCAGCCACAAGGCAATGGGCAGGAATCGTCAAGCAGTTCCAGTATCCGGCGCAGGACACGCGCTGGTCGATCTTGGTGGGGTGGCAAGAGTGAAATCACATGGACAGTTCGCTGCAAAAGGCCTCACAAATTATGTCTACGACGATGGCAACAGCATCAAGTTTCCTTCCGGGACTACTCCAGGAGTGAGACTGTTTGCGCATCCAAATCATCCGAGACAAAAGAGGACACAGCAACTCCAAAAGTCCTTGGGTCTCTGAAGCAGGATCATTGGATACTCGGCAAGAAGAACAAGCAGCTCATTCGTGTGTAAGAAATGTCCAATCAATCCTGACAACGTCTGCCGAGAATGTACAACAGACACCATTGATGCATCCAAGGGCGGGGATGCAGACATCTTAGAAGACAATTGGAGACTCAACCTGTGGATAGGTAAGACCACTTTCAACTTCGCAGAAAATCCGCTAAAAGATGAAGAATCAAGTTCAGGATCTGCAGCAGACAGGAGAATCGACAAGAAAGGCCAGTCGACCAGTGAGCCAGATCCTACTGCACCATCCGCAGACGAACCAACTTCGTTACCGCTTGCCTTAGGCAGAATCCACCAGCGATTGTCAAAGTTCTACCAGTTGAAGAAGCTCCGCCTTCAGCATCGTCACATGATTACCGACCAATTTCGAATCAGAACCCGCGTGCTTCACTTGCCGAAATCTAGTTACGACTTATGTGACAAAACCCGAAGCGAGTGGGAAGTTTGCCAAGCAGCAAAGCAAGCACCATCAAGAAGGAACCGGAGAACATATCATTGTTTTTGCAATCCTGGATGGAGCAATGCTCACTGTGGAGGCAGTAACAATTACGCAGGAAGTGGAGAACATCACTGTCCTCAGGAACTATTTTGACCAGTACCACTTGCAGCCCAAACCAGTTGTTGGAGATCAAGCCTTCATGACGGAAAACGGGAACATTTCTACCAATCCCTCAACATCACACCAATATCGTTGGGACCGAATCCACCATGGCCGAATCGAGCTGAAGCAGCAGTTCAACTCCTGCACAGTTCAAGATCATGCTCAGCCCCATCAAGGCAGGCGCAGCACCTGCCACACTGAAGAAGGTGATACTGACAACTTGTGAAGGCAGCTGGTGGCAGAAATCAAACCGTCACCTATGGAGGTGTAACGCCTTTGGAACTCGCGTTCGGACGACGACCAGCAGATCTCATCCGGCTTGATGTCGCAATTCCAACTCAACTCACGTTTGACAGGAATGAGGAAGCTGACAGCCGTCCAGATTAAGCAGTTGTCAATACAAGCATTCCAAAAAGCTCGTCAATTCAAAGACATCCGCAAGACCTTGCTCAGAATTTCCGAATGAGTTCAAAACCTCTACAGGTGAATGACACGGTGTTCTGCTGGCAGGAAGACAAATCCAAGATTCGTTCCGACGGAAGCAAAGGAGGAATATGGTTAAAAGGGAAAAGTCATTTCTTTGGAGGGAGCAATGGTTGGACTTGACCTTGGAACCCGGCTCATCAAAGTCAACATGACAAAGGTCAGGGAGGGTGAGACCATCCCTCCGAGAAACCTGGAATTGATCTTTTGTTGCCAGATGAGCAAGAACCCTTGCAGAAAGAGCAAGGCGGATCCTCATCCGATTCCACGAAGAAGTTGTCATTTACACCAACTCCTAAGCCATCAACCTCCAAACCGTTACACATTGCTGGAAAGACGGCTCCCAAGCCTGCAGCACCAAGACCTGCAGAGAACATGTCCGTGGAAGACATGACATCCATTCCTGAACATGCACACTGGAATTGCGTACGTAAAGGGAAGACCCACGTTCTCGAGGTCTTTGCAGGAAGTGCCAGACTCAGTCAATGCTGCGCACTCTCAGGTCTAAAGGTTGGGGCACCAGTCGACATTCGCAGTGGATTTGACGTAATGAGGGGACGACGCATGGTCATGGAAATCATCAAGGAACAAGCGCCCGATCTCATCCTCGTGGCACCCGTCTGTGGACCATGGTTAAATACGCAGAACATCCAACAAGACCAACAGAAGGTCTGGGAGAAGCAAAAGCGCTACATCCCGATGGTTGAGTTTGTGGCATCCATTGCGCGGTATCAGTTGAAGCACAGAAGATAGTTTTTGTCATTGAAAATCCTCAGACATCCAAGATCTGGTATGCGCATTGCGTGCAGCAACTGATCTCAAGCCCGCAAAATGCTGGAAGGAAGTCTGGCACTTTTGGAAGCAGGACTAAGCTGGCACAGTTGTACCCTTACCAGTTCTGCCAGGATCTCGCGCACATCATCCTGGAAACCGCCTGATAACGAAGTGTACCTCGAGGACATCTTCGAGCCGTTCACCAATCAACACAATGACCTTCTCAGGAAGGAAATACCTTCCATTCAATGAGAATGTTCAACCGCTGGTCATCCAAGACTCGCTAGTCCAAAAGTTGCAGAAGACCATGATTCAGTACCCTCCGGGGACTGAAATCGACATGTTTCGACAGGGTCCAAACGACGGGCGGTGTCAGAGAATGTGGAATGGTTGCAAGAAGTTAAGACAGCTTTGCATCTCATCCACTCAGTACGATGCATGCGCGGCATATGTCCACACAATTGGAATCAACATGCCTATCACATCACCTCCAGACGATGCACGCGTAGCGTTGTGGCAACCCGATCAGCTGCACAGAATTTGGGTCTTGCCTGCATCAAAGTGCAATTGGGAAGATTACAGCCCGAAGTCGTGGCGCGCTGTCATGCTTTCCTCCGTTCATCACTCCTTTTCGGATGCGCCGGCTATCAAGGCGATGCCGATTCAGGACCTCATCAGCCCGACGACCAGCAGCCACCTGATCAACCGGATCCAAGACCTCCGGCTCCACCGGACAAACGCATCTTGAATCCACCGCAGGATCCTCCAGATCAGCTTCAGAATGATCGACCCGATCATCCCACGCCACCTGCGCCGCCAGGGCTCTTGCCAGACAGTCCAGTAGATCCAGCGCTGCCGCCTCGCGACAAGCCTCGTGGTAGTCTGTTGGCAATCGGCAACAAAAGTCCATTTCGTCCTCAAGTGGACTCAATCAACTGGGGGGTGATGTCTCTGTGCCGTCTCAGCCGCAGCCATCTGATTCTTCCGGCTGTCGTGGTACCTTCGCCTCCAGCAATCCTGACGAACACTGAAGTAGAAGATAATGATGAAGAGCTTGAACTGCCTCATCTTGAGCAAGAGGAAACAACTCACCCAGTGCCTTCATCCAATCTCGATCCGAACAATCCAGTCAATTTGAAGATGCGTTCCGACAGTGACGAAAACCTCATTCCTCATGTTCCAATTTCATCCGGCACTGGAAGTTCACAGAGAACCTTACAAAATACTGACCAAGAAGAAAGCGAATCCGAAGACTCCCAGAGGACGAGGCCATACGATGATCAAGAACCCGATCTTGTTCTCGATGAAGCACATTGGTCATTCATGACAGCCGAGGTGAAGATCTGTGCTACCAGGAGGCTCCGAGTCCCAAGTTACCTTGGCGTTTTGAGCTAAGATGTCCTCGGCGACTTGCGCTCGTTGGCCCCCGTAAAGCCGTGAAAACTCGCCCGAACGGCCGTGATAACTCGCGTGGGAAACTGAAAGGCCGTTACTACTCCGTGAAAAAGCCATGAACACTCGTGAAATTTCAGCTCTGAGTTATCTTGTCCTCGCGACACAAAAAACCTCCTTAGCGCATACGGCCTAAGTAACTTGCGAACCGGAGCCTCCTGGTAATACAGGACCCTTTACGGTTCCTAGCACAGACAAGAATCATGTTGATCGATTGTGCAAGAACATGACTGACGATGACCGAGCACTCTTAGTCTTGTACTCATCCAAGCAAGACTCCTTGAAGGCTTCATCCACATCCGCGCTCATTGGGAAAGAAGCGGAAGGAAGCAACAGCCATTGAGACAAGCGCTTATCAGAAGCAGCTTCTCGAAGCTAAGCGCCTCGAATGCAAATCTTCAAGTGTTCGACCTAGTCGACACACGCAAGATTCAGGTCAGAAACTGGGTCACCGGTCGCTGGGTTCTTACCCTAAAGCGAGACAAGGACGGAGACTTTCTGAAAACCAAGGCTCGTCGGAGGGGTTTCCGCTTTGCGACTCAAGCGGCCGCAAACAAGGGCTGGGACATCTTTCATATGGATTTGAAGACAGCATTTCTTCAAGGAGAAGCATATGACCAGAATCGTGACATCATTTGCCAAATCCCTCCTGAACTGGGATATCCCCCACACATTGGTGCTCGCATGAAGAAGCCTGCCTACGGGCGAGCGATGCGCCACGCAGATGGTGGAACATCCTACATTCGGCACTCCGTTCATACGGATTAGTGCCAACACGAGCAGATCGTTGTACATATGTTTACTACGGTAAACAGCTTCCGAAAACCACACCGATCAGCGAAAATAAATCGTCCAACACTTTCGATTTAGAAGGCGCAGTTGACTACCTTATGGATCCTGTTTCCGGTAACAACGCCAAGAATCGACAAGCTCATGGAGCTCTATCCCTTCGTGTTGATGATCTTCTTATGACCGGCGATGATGTGTTTGAGAAGGAGGTCGTGGGACGACTTCGTAAACACTTCCAAGTTGGTTCCGAAGATAAGAATGACTGTCTTTTCGTTGGACAACGCATCCAATGGAAGCATGACGACAAGCACGGTTGGCACATCAATGTTCACCAGAACGTTGCCATTGACGAACTTCAAGGGATTACATTCGACAAGAACTTGAAAGATGACACCCCACTCAGGAAACAGATGCGCACTGCATATAGAAGTGTTCTAGGTCAGATCAACTGACACAATTCCACATTGGTTACCAAGTCTCCAGATGTGCATCCAAGGCAGCATCACCGACCATTGAGGACGTTCGCGCAATCAATAAAACAGTCGAGAACCATCAAGAGCATGCCGCTTAGCATGAGATTCTGGCCCCTTTGGGAGACGCGCATAGTTGGTTATCCAGATGCATCCTATCGGATGACACCCCCATGGAAGATCCAGCACCATCCAATCCTCAGGCAACCAAGGATGTCGACATGGACCAGGCTGATTATGATCGAGAATCCGATCCGACACAGAGGAAGAAGAGAAGAGGAAGGAGCAATTCTCTGGAGAACTCCATCAGCCCAAGCAGAAGGCATTGACACCGAAGGTCAAGGCATCGCCTCAGAGCGCCATTGATGAGGAGACGGAGTCCGATAACTATCTTGACAACCGGGCACCATTGCTCAGAAGACCAACAATGAAGTCTCCTCCTCCATCTCTCGATCAATCCAGATAGATGAACCACATCAAACAAGCCTGAAAGGATGGCCATCCCTCTCCTGAAAAAATCCGATCATCCTGATCCATTTTGGAACTGTCGATTCCTGAGCTACGTGCAGGGCTACTACCAGGAATGCTCCACTATCTTCGACTACGAACCAAAGTTCAACTTCGTTCCTGAACATGAGAGACAACGGGGAGACAAGGCTTTCTGGCTTGTGGCACGATTCGATGCCTGGTAGCATCCTACTTTCCAAGCACATGTGCAACACACGGAGCGTGCACACATGGACTACAAGAAGATCTATAGCATTTGTCCGATCCGGATGATTGTGGAACCGATATTATTCCGATGGTGTGCCGCAAAAAGCAGATCGACATGAGACGGACCATCATGAATACAGAATCCATCTGCTGGTATTTCTCCCCTGATGCACAGCAGATTGTCCACTTCATCCTCTGGAGGGTAGAGGGATTGAGCCGATTGTTCTCCCCGATGCCTGCGACATGATCCAAAAAGAAAGCGCCAGAGAGCTCAAGAGAGACATCCGGGTCAATCCTGACGGATCCTGCGAGCTCTACCAGGCACTGCGCGGCATCAGCCACGCAAGGAATTTCCTGGGCAACAAGCCCCTCATTTTCTTGATGACTATGTTTCCGAAATATGGGAAATCCCGATATGAAGTCGCATTTGTATTTCCAGATTATGATGAAACACATCAGGAACGAGAAAGGAAAGGCGCAATTGTACCCAAGAACAGGTGCATCGACAACCTCGCATCCCAGGCAGCACACGACGCTCTCCGACCTGATGGAACAGCGTTCTACAATGACAAGGAGATGGAACTGTGTGTGAGATGCTGCAGTGGTCACCCACGACCCATTGAAATTGAATCCATTGGGCGACCGCTATTCACTGAGCAGCACAGTATATGACTAAGATCCAAGAGTTCGCGCAGGACTTCTTCAAGCATGTCAATGCTAACAAATCAGACAAGTACCAATCTCAGAAGAACACATCCACCGAGACCAAGGAAAGACGACATTCCACTGACAGGCGGTGGTGATGAACTAAGAACGGAACCCGCCAGGGAAAGAGTCGTCAAGCACAGGGTCACGAGGGAGTACCTCAATCCTGACAATCTCGCCGAGTTCAACGAGGAAGTCCAGCAGGTCTACCTCGACCGAGACATGAGCAAAACTGAAGCGGAAGAAGAACTCAAGACCACCAAGGCAAGCTTCAAGGACTTCATGCAAAGGTATGAACAGGACCCACAGAATGTTCACAGGGGCCTCAACCAGTATGAGATTGATTCCCTGAAGCACGTCGATCCGGACATTGATGAGGAAGTATTCCACTTTTGCCGCCGCAGCAACAAGCCATCCATGGAAGAGCACAGAGCTGCGCAACCAGACTGCCACTTGGACTGAAATCTCTCAGGGCACAAGATGATCCCGATGTGATCCAGGCATATACAGGCATCCTCGAACCCTTGATGCAAGGGCCAGTCATGGAACTTAGGCACGAGACTGCTACTCGTGCGAGACAGACCGATCACACGAATGTTGCTGCGCAACAGTGCTCACATCATATGCCTCAACGGACGCATTGCTCGATCCCCAAGACGAAAAACGCAAGGAGCTCATCCTTTTGTTTATCCTCACAAAGGGCATCGTGATCAAATCCTGGTCTGCAAGACCCATCGCATGTTTTGCCCGTGGCAATGAGCACGCCAGAGTCGAACTCTTGGCAAGATACATCTCGACAAGATCCCAAAACTGGGGAACTACATTCGGAATGTTCAGATGTGTCTTCGGCACCGAGATCGGTTGTATAGATCCCGAGTATGACACGCCAACCTTCGACTGCCTGGCAACGACCGGATCTCACATGACAAAGGAGAACCTCAAGGGCTATGTCGGCCAGAGATTGCCGCCACGCACTGCCATCCAGACATATGGGCACAACAAGGAAATTGTGGTGATCCAGGTCGGCCAAAGGTAGCGAATTCCGAGGAGCAACAGAGGCTCCGAACGTGGACTACGATAGTCGACACATTCTTCGAGCCGGACTCATCTCCATCCGAATATCACTCATGGAGCAGCAAGAGAGGATTTTCAGAATGGAATCATGCCACTTGTTGCGACTTACCAATGCGACGCAAATGGGTTTCCCGTCTTGTGTCATCATTGTACTTCGCGTCGGGGTTCTCTCCACCGTCAGCATCCTCCTCTTGGTCGCTCATGTCGGTGTCACCCGCGTTCGCCTTCTCATGTTTTGATTTCAGAACATGTCGATGATCACCTCCGTTGGCCCTCCTACTTGAAGACTTTGTAGGGCCGCCCCTTCAACGGCCGTCACGCTCGTCTGTTCCGCAGTCCTCTCACAGATTCGGCTCGCCCATGTTCTTCCGGATGTCCTTTCATAATGACGAGAATGGCGCGGTTCTTCATCGCCTTCTCCTTACGGGACGCTCCGGCTTCAGGTTCGGAAGGGCGCTAGACCTTGCGGGCGCCCCGTAATGATGGACCCCCATGAATTTTCTTGATGCCCCACGACGGTGGTTTGGCGCCGCGCCCTCTTCCTGTTCTCCCGGACAGGTTTTTGCCGAGCTTCCTGGGCGCAAAGAAGTTCAAGAACGACGCTTCAATTTTCAAGCGGTATTGCTTGGCGCCGCCCCGTCCGGCCAACTCTTCTTGAAACGGGGCATGGCCTCGAAGAACCCGATCAGCAAGACCGTCGCCCAACTTCGTTGTCGGTGTTGCAAATGCTGTAGACGCGGCACACGCTGCGTTCCCATAATTGGTTTCAACCCGATTTGTAGTATGCTGATTTGTGTAGCCACCTTTGTCGGTCTCCCGCGCGATCTCATGCGCACACACCTGCTTCCCGGCCCCTGTCCCGAGTGTGTCAATGATGTTGCCTTGTTGGAGGTACTGTAACGCCTCCGAAGCGAAGCGAGGGAGCTCCTTCGGCAGCGGAGAGTTGAATAGGCCCCTCAATGTCCTTTCGGGAGCGTTTGCAAATATTGTATCATTGACCTACCTCTTCAGGCCGAAGCGCTGTGAGCTTTAGCGCAGCATCGGCGGACTTACGGTCCATTGTTCGGTCGCGAGGTACGCTTCGGGGGCTTTGCACTTTCCCTACGCATGCCTCTAAGCATTTCATTGCCCACTTTCCGACTTTGCAGCCGGAGCTGCGGAGACGTACTTCGCCTACCACTTTTGTGCTTAAAAGTTACGACTGTGCAGTCGCAGCTGCTGGGGCTTACTTCGCGTACTACTGTTGCACTTAAAAGTTACGACTTTGCAGCCGGAGCTGCGGGGACGTACTTCGCGTACTGCGTTTGCACTTAAAAGTTGCGACTTTGCAGCCTGCTTGCATGGGCGGCCTACTTGCTATGTAGTTGCGACTTGCTAAGCCACTTGCAATTGCAAGTTGCAAACTTGAGTTAGCAAGCCTGCTAAGTCTGACTTAGTGGACTTACAACCTGGCTAAGTCCACTTGGCTAGTTAGAGGACTTTGCTAACTACTTAGAACTGCTCAGCATCTGTTTCGCTAAGTCCTCTAACTTGCCAAATGAACTTAGCCAGGTTGTAAGTCCGCTAAGTGAGACTTAGCGGACTTACTAACTCAAGCTTGCAACTTGCAAGTGGCTTAGCAAGTCGCTTAAGTTCGCCAACTACATAGCAAGTAGGCCGCCCATCCAAGTGATGCCTGCAGACGGTCGCGCGCAGAGCGCGAAGATAAGGAGATTGACACGGGGGCCACAGAGAAAGCGATCTGACACGCGCAAAGATTCGCACCGCACAGATTACAAATCGCAAAGCACCTCAAGTTTGCACCTCGGCCACGCCGATCCCCGCAGAAGGTCGCGCGCGCGCGCCGCAAGGAAACGCAAACATGACCTCAGTTTTTGCAAATCGACCACGCCGACCCCCGCGTAGGGTCGTGGGCGCACGGAAAGATGCACCTCGACCACGCCAAACTCTCGCAGGGTCGCGCGCGTCACGCAAGAATCGCACACCCCCCCCCCCAGTTGTTGCGCCCGATCCCCGCAGAGGGTCACGCTGGCAAGTTGGAAAGCGAAAAGCAACCAGTTTTTTCACCTCAGCCACGCCGATTTTCACAGAAGGTTGCGCGCGTCACTCAAGAATCGCAAAGACCCCTCAGTCTTCTTTTGCACATCGACCAACACATCCGCCAATACTTACAGCAGATTGCAATGATGCCTATTGAAGGAAGAATGGATTATGCCATGGCCACCTCTTGCCTTAAGTGTTACGCAAGATGCCCTTTCCAGCAGAACTGTTTTTACAAACCAGAAGCCATTTCAACTAACATTATCCCAGCCATTTTTGGGATCTCTGGATTCTTTCCTTGGTAGTTGCACTTAATACGACTATCAAGTTCTACGTAACTATGAAGGCAATTGTTCGTCACCATCTCTATATGAAGACTGGTTCTGGATGTGACCAAACACTTCCGGATTGCATGATGACATTTATATTTGGATGGGGAAAGACCGACATCCAAAATCTTTTCCGAAGATCCGAGATTGAGTCCATGACCGATGAGGAGAAGAAGACTATGCAGGACAAGACCTCGCTAATCATTTCTGATTACCAGGCAACATCAGCCGCGTTTCAAGCACATCACCAACGAGATGTTCCTGAATGGCCCATGTGACGCCGATTCACACAGCCCGCTCATGGTCTACATCCGAAGCCGATCTGAAAGCAAGGAACAGGACATTCAGTTCCTGGCGTAACAAGGCTTACGGCCACGACCAACCTGGATGGAAAGGCTATAGTTCTGCGACTTGGTATGACTACGACTAGCACAGCCAATCTGAAACCAGCAGCCATCCGTGGAAGCGATGAGATGCTTTCAGAAGCTCCAAAGAGAGCGAGCGAGAACAGCGCCACGAATGCCGACCAATTGATCCTCACCATCGACAAGACTTGTGGGAGAGATCAAGAGTTTCACACCGATCCTGCATGCGCATAGCATTGTGCATCATCTTTTGACACAATTAGGTATCCGCAACGAGTGCAGAGTTTTCTTTTCCATTTGCCAACCAGGACATCTCATCCGCGCCAAAAAAAGATGAATGAACTCCGAATGTAGACTCTGACAAGATACTTTAGAGCCTCCGGCTCAGTCCGCCAACATTGTCCTCTCCCTTTTCTCATTCTTTCCTTTGTCTCCCTTGTGTGTTCTGTCGTCCTCTCTCCCCATCCCCCCAAGCCTCTCTCTCCCCAATCTCGCTCTCTCGTATGTATGTATATATGTAATGTATATATGTAATGTATGTATGTGTGTATGTATGTATGTATGTGCGTATGTATGTATGTTTGTGTGTGTATGTAATGTAATGTAATGTAATGTAATGTAATGTATGTATGTATGTGTGTAATGCATGTATGTATGCATGTATGTCTGTATGTATGTATAAATATGTATGTATGTATGTATGTAATGTATGTATGTATGTATGTAACGTATGTATGTATGTATGTATGTAGGTAATGTATGTATGTAGGTATGTATGTATGTAATGTATGTATGTATGCATGCAAGCATGCATGTGTGCATGTATGTACGTATGTATGTAATGCATGTATGTATGTAATGTATGTATGTATGCATGTATGTATGTATGTAATGCAATGTAATTAATGTATGTATGTATGCAATGTATGTATGTATGTAAGTTATGTATGTATGTATGTATGTATGCATGTATGTATGTATGTATGTATGTAATGTATGAATGTATGTTTGTACGTAATGTAATGTAATGTAATGTAATGTAATGTAATGTAATGTAATGTAATGTGTGTATGTATGTGTGTATGTAATGTATGTATGTATGTATGTATGTATGCATGCATTTCTGTATATACGTATGCGTGTGTGTATGTATGTAATGTATGTGTATATGTATGTATGTATGTGTGTAATGTATGTTTGTATGTATGTATGTATGTATTTAATGTATGTATGTATGTGTGTAATGTATGTATGTATGTAATGTAATGTAATGCATTGTAATGTAATGTATGTATGTATGTAAGTAATGTATGTATGTATGTATGTAATGCATGCATGTATGCATGTATGTATGTATGAATGTATGTATGTAATGTAATGTAATGTAATGTAATGTAATGTAATGTGTGTGAGTATGTGTGTATGTAATGTATGTATGTATGTATGTGCGCTTTTTTGTATGTATGTATGCGTGTGTGTGTATGTATGTAATGTATGTATATATGTATATGTATGTATGTATGTAATGTATGTATGTATGTAATGTATGTATGTATGTATGTATGTATGTATGTGTGTAATGTATGTATGTATGTACGTAATGTAATGTAATGTAATGTATGTGTGCATGCGTATGTATGTAATGTATGTATGTATGTAATGTAATGAATGTATGTATGTATGTAATGTAACGTAATTAATGTATGTATGTATGTAATGTATGTATGTATGAATGTATGTATGTATGTAATGTAATTTAATGTAATGTATGTATGTATGTATATATATATGTGTGTATGTATGTATGTATGTATGTATGTATGTATGTATGTATGTAATGTATGTATGTATGTAGGTAATGTATGTATGTAATGTAATGTAATGTAATGTAATGTATGTATGTATGTATGTATGTAATGTATGTATGTATGTATGTATGCATACATACATACTTACATACATTACGTTACATGCATGCATACATACGTACATACATACATACATAAATACATATATACATACAAACATACATTACATATATTACATCAACACATACATACATGCATACATACATACATACACACACGCATACATACATACATACATACATTACATACATACATACACACATTACATTACATTACATTACATTACATTACATTACATTACATTACACACATACATACATACATACCCACATACATACACACATATATATATATTTACATACATACATACATTACATTACATACATACATACAAATATACATTTATTACATACATACACACACGCATACATACAGACAAAATGCATACATACATACATACATACATGCATGACACACACACACATACACACATTACATTACATTACAATACAATACATGACATTTCCTTACATTACACACATACATACATAAATTACATACATACATACATACATTCATTACATTACATACATACATACATACATTACATACATACATACATTACATTATATTACATTACGTACATACATACATACATACATTACATACATACATACATTACATACATACATACATACTTTTTTCATGCGTTACATACATACACACACGCATACATACATACAAAAAATGCATACATACATAATACATACATTACATACATGCATACATACATATATGCATGCATGCTTACATACATACATTACATTACATGCATACATACGTACATACATACATGAACACATACATACATACATACATAAATTACATACATACATACAATCATTACATACATACATACATACATACATTACATTACATTACATTACATTACGTACATACATATATGTTACACACATACATTACACACATACATACATACATACACACATTACATACATACATACATACTTTACATACATACATACAAAAATGCATACATACATAATACATGCATTACATTACATTCCATTACATACATGCATACATACATGCATACATACAAACATACTTACATGCATTACATTACATGCATGCATACATACGTACATACATACATGAACACATATATGTATGCATGTATGTATGTATGTATCCTTGCGCTTCCCCTTTGCTCCCCAGTATTTCCCGCAAAGAAACGCAGTTTTTCCAGCATTTTCGCAAAGAGGATGTCCAAAAACACAGAGTTTTGCCAGATTTTCGGCAAAAGGATGCAGGAAGCCCAAGCCAGCAAAAAAGCCGGCAGGGGGAATCGAGCCTGGGACCCCTGTTTTGCGACAGCGGCTCCCCGAAGACTACGTTTAGTGGAACGTCATCAAATTGCCGCGCGGTACGTGGGGGACCCCCAGCCAAAAAAAACACCTACGAATTTTTTTGGGGGGGGGGCAAGGGGGGTTGGGTTACCCTCTATCCTCTAGTAAGTATCCGACACGCCGAACAATGTCGGCGGACATTTCTTATTTGTCACTGACACATGGCTACTGCGCACACTTGAATGGCTACGGTCAAACACCAAGAAGCCAATAGTAATTCAGTGCTGGAGATCAAAAGAAATTTGTCTTTTTTGTGTTTGTTTTTCGGATGCATTCATCTCCATGCAACACCATTTTGGCTCAAGGCCTCTCATGTCACACATCAGATGTACGTAGCTCACTGGGCCACTGCATCCGTGATACAAAGGTGCTACAGCGGACCACTTTCAGGTAAACAACAGCACACAGTCAACGGGCTAATCCATCACCTTCCTAGACTCCAGCGTTCTGCGGCGCGCAAGAGAAATTGCGCCCCCGCAGCCCTTGGTAGGGTACAGACATTTTTTACGTGTCCGCCGAATCCTTCTGCAATTGCAGCCTCAAGCATCAGCCTCCTCATTTGCATCATCCCCTCCGCAGTCATCGTGAAGCCAGCAGCAAAATCAGCACCATCATCATGCCCATCACCGTCCAAAACATCATCGTCATCATCAACACCGTGACCATCAGCGTCACGGTCATCATCACTTGACGCGCCTCCCCTTGTTTTGACTTGTTTTTTCCATCCACTGTTGCGCAGACCAGTTGATGCTTCCTTTTCTCCAGAGGACGCCGGGCGCGTTTCGACCAGAGCCACTTGAAACTCGACCACACGTCCAAGCGGCGGCCCAAGGATCTTGAGTTGATGTTTGCTGCAATTCCCATTGAGAAATGAATGCAGAACAAATTGGCCAAAGGCAACTTGGATTGATGTCTTTGACAGCTGCAGGCAAGTGCAACGTATTGCATGACTTGTGGGTCTCAGGGCGCAGCTTGGCATTTGGTGCAAATTCAGCTTGCTCACCACGGGAGTGCCTTCGGGGCACACACATCAAAAAGAAATGAATCTAGGATCAACAAACAATTAGTTTGGGATCGAAAACAACTTATTCCAGACCATGTGAAGGAGAGGGCAGTTCGCAAGTTGGTGCCCGGCGCACCCTGGAGCAAAGGGCAGTTTGTAAAGCAGGTTAGTAAGTTAGTAGGCTAGCAAGCTAGACAGTTAGCAAGTAGCAAGTTAGCAAGTTACTAAGTTAGCAAGTTAGTAGGTGCGGCAGGTAGAACAA
The DNA here is from genome assembly GCA_963377175.1 of Effrenium voratum. Taxonomy (NCBI): domain Eukaryota; class Dinophyceae; order Suessiales; family Symbiodiniaceae; genus Effrenium; species Effrenium voratum. The sequence goes on along the minus strand of CAUJNA010001380.1, from coordinate 986,459 downwards.
CTTAGTAAGTCAGCAAGTTAGCCAGTTAGCGAGTTAGTGTGTTAGCAAGTTAGTAGTTGCGCCAGTCAACAAGGTAGACTAGGGGGAGAGTAAGTTAGTGTGGAGGAAAGGTCAGTTAGCGCGGTAACAGTGCTATTGCTACTACTACTGCTTCTGCTACAGCTACTACTACTACTGCTGGTACTCGTACAAGTGCAACACAACTAGTACTACCACTACTACTACTAGCAGTTAAAGTAGGGCTCGTAGCACGAGTAGCGCTAGTCGAGTACTAGTTCTAGTGCTACTACTTCCACGACTACTACTACTTCTATTGCTACTATCGCTATTAAAACTTCTACTACATCTTCTTCTATTACTACTACGACTGCAACTACTTCTACGCCACTACACCTGCTACTACTACACGACGCTACCGCTACTACACTGCCACACTACTACTGCAACCAGTTCAAGTAGCTTTAGTAGTACTGGTAGCGCCACCCGAGTAGTAGTACTCGCGCTACTACTTTCACAACCACTACTGCTACTTCTCTGCTTCCAGCATCTTCTGCTACTACTACTAGTACTACTCCCGCTACCTCTACTACCCGCTTATTTTTGATCCTGAATTAATTTGTTATTGATCCTTCAGCCGACCTTCGGGCCAAGAGAGGAGAAGGTTTCCACATCAGTCCAATCGACAAGCTTTTCCGTCATTCCTTGCTGTTCCTTGACTGGTCTTTGCGTCCACTTGGTTTAGTTTCCCAAAGTAGATACCCGCAGTTCCCTTCAAAGCCAGCCACGCAGAGGGTGGCGAGGCCAGCAAGTCGGAGGAGGGCGCTCAAGGCACGCCACACGCCGAAGCGCCACACGCCTGCCGAAAGCCATGAAAGTGTTCTGCCACTAACATGTGTTCCATTGCAGAGCTGATGAGTGTGCTGCTGCAATTCAGCAGCAGTTTGGTCAGTAGAAAGATGTGCTGCAGAAATCCTTGGCTCAAGCCAGCAAGCAGGGGCCTTGCAGGCGATGATGTGAAGCCGTTGCTACATCCATTCCTCGCCGTAAAGCCAGCTTTCGGCACCTTCACAATGGGAACCTCGCAGAGCGACAACGGAGGCCTTGCGGTGAGCAGCCGCTGCCGCCAAGACACATCAGTGCATGTGCAACTGAGTGGGCATCAAGAATCAAATGTCACCCCTTCATGCATCAAGCAACTTGTGGATTCAGGACAGTTTGTGTCCGGCTTTCCAAATGAGCGGGATGAGGGTCAGACAAGTGCTCGAAACCCATCAGCGGCGCGCGCATAAGCTTTCCACCAAGCCACCGCTCTACCCAGCAAGGGTGGGACACACAGGCCCATACTTAGTCAGGAGTGGTCATGAGCCCAAGAATCACCTTGAGTGTAGTTGTTTGTGGCCCTGTTTAGAATGTTCTCAGTTTGGGGGAAGAGGCAAGAACGTGAACGAGTGACAAGAAACGAGCAGGCAGGCAGACAGCAGAAAACACACAAAACTACATTTCAACGCATGTCGCGTACTCGTTTGGGCAAACCTTGATGACTCCCATGGCTTGCGTTGGCTTCGCTGCTCTGCTGCGGGCGCGTTTGTTACTTTCAGTGTCGGGGCGGACATGATTGCATGTTTGCTCCAGCTCAAACATGATGAAGGACGTCGCATATCTTCTAATCATGTCAGAGCATTTGCGTCCCATTTCTCGGGCAACTTGTTGTGTTGTTCCGTCAGGGAACTTCAAGGAGGTCAAGGTGGTCATGGCAGGGATGCCGGGCGCCGGAGCCAAGTCCGTGGTTACCCGCCTGGTCAGCCACGTGTGGTTGGAGAGACTTCCGCCCGGCCCTTTAGGCGCACGCGCTCACATGTGCAGTTGCCAATGAACCTACCTTGGCCGTGGCCATGATTAGACCCTGCAATTGGTGGTGGCCCTCGCTCGCTTTGTGGTAATAAAGACACAGACACAGACACAGCGCAGACACAGACACAGACACAGACACAGACACAGACAGACAGACAGACAGACAGACAACGACTGCAAACGGGTTGCAAGAACGCACGTGCGAGCTCTCGGCTGTGTCTGTCTGTCTCTGTCTGTCTGTCTGTCTGTCTGTCTGTCTGTCTGTCTGTCTGCTATCTGTCTGTTCTGTCTGTCTGTCTGTCTGTCTGCTATCTGTCTGTTTGTCTGTCTGTCTGTGTGTCTGTCTATCTGCTGTGTCTGTGTCTGTGTCTGTCTGTGTGCCAACGGGAAAAACAGTCTGTCACGGGCTTGTCTCGGCGCTGCCCCGGCTTTCTAAAAGGAAGGCAGGGCACGCGCAAACAGCAAAACGTGCAAACCTACGAGCGCACGCACACACACGGATCCACACACTCACACAACCATCATGTCAAAAGATCCGTCCCAATAAGGCACACTTGTTGCCTTGAGAGACCCTTCAACACATACCCACTTGCGCAAGCGCTTACTTGTTGAAAGGACTTTCCGAATACTTGTTGAAAGGACTTTCCGAATACTACAAACACACGCGCTGTTTTACTTCCAAAAAACCTTCAGCACATACCCACACTCAGGCCTGCGCTCGCATGTTGACAGAACCCTCCCAAGAATGGAGAGCTCGTCACTGTGAGCATGCTCTTTTTAGCTGGTTGGTTTGTTGGTTGGTTGGGTGGGTCGGTGGTGCGGGTGGTTGTGTGTGTGGGCTGTGTGGGCTGGTGGCTAGGTTGTTTGCTTGGTTTGTTGTTTGGAGTTGGCTGGCTTGTCAGTCTTCTAGCTACTTAGTCCTCCTGTTTTTGTGTCACTTTTGTTGTTGATGGTCCTGGTGGGTAGTGTTGTTGTTGTTGTTGTTGTTGTTGTTGTTGTTGTTGTTGTTGTTGTTGTTGTGGTTGTTGTTGTTGTTGTCGTTGTTGTCGTTGTCGTCGTTGTCGTTGGTTGTTGGTTGTTGGTTGTTGGTTGTTGGTTGTTGGTTGTTGCTGCGCCCTTGCGCGGCTCTTGCTGGGCCTGTTTGCGCGCGCAGCGCAAATCCACAGCCCCCCCCGATATGTCAGGCGCAACGCCTCCCAAGCCCAACTTGCCGCGCAACGATGAGGGCCAAGGTCTGGCACTTCTTACAGGGCGCTAGCCAACGAGCTTTCAGCCCTCAGACAGCTGAGCTCTGAATCGCGCAGTTAAAACAGGGCAGGGTTTCCCCTCACCGCGCGCTGTCCCCAAACCCTTTTGTGTAAATTACATCAATTGCGCCTATCTCGTGCTAGCGCTGAGAGCGCGAGTTTGGTCAGGGCCTCCCCTCAAAGTTCCGGACCGGTCCGGAAGTGTGAGGGGCTGTCCCTGGACCCTTTTCGGCGGCCCGGCGCTTGCTCATTGTTTCAGACACGCTGGAAAGGGTCCAGGAACAGCCCCTCATCCGGACCGGTCCGGAACTGTGAGGGGAATCCCAGCCCAAACCCGGGTTCTCAGCGCCAGCATGAGATAGGCGCAATTACAGGAAAGGGTCGGAAAACAGCCCTCACACCTCAGACCAGTCCGGAACGCTCTCAGGGCGGCGCAAGCAACGCGAACAATGGCGTGCTTCAGATTGAGCTATAGGCTGTCTGAGGGCCGTAAAATCGTTGCCTAGCGTCACTCCCTTCCGCGCCGCGCAAGAAGCGCAAATGCTTCGGAGCTCTGCTGCGCAGCGCTTCAAGAAGCTTTGCGCGCCTGTTCACCCGCCCTGACGCTGAGCAGCGCCCGCCGCGCCCGCGCTCGGCGCTTGCTGGGCCTCCTGGATGGACCAGGCCTTGGCCCTCTTCGTCGCCACGCGGCAAGTCGGAGCCCAATCCCCGCAAAGTAGCGGCAGCTGCGCTTTTAGCCGGGTCCGTTGCGATGTCTTTTTGACGCGCGTTCACGCACCCTTTTCAACATTGAATTTCTCCCCGCACAAGGTCGCAGGCGCTAACTTTGCAAGCTCCTGGGCGCAACCCTGTGACACGCACGCCGTTTCTGGGGCGCGGAGACTTGTTGTTGCGCCGACCAGCGGGCGGAAATAATCTTTGGCTACTCCTTTTCATTTTGCCGGGCACGTGGGCCCAAAATGGGCGAATATCTTCCTAGCAGCACCAACTCGCCGCTTCCAATCTTTTGACTCAAACTTAGCGTTCAGTCAGAAGTTCAATAAAACCCGAACTAAGTCCAAACATGTTGGACTCTCCAGACTTCTGAACCCATCACTACAAGGGTGGTTCGAGCACACTCGCTTAACAAAAATCTCCGAGCAGTTGCCGTCGCATTTGTGCACATTTTTTGCTTTGCGAACTGCTCGCTGACTCCAACACTTTAGCTGAGCTGCGCAGACGCGCCAGCTGGGCAAGCCCGTTATGGAGACCAAAGTGGGTTCGGAAGGACTTTCAGGCGCACCGCCGATTGCTGCAACATTCTAAGCCACAAAGCGCCGTCGTTCTGTATATATATTTTTAAATCAAGCATTTTCTACTGCCGAAAGGCGCGGCTCAGCCGCACAGTAACATGAACTGTACAAACTCCAACAAAACTCAAAACAGTCGAAATATACGCATATATAAACGTCATCATTGACGCGCGAAAAGCATTTTTTGCTTTCAAAAATCATGCTTTTCGCAGCTTTTTCAAGCTAACACACTTTTGGCAGAATTGCCCAAGCTTCGGAAAACTAAATTAACTAACACAACTTAAATAAGTAAAATGATAAGTCAAGTTAACTGCTGCTAACTGGTATAGTAGACTATAACTGCATAACCGTTAGCGAACCCATGTTGTGGCGTTCGTTCAAGCGGTGTTGTTTTTGTGGTCGTTGTTGTTGTCGTCGTCGTTGCTGTTGCCGTTGTTGTCGTTGTTGTCGTTGTCGTCGCTGTCGTTGCTGTCGTCGTCGTTCTTGTAGCAGTTGCTGCTGGTGCTGTTGTTGTTGTTGTTGTTGTCGTCGTCGTCGTCGTCGTTGTTGGTGTTGTTGTTGTTGTGGTTGTTGTTGTTGTTGTTGTTGTTGTTGTTGTTGTTGTTGTTGTTGTTGTTGGTTGTTGGTGTTGGTTGTTGTTGTTGTTGTTGTTGTTGTTGTTGTTGTTGTTTTTTGTTGTTTGTTGTTGTTGTTGTTGTTGTTGTTGTTGTTGTTGTTGTTGTTGTTGTTGTTGTTGTTGTTGTTGTTGTTGTTGTTGTTGTTGTTGTTGTTGTTGTTGTGTTTCTGTTCTTGTTTCTGTCATGTTGTTTCTGTTATTGTTACGATTGCTGTTTTAGTGGTTGTCACGGTTGTTGTTGTTGTGGTTGTTGTGGTTGTTGTTGTGGTTGTTGTGGTTGTTGTTGGTGTTGTTGGTGTCGTTGGTGTTGTTGGTGTTGTTGGTGTTGTTGGTGTTGTTGGTGTTGTTGTTGTTGCTGTTGCTGTTGCTGTTGCGGTTGTTGTTGTTGTTGCTGCTGTTGTTGCTGCTGTTGATGTTGTTGCTGCTGGTGTTGTTGTTGGTGATGGTGTTGGTGTTGGTGTTGGTGTTGGTGTGGTCGTCGTCGTCGTCGTCGTCGTCGTTGTAGTTGTTGCTGTTGCTGTCGCTGTCGCTGTCGCTGTTGCTGTTGTTGGTCGTTGTTGTTGCTGCTGTTGTTGTCTCATAGAAGTTTATACTCCCCTCCCCCAGTGGCAGGGAAGATTAGGTCCTATGTGGCGTGCGCGCGCGCGGAATGATTGTTTCCCGGAAAGTGCTACGTGCGCGGGGGAGGGTGATTCCCTCACTCATGATACACACGCATGCGCACACACACACACGCGCACGCACGCACGCACGCACGCCGCACGAACCCACGCACCCACGCACCCACGCACGCACGCACGCACGCACGCACGCACGCGCGCACGCACGCACGCACGCATGCACGCACGCACGCACGCAAACCCAAGCAGAGAGAGAGAGAGAGAGAGAAACTGAGAGCACAAAGGGCACTCAAACAGAGTGACAAGCAATACGCACACCAAGCACACTAACACAAACAAAACACCCTTTTTCTTTTTAATTTGCGAAGCATTCTAGAAACTCCCAAAGGGGCAGGGGACTGTTAGGGAATTCCGAAACAATTTCTTCTAACTCATTGAAATATCTAGTTGTTTTTTTACCCAAGGGACGGGCGCGCTTTGGGGAATTCCAGATGCATTGTCCTAATTCTTACAACTATTCTGATTATTACATATTTTTCACCAAGGGACGGGTGCCCTTTGGCGAATTCCACATTCATGTGTTTTCGAATCATTTTATGTGATTTTTTTATTTATTCGCAAAGGGGCGGGTGCATTTTGGGTCAAATGTGTTCGAGTTAGTCTACTTCTCATAGCAATCATCATTCTCTGATGTATTCCCCGGGGGGTACCTTTTGGGGAAATCAACATTCATGGTTGATCTAATTAGTTTACTCATTCTAACAACTTGAGCAAATCTAATGATTCTCGTTGTTTTCAAGTCATTTGGGGAAGTCCAGTGTGTTTTCCAGGTCATTCTGTTCTGATTTTTCTGGTTGTATGCCCCTTGTGGGGAATCCGCCCCTGATTGTTTCCTTTGTTCTAGCTATCCCCAAGGAACGGGTGACTGGTGCCTTTTCGGAAATTCCAATTCCAGATTCATGTGTGTTTCAACTACAGTTTTCTAACTAATCAACTTATTCTTACTCTAATCATTCCCAAAGGGGCGGGTGCGTCTTGTGGAATTCAAGATCCATGTTCGCCAGCTATTCTACTTATCATAACTATATTACTTGTTCTAATCATTCTAAATCTTCCCAAAGGGACGGGTTGCTTTTGGAGAATTCCAGATCCATCTTTGTCCTAACTGGTTTATTTATTGCATCTGTTTCCCCACAAAATAACAAATATTCTCATTTGTTTACTTATTGCGAGAGGGGCGGGTGCCTTTGGGGGAACTCCAGATTTATGTTTGTGCTAATTATTTGAACTAATCTAAGCATTCTACTTCTTTCAAAAAGTGCGGTGCCTTTTGATGAATTCCAGATTCATGTTTTCTCACTGTTCTACTTATCATAACTCTTCGAATTCTCATCATTATTTTCCAAGGGACGGGTGACTTTTGGGGAACTCAAGAGCCCTGTTTGCTAATTATTCCACTTATCATACTCATTCCAGACTATTCTAATTGAATCCCTAGGGAGCCGGGGTGCGCCTTGGGGAATTCCAAGCTCGTGTTTGCCCTGAATAGGATAATTATGTCAAAAGGGATGGGGCCTGTTGGTGGCTTCAAGATTCATGGTTCCCGCATTGTTCAAACTATTCGAACAAATGAGCAGCTCCCATGTAGCGAGTTCTAGATTGGTCCCAAGCAGGAAGGTGCCGTTTAGTGAGTTCAAGATTCACGTTCGCTAATTAGTCTATTTATCATCAGTCTTGTAAAATACTATTATCATTATTATTTACAAAGGGACGGGTGCCTTTTGAGAACTTCCAGATTCGTATTTGCTCTAACTATTCTACTTCTGTAATAATGCGAGATATTCTTATTCAAAAATGGACGGGCACCTTTGTTGTTCTAGGTACAACAACTACTACACAAGAGGTGGGTGCCTTTTACGTCTTCCAATTATTCTTGTCATTCCTAAAGGGACGGGTGTGGGGAATTCCAGATTCTTGCTTTTTCCAATTCTTTATTCTCCAAATTGGGAAAATGTCAGATTATTTGTTTCTCTAACTATTCTACGTACAATATATTCTGTTCTTGGGCGTGCCCAAATTCTGTCAATCATTCCCAACGGGGCGGGTCCCTTTTGAGGAATTCCAGGTTCATTTTCTAGTTTAGCAAATCTACTCATTAACTTCTTACAATCATTCTTCCCAAAGGGACGGGTGCATTTAGGGAATCTCCAGTTTCATGTTTGTTCTAATCTTTCTAGTTGTTCTAAATGTTCTGTTGTTTCTTATTATTCCCAAGGGAGCGGGTGCCTTTTGGGAGTTGAAGATTCATGTTTTGCATATTAGCCTACTTATCTTCGCCATGATTTCTCCTTATTCCAAGAGAGGCGGGCGCCTTTTAGGATTGTACTTCAGATATTGTTCTCGTGATTATTCTCATTCCGGGAATTCCAGGCTCTTGTTTTTGCAACTGGTCATTCCCAAATTTGGGGGAAATTCTGATTCATGGTCTCTCTCTTATTCAACTTCAGGTGTTTTGGAACTACCCGCATGTTCCAAGTATCGCCACGGGGCGGGTCCCTTTTGAGGAATTCCAGATTCATTCTGCTACACGATTCTACTTCTTATGATCAGCCTTCTCAAAGGAACAGGTGCCCTCTGGGAATCGCCAGGTTCATGTGTGTTCAATTGTTCTAGTTATTCTAACTGCTCTAATTTTCTAATTACTCCCACAACAAACGGGTGCCCTTGGGAAATTGAAAGTTCATGTTTGGGAAATTTTGTCTACCCATCGTAGCTATTATAATTATTCTTCTTATTCCGAGAGGGGCAGGTGCCTTTTGTTGAGTTCCAGAATCATGTTTGTTTTGTTAATGTTTTTAATGATTCTACTTCTGATACCTGCTCTATTTGTTATTGTCATCCCACAGGGACAGGTTCCCAACGGGATGGGCCCCTTTCGGGAATTCCAGATCTATTATCTAATCCAATTATTCTCATGTTTCATAATCATGCTAAGTATTCTAATTATTCTCAAAGGGACGGGTGTTTTCTGGGGAATTGAAGGTTAATCGCTTGGTGCTTATTCTATTTCTCAAAATTGGTCTAATTAGCCTAATTACACGAACCTTTGAGAATCGTGTCAATATTTGGAAAACAGCACCTTATTATGTCTAACTATTATTAACCAACATGATTTGAACAACTCGTCTACTTAGAATATGTCTTGTAAAAGCAACATGCTTTCTACTCGAATATGTTCAAAGGGACGGGCCCCTTTTGGAGAACTCCAGATTCAGTTGTGTCCAACGGGCCCTTCCTGGGCCCATTATAGAATATTTTAAGAATCTGGATGTCTCGAATTCAAACAAATGTGTTTCTTAGCGCATTATTTGTTGGAGGCTCGGAACAAAAACGTTTAAGTCATGTAGATAGCTCTACGAATTTGACTACGTGTGCTATTCAATTTGTTGGAGCCCTGAAAAACACATATCCTGGGCCCTCCCTGGGCCCGTGCGGAATACTCAAGGAAGATAAACCTTCAATCCTTTTGGCGGCCCCTGATAAAGCATTATAAAAGCATGTTTTTGTTCAAATTCTGGAGGCATCCTTTTTAAATATGAAAATTGAATCATTTCTAGGGTTCTCCCTGGGCCAGTTCCATTCTGTTTAAACATCCTAAAAAATCAGATAATTTAAGTAAAAAAATTTTGAAGATTTTTTTGAATTTCTGGAGGCCTCCAAAAACCAACCAAGAATCCAGGGTTCCCCCTGGGCCAGTTCCAGGATATTTGAAAAATGCTGCAAACATGCTAAATAACCTAAATTCATTTGTCTTTTAATTTTTAAATTTCTGCAGGCCTCAGTTTTTGTACAAAAGCAATAATTGTGGTGCTTACTTGATGCTTATTTTTGCACATGTTTGCATTTGGAGCCAAATTGCTGCATATATGCAGAAAATCCTTATTTGGTGCTTATTTGATGCTTATTCGATGCTTATTTTTGCTAATGCTTGTATGTGGGGCCAAATTGCAAAACATAAATAAGT
>CAUJNA010001380.1:859309-971809 GCA_963377175.1 Effrenium voratum | reverse complement strand
AGTGCGGAGGGTGCGGATTGCTCGAAGCGAAGTATTGTTTGGGTTGGTGGTTGTTTTTGGTTGGTGGCGGTTGTGTTTTTTGGTGGTGGTTGTTTTTTGTTTGGTTGTTGTTGTTTTTGGTGGTTGTTGTTTTTTGGTTGTTGTTGTTCTTCGGTTGTTGTTGTTTGGTGGTTGTTGTTGTTGTTGTTGTTGTTGTTGTTGTTGTGGTCGTCGTCGTCGTCGCCGTCGCCGTCGCCGTCGTCGTTGTCGTTGCCGTTGCCGTTGCCGTTGTCGTTGTCGTTGTCGTTGTCGTTGTTGTTGTCCGTTCTCCGTTGTCCGTTGGTCCGTTGTCCGTTGGTCCGTTGTTTGTTGTCCGTTGTCCGTTGTCGTTGTCGTGTTGTCGTTGTCGTTGTCGTTGTCGTTGTCGTGTCGTCGTCGTCGCTGGTGTTGGTGTTGGTGTTGGTGCTGGTGTTGCTGTGCGTGCTGTTGCTGTTGCTGTTGCTGTGCTGTTGCTGTTGCTGTTGCTGTTGCTGTTGCTGTTGCTGTTGCTGTTGCTGTTGCTGTTGCTGTTGCTGTTGCTGTTGCTGTTGCTGTTGCTGTTGCTGTTGCTGTTGCTGTTGTTGTTGTTGTTGTTGTTGTTGTTGTTGTTGTTGTTGTTGGTTGTTGTTGGTTGTTGGTTGTTGGTTGTTGGTTGTTGTTGTTGTTGTTGTTGTTGGTTGTTGGTTGTTGGTTGTTGTTGTTGTTGTTGTTGTTGTTGGTTGTTGTTGTTGTTGTTGTTGTTGTTGTTGTTGTTGTTGTTGTTGTTGGTTGTTGTTGTTGTTGTTTGGTTGTTGGTTGTTGGTTGTTGGTTGTTGGTTGTTGGTTGTTGGTTGTTGGTTGTTGGTTGGTGGTTGGTGGTTGGTGGTTGGTGGTTGGTGGTTGGTGGTTGGTGGTTGGTGGTTGGTTGTTTGTTGTTTGTTGTTTGTTGTTTGTTGTTTGTTTGTTGCTTGTTGCTTGTTGCTTGCTGTTTGTTGTTTGTTGTTTGTTTGTTGTTTGTTGTTTGTTGTTTGTTGTTTGTTGTTGTTGGTTGTTGTTGTTGTTGTTGTTGTTGTTGTTGGTTGTTGGTGGTGGTGTTGTTGTTGTTGGTGGTGGTGGTGGTGTTGTTGGTGGTGTTGTTTTTGCTTTTGGCGTTGTTGCTGTTGTTGGCGTTGGTGTTGTTGTTGGTGGTTTTGGTTTTGGTGTTGGTGTTGTTGCTGTTGTTGCTCTTGTTTGCGTTGTTGTTGTTGTTGTCGTCGTCGTTGTTGTCGCTGTTGGTGTTGTTTGTTGTCGTTGCTGTTGTTGTTGTTGTTGTTGCTGTTGTTGCTGTTGTTGCTGGTGGTGTTGTTCTTGGTGTTGTTGGTGTTGCTGTTGTTGCTGTTGTTGTTGTTGTTGTTGGTGGTGGTGGTGTTGTTGGTGGTGTTGTTTTTGCTTTTTGGCGTTGTTGCTGTTGTTGGCGTTGGTGTTGTTGTTGGTGGTTTTGGTTTTGGTGTTGGTGTTGTTGCTGTTGTTGCTCTTGTTGGTGTCGTTGTTGGCGTTGTTTTTGGTGTTGTTGCTGGTGCTGTTGTTGGTTGCTGTTGTTTGCTGATTTTGTTGTTGCGGTTGTGGTTGTGGTTGTTGTTGTTGTTGCTGGCACCGGCGGCGCAACTGCCCGTGGTGTTTCTTGCGTTTTTTGGACCTTGCAACTTTGCTTCTCCACAGTTTTTGCAACGTTCATACAACACTGACCTCCCCCCAGGGTTTTTAGGATTTTGAGCATCGTCGCACATGACCATCATCGTCACCATCCTCATCATCATCGCACCATCACCATTATCACCATCATCACAGCACCATCATCACCATGACGGTCGGTGTGTCGTCAGAAGTGAAACGTATGCGGTCGACTGTATCATCATGACGTTGGGGGCAAGGTGGGGCGGGGCGGGGTGGACAACAGTGCGGGCCGCATCATCATGACGTCGTAATAATGTATGTAGGTCAGGGAGCCTCAGAAGATGACGAAGTCTACGATGCCTGCGCGACCATGGACAAGCAGCGCAGAACTTATAAAGAAAGCCGCAAGGAGATTGAGAAATTCCGTGTTTTCTTTCGCGGTGATGTTCGAGGACAGCTCTGCGGCGCAGAAGAAGAAATCAAGGACGAGGCGCGCGGCCTGCGGCAAGATCGGACATCGGGCAGGAGATGCGCTTTGTGGCAAGAGCGCCAAGATCGGCGTAAAGAAGTTCAATGGCGCTGGTAAGAAGGGCGGTGCTTGCGGAGGCAAGGGTAAAAGCAAGGGCAGGGCCTACTACGTCCCGCAGGGAGAACCCACGACCAAGGAGTTCGAGCAGTTGGTTGCGAATGTGTGAAGAAGTCCAACATCAGAACCAGCTTCGAGGAGGTCACGCCCAAGAGTTTCTCAGACATGAACGTCAGCGACCTCCAGGCTGAGTGTGACAATTGGGCCATCGCAATCGGTGGCAAGAAGGCAAGATCACAAAGTGCCTGAAGGGCTTCTTCTCCGGGAAGGCGGCGCTCAGGAAGACCAAAAAACTCCGAGCCTCGAGTGACTTAGGCCGTATGAGCTAAGAAGGTTTTGGTCGCGAGGACAAGATAACTCAGAGCGTGAAAATTATTTAGCTTTCACGGCTTCTTCACGGAGTTAACGGCCTTTCAGTTTCCCGTGCAAATTATCACGTTCGTTCGGCCGAGTTCTCATATCTTTGCAGGGGTCAACGAGCGCAAGTGGCCGAGAACACCTTGGCTCAAAAACCCAAGGTAACCTGGGACTCGGAGCCTCCTCAAGCGTGTGTCCAGCACGTGAGGTTGATGAGCCGAGAAGCGAGACGGCTCGCAGGGGCCCATGCTGCGGCAGACAGAGGCTATGGGCAGCGTCCGCGAACCAAGTTCCAGCAAAGTCACAACTACCAGAACGACTACGCGCGGGACATCTTGTGAACCAACGCCAGGCCCAGGACCACCAAAGCCAAAACGTTTTCCTGCGCCAGCGCCACCGCCGCGTCACATACTACCAGCGCGCTGTCGCTGGCTAGCTACACCATCCTCGCGGGGGAGCTGGCGGCAAGAAGGAGGCGCCGTTCCCGAACACCAAGGCCAGAGGTTGCAGGGTTAAAGACGTCAGCGGCGAACTAGCAGAGCGAAGCGCCACGTTTGCCTACAGGATCATCGCCTGGGTTGCCTTGAGCGATAGCGTGGCAGAGCTGCCAACGACGGTGATGTTCGAGACACGGCCGGGATCGTGTTCCTCCAGCCCCTCAGTAGCTGGGGGCTCGAACCTACCGTCATCGACGCTCGTGAGCCGGTTCGGCAGCTTGAGTGTTTGACAGGCAAGTTTGCCCTTGGACCAGGGCGCCTGAAGGACTCAGGTCGACGGGGACAAGCGAGTTCCGCACCTATGTTGTTATGGACTGGCCATTGCGACAGAGGGGCTCGAAGAGCACGGCCAGGACGTTTCAGACCCATATGCAGGACAACGGCTGCGACAATGTGTTCGAGAAGTTGTAGTACGCCTCAAAGGACACGGGCGCACAGGTCAACGCGCCAAGCGCCCTTCGGCTGAGAGGATTGGTGCGAGAGATCGATCAGCAGCGAGGTTTTGGCGCCGAGTTAGCCAAAGTATCGGCACACGTCTGGATATCCCTGTACGATTGCGTGCTCCAGCACGGTTCGGTTTGGAGGGTTAACGCCGAGCGCAACTATGAGGGTGTCTCTGGAGTACTGGTGGATCGTCAGTGTCAACACAAAGCCTGACCTGTTTCCGGACTGTCCGATAGTGGCAATTGCATCAAGGGAAAATCTAAACTGTTCCTTGCGTTGCAGAAGAAATGGGTGGCGGTGATGACCATCAATGAACTGATGCGGGTGCAGCGTGCGTGTTTGATCTCGAGAAGGCTGGCGAGGGGTTGCCACCCCTGCGTCCCAACGTGCCGCAAGAAGCGTCGGGAGGCGATGCGAAGTCTCCTTACCAACCTGACTCTACTGCACACTTCCGGAAACAGCACACGCACCACGCGGAGAGACGGGAGCCGCGCCAAGGTGCCTGAATCAACACCCCTTTCGATGGGAGAACAAGGTGGTACCCGCGTGTTCGCGCGTGCCTGTGTGAGCTTCGCAGTGGCCAGCAAACTCGCCCGATATACCATCCGGCTACATGTGCCAACTGCAATGCAAGATGGCAGGCCAAGAGTCGCAACGCAGCGAAAGGGGTTGACCGGCTTTTTATGCTGACAAGACTGTTATCTCGTCAGCGACCACTTCAACGATACGGACGCGATCGTCAAGACCGTCATCGCTTCGTTGATCGATGAAACTTTTGCGAATGAGCCTGCTCGTTTGGGTAGCATCACACTGGACCGAGAAGCCAACAACGGGAAGCAGGTCCATGTTGAGAAGCTGTCCTATCTCGTGGAGCAGGATGGTGTGGAAGTCAAGGTGGCCAAGTGCCGCGTTGGGCGTGACTTTGGCAACGCGGCGTATGCGTCGTGGATGCGTTGGTTCCTGGGACAGGAAAGAGTCGATGCCATTTTCAAACTGACAACGAGGAGAAGCTGTGGGATGGCATGGACCTGATCTTGGGATTCTTTGATGTTATGTCTTACTCCGGCTAAGAGCTACAAAAATGGGGTGACGTATTTATGCTCTTGAAGTATTTCTGGGGAAGGTCTCCGCTCGATCGACTGGTCTCAACAAGAAGAGGAATGGGAGTGCTAGAGTGCTGCTAGAGCTACCAACCAAGCAGGTTCAGGACATCTTACAAGCTCCAGCGCACGAACCCATATGTCGATGTCGCGAAGACCAGCGTCTCCGGAACCAAGAGGAAGGCTGGGACCGATGCCCTGCGCCGGGTTGCGCGAAGGAACCAGAGGTGAGCCGCCTTCGGATGATGCTAGCACCTGAAGGGCATTCTTCGTCAGATGATGAGGACATCAAGATGGAAGCATCGCGCGAAGAGCAAGAACAACCCAGCTCGAGCGGCGCAGCCCCTGCCGATCGTCAAAGCAAGGAAGTCCACAAGCGCAACGATGCGGTGGAACTACAGAGAACCGCCGACATGGCGGATGGTGGAGAACTCCACGTCGGCAGCATCGACCTTCGGGTGAACCCCAACAAAACGATGAAGGAGTACCTCTCGGCTCTGGGTCAATGTGGGGGAAGCACACTATCAGTTGTTCACAACCTGGCAAGGAGAGCGACGAATCTGCGCACGGTTATGTCAGCATGACCGGAACCTTGCTGAAGGGCATTCATCTGGAGATGTTGAACGTGCGCAGCAAGAGCGTGGCCTTTCCATTCTGGCCATTCGGCGAGTACTCATCCCACGCATCGTTGGGAGCTCAACAGGCAATGTACCACATCTCGAAGTCGTTGGCAAGATCCTGCGGCGCCACATCGGTGGGAGGCGTGATCACGCCATTCCACGCAACTATGGGGTGAACATCGAGGAGATCCTCCGCCGCAACGACATCTTCCCGAAGGACTGGTGCAATGACAAGTGGTTCATCGCCATTATTGATGTGATCAGGCGGCACGAGAGGTCAGGCCGCAAGCCAAGATTCCAGATTCTTGCAGCAAGATTCGATCAGGAGATCGATCATGCGGACACGCACAAGATCATCGAGTCTGGATGGAGCCAGGGTGGCGTCAATCGCATCCATCACAACGGATGGTGGCAGCCCTGGCGCGTCAGGGCCACCTCAGGGCGTTCGGAGTTCAAATTTGCGCGGCCCGCAGAGTTGTGCAACATGCTCATTCCGATCATGTCCGGGAAGCCGGGTGGATCTTACCATGTTACCAGGACGTCCACGTTGGACAGCATTTTTTCACAAGTGGGTTGCGCCCAGAGGAATGAACAGAGACTCGCTATCCACTTTGGCAACCAAGACCGCATTTTCTGATGTTCTTGAGGGACGACCTGCTAGCGATTTACGTGCCAACGGCGAGCTTATCAGCCTACGAGTCTGGAGTGCGTTTGAGGTCATCCCGTTGAGCGAGATCCGCGGCATTTGGCGCTTCACGTCAGCCAAACGTGGGCTGCTAAGAACGTTAGGCGAATGAACTTTGTCCAGGTTTTGAGGATGCTGTGGGCGTGACCCCGGTTGACTTCCTGAGCAGTTTGTCCGCCCACTTGAAGGACGACAACTCCGATGACTCCGATATCGTCCAAGGACTGGTCGTAAAGGCCTGCGACAACCGGACGTCCTCGACAATGCACTGGTCAACATCAGGGGCCTCGTCAGCGTGTTCGTTGTTTACCATGACGATGGCCCTTCGAAGATGTGCCGTCGAATGTGTCCTGCATGTGCAAAGACGGTGCCTCGTGTTTTGCTTGTGTACGGAGTGCAATTGCGAGTGCATAAGTTTGTGGTCAACGTTGATACCGAATCCTCCACAGGGGCGAATGACGTATCCGAGTCCGCGCAACAGGCTCAACAGGAGGCGACGCCGCCAACCAAGATCTGAACGAGGACCTTTGGGGGAGAGGAGACCGGCTATTTTGAGGAGGACAGTGAGGTGTCTCGATGAATCGAAGCTGCCTACGTCTGTGGGTTCATGTGATCAGCGCTCCGTTGAATCTGGAACGTGTCCGCGGCCAACAAGAGGGGCGCCTGGCGCTCAAGGGGGGCTTTATATCCCACACGACGTCGTCATGACTGGAACCTGACTACAACGTCCCAACTCCTCCTACCATTGATCCGGTTGCTACAGCCCCAAGTGTCACGAGGATGACATTTCAGCTTCAAGATGAGAGGGGCGACGAGATTGTTCATCGCTTTTTGAAGACGAAAGGGCTTTACTGCTGATTTCGGACCTGGACAGCATGCAACATCCGGGGGGTGAAGCAGGAGCAGTTCAAGTTGAGCTACATCATTTTCCGACGCATTGCCCTTGCGTTCAATTGCGGTTTCCTGACTTTCTACAGGAGTGATGTCAACATGGGGCGCAAGTTTATGAGGATGGATGTGGCATCGATCATCTTGATGCGCCCCTTATTCAATGGTGCGCCCACAAGAGGATCAATCTCCCGACCAGGTACCTGCCTAAGTTGGCCAACACCGCGGAAAGTCTGCGTTCATTGCTGGAGAAGTTTAGTTGGAGAGCAAACAGGCTTGCCTAGACTGCTTCACCTTCGCGATGATCCTTGTTATGTTCGCTATGACCACTACATGGCGGGTCGAGCCTATGCCATCACTTCTTTTACAGAATGGTCACATTGGTTATTGTCCATTGGTATGCTTTTCGTTGGGTTGATTATGTATACTAGGTTGCTGTGGCCGTGTGCCCGGTGGCCGAATGCGCGTTCTTTCCTGAGAAGCTGAACGTTTCCGATTATGATGATGCGCATTGGGTATTGATCATGCGATTTCCTGTTATTTCCAGTGTACTGCACGACATGACTTCATTTACTGCCAGACGACTGCACAATGGCATACTTTCTTTTACGTGCGACTGGTGGCTGTCATTGATGATATTTTTGAATTGTTGCGATTTCCATTGGTACATAGTGAGTGTGTTCTATATTCCCCAATACGGCTGAGGTCTGGTAAATGACCTGTGGCACTGTTTGTTTCCTGTGATTTGAGTACAGACAGAACTTGGGCAACATTCGTGCAGAGGCGGTGTGTGAGGCAATGCGTGAACACGGTTTGCGACGGCCTGCTGGGTTTCTTGTGGTTCGTTGCCTGACCCTAGGATGAACCGAAGTCCAGGATGGGGGGCGAAAATCCTACGGACTGGTTCTGAGGTCACCCTGTTGGTTCTTCGCGTGTCATACAGCCGTCCGCGTTCAGCCCCTTCATGCTGTGCAAACCATTGTGGCTCAAGCGCCTAACAACGACAGAGAACAGGAGAAATGTGTGCAGCTGCTATCGTTATCCGCGACCACATCGTCAACGGCAGCTATTACCTACAAACCCTCAAGCGTTCTTGCTTCTGTATTACTACATCGTGACCAACCCGCTTCTTGGCGCATCGGCGACCAAATGGGCTGCCGCTGGCCAAGTACAGCGCGAGAGCTGCACCGGGGAACTGTGCCAGGAAACTCCAGTCCATCGCTTCGCATTATCGAGGTGCCCGCACAGACACTTCCCTTGACCAGCGTGCAATGGGCTGGACACAGTTGGCCAGGTCACTATATTTGACTAAGACAATTCAATGTGCCACAATGTCATCTGACGTGTGTAGGACCAACTTTCAACGGCCACCAAATCTCTTTCGCCTCTGGAGTTTCCGCGCAACTGGATGTGGCCGTGGCAACTTGGGACTCCAAGGGGCACATGTTGCCAATTGCAACACGGTCTGCCTCCTACTGCTTCCTTAGCACAACGAGGGCGAACCAAACGGGGGAGAGACTAGTCGAAACGACGATAAACGAGCGGGGCCATTGAAAGCAACGCCACGTAAAACATAGGGCGCCAGCCTCATCTTGACGCGCAGGCTTAGTGGCCTTTGGCCAATGTCAAAGGGCGGCAGCTGCAGACTCAGAACGAACATTGCAGCCCCGCTGCTGATTGCCGCCCCTTTCCTCCATTTGAGGCTCTTGACACCAATTGCGCACGTCGCAATCAGCAAGCTGTGGGTCTGAGTTGCCGGCTTGTTTCTGCCAATCTGGGCACCAGTCTGCGTGGCCCCTTGAATTCGCGGTGCAATTGCCGTCATTCAGTCAGCAATCGCCATGACCAACGAGACTGACTCCAACGGCTGCCTTTGATGATGACTGCGCGTCGCGTTTGCCACCGAGCAGAACCTTCACCCTCCGAGGTTGAGACTAAAAGCCGAGCTTAGGCCTGCTTGCTGGCCAAGGCTGCTTGCCAAAATCAAAAGCTCCATGGCAGCAGGTGCTGTTTCATTCAGTTTCAGTTCCACACGAGTCGCCCACGATTAAACCACAGTGCAGATCACTACTCAACAAGCACGGCGGCCGGGCAGCGAGAGAAGGCAACGCGACTTGATTGAAGCCAACTTCTAACTTGAGTGACGCATTGACAACGTTCAGATCTGGCTGGTTAGTTCACCTGGCGGGGAGCGTAGACGTGACTGAAGTGAAACGATGGCTGAGAGACTGGCAACTGTGTCACTCGAACGACGGGGATTGAAACCAACAACATGAACGGACAGCAACCCAGGCTAAGACCATGACAGTGGCAAAGATGAGAACGACTGGCTGTGACAAGGTGGTCATTGACAACGGGGAACGACAATGACACACCAATGACGACAAGGACACAGTGGTCATGGCAGTGGCAGTCACAATAAGAAGAACAACGAGCGGCGCTGCCGCCGCTGATGACAGGGCCCACACACGTTGTTGTTGTTGCTGCTGCGGTTGTCCCGGTTTCGGTTCCAGCTCTTGCGTGCGGGGACAACTTCATGCTGGAGATGCGGGGGGTTGGCGCGGATCCAGATTGGGCGGCGCAGTAGCTGCTGCAAATCAACGGGCCAAAGCTCATGCAAGGGTTTGGGCAATTGGGTGGCAGCGGTTCGACCTTAGATGTAATCGTTGGTGGCTTAATGCGGCTGTTGATGTTGTTTCTGCGTTTGTGCTTGTTGTGGCTATTGTTGTTGTTGGTGGTGGTGTTGTTGTTGTGTTATAGTTCTCGTTCTTCCGGTTCCTGCTTCTATTCACAGCCACACAAGAACCACCTCAACTTCATACCACTAAAGCATCAGACTAAAAATGCACCGCTGCAACTACAGTGACAAGCAGTGACGGTTGTTAACGGCCCCCGCAGCAACTCCCACAGCAGCAGCAACAGCAGGGCCAATAGCAGCACCAACAGCAGAAGCAACAGCAACAACAACAGCAGAAGCAGGAGCAGCAGCAGCAGCAGCCACAACGACGATGACGACCGACGCACAACGGACAGCGGGAACAACAAGAACAGGAGGAACGCGACGATACCTCCAAATGGGACCGGCAATTGTTTAAGTCACGCCCTGCGCCCCTTCCTCCCTCCCGGGCTCGGGGAATGGCGTTTGAAAAAACACAACGCTCGCAGTTAAATAGGTTGACCCTTTGGAATGAACTGACGGCTGGGAAGCAAAGATGCAGGTCCAACACTTTGATGGCGAATAGCCACCTTTCATAGAACGCATGTTTGAAGGGTGGCCAGGATTGTGTTTAGATGCGCAAGCAGCGCTCGTCACGTTGAGCGTGCCCTTTTTTACATGCAACGTGTTCTGACAATAGAACTCACACTGGTTTTACTTGAAGGACCTTTCAAAGAACACGCACTCTTACATAGTGAAGGACGCTCTCAATACGACACACACACACACCTGCTTATTTGAACGACCCTTCAACACATACCGCTCGAATGTTGCAAGGTTCCTCCCAATACAGTGACACACACACACTTGTTTACTTCAAGGGTTTTTCTAAACATGCCCCCACTCGCATGTGGAAAGACCGCGCGTATGTGTGTATGTTCGTAATGTAATGTATGTATGTATGTATGTAATGTAATGGAATGGAATGTAATGTAATGTAATGTAATGTATGTATTTATGTATGTATGTATGTATGTAATAAGCCCCCCCCCCCCCACACACACTTGTTTGATTGAGGGACCCTTTCAGCTTCAAAACGCACCTGTGATTGAAAGACACCTTCCAATAAGACACACATACATCCTTGTTTGCTTGAAGGACCCCTTCCCAAACATGGATGTTGTAAAATAATCACCGGCAACACAAACTCGTCTTGCGGGAACGCTCGCATGAGCGCCGGCTGAAACCCTCCGAGCGGTGTGATTTGCCTTCAATCTGACTTGGCCAGGCTGGGAGCCCTTGGCTCGGCCATTCGAGCGGATCCAGCTGCAGCTGCTGATGCTCGGCTCCGCGCAGGGCTTGTGGCAGGAGCCGCTCGTTTGGCCGGAAACCCATGCCCAACTTATGACATATAGTTGTTGCAGCTGGTTGCGGAACCCAATCAAAAAGTGACACCCCTGTGTCACATCGCGTGGGCACCTGTTCTGCCTTGCTGATGTATGGAAGGGCAAGCTATCCAAGCTCTAATGCAGGATGAGGTCCTTGAGATGGCCCAGCTCTTGCATAGCCAATGGACGTACCACCCGTGGCCGTCACGAGGTCCATGTGTGTCCGCATTTGCGACGCCCTTAAGAAAGGACGGCAACACGCCAGTGACATCGCCAAGACAAGCTGTCTGACAGAAGAGAGCTCCCAAACCAGGAAGCTAGCTTGAAGCTTGGTTCCGGACGGTGTCTCGCCAAGTTCTTCCGGCACTTGGAACCATCGCTCCACACTCCCGTGCTGATGGTTTTACCGCTGATCGGACCCTGCAAAATTCCGGCGCTGGGGTCGTAGCCAGTCAAATCCGCAAACTCAGCCAACAGGCGGCGCGCAGCTCCTGGACCACGCAGGAGTCCAAGCCATGCTGCCAATGCGAATGACAAGGGCTGAAAAATCCGGACACTGCTTCTCTTCGCCGTAAAACAATAACGGCCTCGGCACTCGAGTGTAACCTGTCACACTGCAAAGGCCAGTGAGAAGTTGCTTGGCAAGTCCCAACAAAGCATGGTGACAAGCACATGCACGGCGAAAGGTTGAGTACGCAACAGCTAAACTTGAAACGCATTGCTCGGCAATGATTGCCCAAAGCTTACATGACTATTGATTATTGGCTATCCTCTCTACCTTTGAATCTTTGCATCTTTTAATCTTTGAAGCAGCCTGCGCGACGGGCCCTTTCGGCTGTGCAAGCGCACGGAAATTTGTCATGTGCGGGCGAGCGCACAGGCTCGAAGCAAATCCACAGGGTCTATCTTACTTGAGTCCATCTGAAATCATTCTATTGGTGCGCAACCAGAGCTTGCATTAGCTTAAGAGATTCCGGAATGATCACGAGATCTACGCTGGTTCTTCGTTGGTCAACTGCAGTCGGCTGCCAAAACAGGGCGAGCAGCCAACAAGATGCGGCCATCGCGGCCATCGCGCGGCAGGCAACTTCAGCCACCCGTTTGCCGGACGTTGCCATCGTTTGGCTCTCGCCTCCAAGTGTGGAGCTGGGTCCAGCGAACAATGTCGGCATGATGGCTACATTAGGCCCTCGTGTGTGCGTACCTACACAGTGGCAACAAACACATAGCTTCTCAGGAGGAATTGGCTGGAAACAGATCTTTTGATCGATCTTCGCGCGAAGGACGGTCTGTAGTGCTAACTCGGGCCTGGGCTGCGATGACAACCAGTTAAGTGAGCCATTGATTGCACGGAGAACATGCACTTGGCTTTCCGAGACAAGATCTTCGCGGGAAGCTCCGTTTAGAATGGTCTTTGGCCTCAACTTCTGCGCAAACAAGGTTCGGCTCATTGTCTAACGCCACTTGCGATACGGAAAGCAAGCTCGCAAGGCTCTCATTGCTGCTTCAAACTTTTCGCTGTACCCCCTAGAGCAGTACCATCAACATGCGCCCCCCAGGACGCCACACAGTGTTTGATTATCATAAAGGACACACAGACAATTGTCAAGCTCGGGCCTTTACCAGCCATTTTCGCATGTTTCGGAGTCAAAGGTGCGATGCCAGGCAAGCCGGGCAACCTTTTTGCCTTGTGGACTTTTCCCAGGACTTCAATTTCTGCGTCTCGAGGAATTTCAGGGATCCCGCCAGGGCCGGCTTCCATGAAAGCACCCTTGATCTCTTTCAGTTGGAGTTCCCATCCAAGCGGCGCAATCCATTGCGTGCCCAGCATGCGGCCCATTTGATTGAGCGTGGGGATTGAAGCGTGCCGGTCAAGGCCCAGGTGCCCTTCTGGGCACCAGCGATTCTTGTCACGAAACGCGCCGGGGTCATCTTCGTGAATGGCCCGGTTCTCTTCCATGACTTGTCTTGTGATCAGATCTAAACCTACTTCCATGAAACGTCATGATATTGAGTTGGAGCTGCTTCGCTGTACTACCACAGTGAACACGAATGGCTTTCGTGTCAACAAGGATCTGCCACTCAGCACGTTTGGGTTAAAGCGTTAGTATGTTGGCAGAAGGTGGCAGCTCTTTGCTGGCCATCTTCAGAGATAGTTTGCTTCTAACACCTCTTTGGGCGTCTCGGGATCCGGGCCACCTTGACTGAGTGGAGGTGAGTGAGTGAGCGAGCGAGCGACCGAGTGAGTGAAGGAGTGAGCGAGTGAGCGACTGACTGACTGACTGGCTGGCTCAGTAGGAAGCGAGTGAGTGAGTGAGTGAGTGAGTGAGTGAGTGAGTGAGTGAGTGGCCTCGGCCTTCATCGGGCCAACTTGCGCACGCATGAACGGATACGGGGTCGGGCGTTCACAGTGCGAGTCCAGCAAGGCCCGCGAAGCAGCTAGACCAATCTCCGTTTATTTTTGCAATTTCGTGCTGACACAATGCTTACAAGGGCCGCCTTGGAAAGTCCTCTGGATGGCGAGCTGCGCAAAGCCCACATTTTGCAGATTTTAAGTCGAAGAAGTCAAAGAGAAAACAGAAAAAACACGGAGGCGTTTCCAGTCTTCACCCTTGCTCGCGCTTGTTCAATCAATCATTAAACGCACAACACAAAGTCCTTATTTGGTTATTGACAGCTTTTCAAGCCTATCTGACCGTCAGTTGTACTTGAACAAGAAACACACAAACCTAATCATTTGGTTTAAGCAGGATCCCTGAACAGAATCGGGAGGCGCGACTAAACAAGAGGCTTCGACCTTCAAAATGCGAACACTCCTGATGCCCAAAAGGCAAGGGCTTCATTTGTGTTTCTTTCAAAGCAGACAAAATGGTGCCCAACTCGTTCGCAGGCGTTTGTTTCCTTGTGTTCTTCGCGTGTGCAGCTTGACTGATGACCGTTTTCCAATCTTTCACGTGAAATCTAGCCTTGCCCCTGTAGGATGTGTCAAAGTGAGTTGCGTGCTACGTAATGTACGGGTTACAGATCGGCGCGCAGGCACAAGTGACCAATCGACAAAATATGCTGGTATTTGCACGCAGGGGGTGGGGGCTCTCTTGTGAGGCTACAAGCATGTACAGACACAACACCCAGACCACTGCCCCCGACCCAGCCAGGGCGC
Source organism: Effrenium voratum (assembly GCA_963377175.1). Taxonomy (NCBI): domain Eukaryota; class Dinophyceae; order Suessiales; family Symbiodiniaceae; genus Effrenium; species Effrenium voratum. The sequence continues at coordinate 957,778 of CAUJNA010001380.1, read as the reverse complement.
CTTGCGCTCAGGCATATCCCTGCTGCAGATGTCCTGGCGTTCGTAGTCGACGGAAATGATTTCGACGAGGTGCTGCGCTGAACGGTTTTCTCTTCCTATAACCCCGTAAGCGCGCCTTGTTTCCCCAAATGGCCACCCCGGCGGAAGGAGGGATTGTTATTGTTTGATCGGGTCCCCAGTCTATGCCTGCACGCATATGGCGGTGATTTTTTTTAAGGGGTCTGTAACAGAGCCGCGGCGGACATTCGTTACAGACCTCGTTACAGACCTCTGTAACAAAACCAGCTGGCTCGTTACACACCCCTCGTTACACACCCTCGTTACACACCCTCGTTACACGCCCTCGTTACACACCTCAGATGACCAGTGACGTGACTGCCCTCCTTCTGCCGCAGCTTGGCTTGCGTTGAATAGCTGCAATCAAGTGCTTTGCTTTGCCTTGTTACAGACCTCGTTTCATAGCCGTTACATACCTCGTTACAGACCCAACCCCAGCCCGGGCCAGCGACCCCGCCTTTTGCCGTAGCTTGGCTTGCGTTGAATAGAGCTGCTTTGCGTGCTGCGCTTTGATTTGCCTCGTTACAGACCTCGTTACATAGCCGTTACATACCTCGTTACAGACCCAGCCCCAGCCCGGGCCAGCGACCCCCCTTTTTGCCGCAGCTTGGCTTGCGTTGAGTAGCTGCAAGCAAGCTGGTGCTGCGGAGGTGCGCTTTGCGTACTGCGCTTCACTTTGCCTCGTTACAGACCTCGTTACATAGCCATTACATACCTCGTTGCGCTGCGCTACATCGTGCTACTGATACTTCTTGCCAGGACATGTTTGTCCCGTTACAGACCTGCGTAACAAGGACCTCCGTTACAGACCTCCGTAACAAGACTCGTTGCGCGTCGCGCGTTACAGGCCCCTAAAAAAAATCATAGCCATATTGCAATCCAAAGAACGGCTTGAGATGATTCTGGCACACATGGGCTTGTATAATAACCCCCCAACTGCAGTTTAGTCAGGGTGGCACTTTTGGTGGTGAGGTCTCCCAAAACCCTGTAAAACGATAAGGAGGAAAAAACGATAACGTTTTGTAGAACTAGACTTGACAATCTGCAGCAGGAGCTGCGGAAGTGTACTTCGCGTACTACACTTGTACTGCAAAGTTGCGATTTTCGAGCTGGAGCTGCAAAGTTGCGATTTTCCAGCTGGAGCTGCGGAGGTGTACTTCGCGTACTAAAGTTGTACTACAAAGTTGCGATTTTCCAGCTGGAGCTGCAGAAGTGTACTTCGCGTACTACACGTGTACTACAAAGTTGCGATTTTCCAGCTGGAGCTGCGGAAATGTACTTCACGTACTGGGCTTGTACTGAAAAGTTACGATTTCGAGCTGGAGCTGTGTACTACAAAGTTGCGATTTTCGAGCTTGTGCTGCGGAAGTGTACTTCGCGTACTGCACGTGTACTACCAGTAGAGCCGGCGAAGCCGGTGGGCGGAAGTTTCAACATATAAAAACTATAGTTCTGTTCCTCTTTCTTTTCTTGACATTTTTCTCTTCTTGCTCTTAGTCATCGTTCATTGTTCCTTTCTCTCATTGTACGTATCTGCTCTTTCTCTGTCTACTTGTGTATCTATGCTCCCTCTCTGCGTCTCTCTATCTATCTATCTGTCTACCCTTTGATTTTATTTATTTGTTTATCTAAATATGTTTATCTCTCTCTATGTTTCTATCCATCTCTCTGTCGCAATATCTATCGATCTCTTTGTCTATCTATTTGCTTGTCTTTTTATCCATCTAGCTATCTATCTATCTTTCTACCAATTTATCTATCTAACTATTTGCCTTCTATTTATCTATCTATTTATCTATCTGTCTATTTATCTATCTTTCTTTCTCTCTTTGTATTTGTCTGTTTCTTTTTATCTACCTACCTTTATTTCTTTCTTTCAATCAATCTATTTATCTGTCTATCTATGTATCTATCAATCTATCTCTCCATCTATATATCTACATATCTATCTATCTATTTGTGCGTTTGTCTGGCTGTCTATCTATCCATCTATCTCTCTTTCTCTTTATCTATCTATCTCTCTCTCTCTTGATCCATCTATGTATCAATCAAATTGTCTGTCCGGTTATCTTTCTCTCTTTTTGTCTATCTATCTGTCTGTCTGTCTATCTATCTATCGATCTATCTCTCTATCTTCTTTATTTATCTGTCTATCTATCTTTCTGTTTCCATTTGCCTACCTTTCTCTCCAGCTATCTATCTATTTATATCTATCTATTTATCTAATGATCTATCTATTGTCCTATCTATCTATCTATCTATCCATCTGTCTATCCCTCTTTGTATCTATCCATCTATATCTCTCTCTCTCTTATGTGTCTATCTATCTCTTTCTATCTGTCTATCTATCTCTCTACCTATCTATCTATCTATCTTTCTATTTATCTAACTCTGTATCCATCAATGTCTTTATCTACCTCTTTATCTAATTATCGATCTATCCATTTAGCTATCCATGCCTCTTTTTACCTATCTACCCTTCTTTTTGTCTAGCTATCTATTTATCTTTCTATCTATCCATGTATCTATCTATCTATCTGTTTATTTCTTTTTTTGTTTATTTACCTACCAATCTATCTATCTCTTTTTACCTATCTATCACTTCTCTCTTTTATCTATTTATCTATTTATCTTTCTATCTTTCTATTTCTTGATCTGTGCCTAACCTTGCAAAGTGCTGCGCCTGCCACGAAATCTGTACTTGACCTTGCGACGTGCCGCGCCTGCCACGAAATCTGTACTTGACCTTTCGAAGATGTTGCCCCTGCCACGAAATGTGTACTTGGCCTTGTGAAAATGCTGCGCCTGCGACGAAATTTGTACTTGGCTTTGCGAACGTGCTGTGCCTGCCACGAAATCTGTACCTCCGCTTGCCACGAAATTTGTACTTGGCCTTGCGAACGTGCTGCGCCTGCCGCGAAATCTGTACCTCACCTGGCGAAAGTGCTGCGTCTGCCACGAAATCTGTACTTGGCCTTGCGAACGTGCTGCGGCTGCCACAAAATCTGTCCTTGCTCTTGCGAAAGTGCTGCGCCTGCCACGAAATCTGCACCTCACCTTGCGAAAGTGCTGCGCCTACCACGCAATTCAATCCTTGGGGAAACTTGACCTTGTGAAGGTCCGCAGCCGTCTGAAGCCGTTCCGAGCATGCTCTGACCAGACGCCGCGAACAAGCTAGATTTCGGCTCTCCGGCAACGCGAAATCACGTAGCATGACACTTTTTTCACGATTTCGATTCCCCCACCAGACGCGCGCGCACATTTTCTCGCGCGTGCTTATATTCTTCTCTTGACTTCTCTCTGATCCCTCTGAGAGCTAGTTTTCATTTAGTTCTCGTAACACGGAAGTTCCTTCTAAACTTCCTTTGACAAAGTTGCGATTTTCCAGCTGGTACTGAAAAGTTGCGATTTCGAGCTGGGGCTGCCGAAGTGTATTTGGTTACTACACTTGTGCAACAAAGTTGCGACTTTCGAGCTGGAGCTGCGGAAGTGTACTTTGCGTGCTACACGTGTACTACCAGTAGAGCCGGCGAAGCCGGTGGGCGGAAGTTTCAATATATAAACACTATAGTTCTGTTCCTCTTTCTTTTCTTGACATTCTTTTCTCTTCTTGCTCCTAGTCATCGTTCATTGTTCCTGTCTCTCATTCTACGTATCTGCTCTAACTATCTATCTATCTCTTTCTCTATCTATTTGTTTATCTATGCTCCCTCTCTGCGTCTCTCTATCTATCTATCTATCTATCTATCTATCTATCTATTCTTTGATCTACTTATTTGTCTATCTAAATATATGGTACCCCCCCCCAAAGATCGACCATTTTCTGTGTTTTATCTCTGGTGACACATCCCAGAATCTGTCTGCAAGGTTTTGGGCTTCTGGCTTCCCAACTTCATCTTGCATCTGCCTTTTGGCTGCACAGGATGAACATGTTGCAAAAACCCGAAGAAATCAAAAAAATCAAACAAATCAAAAAAATCAGGGTCCTGGGAGAGAATGCCCAGGTCAGAATCTCGGAAAGTGAATAAACCTCGAAGAAATCAAAAAAAATCAAAAAATCAAGGTCCTGGAACAGAATGCCCAGACCCAGTGACTATCTCTCTCAAGGCCTTGATTTTTTGTTTTTTTTTTGATTTTCTTGAGGTTTTTCACTGTTCCAGGTCAGAGTGTCGGAAAGCGAGATTTTTGAGTTTTTTGGATTTTCTCGAGGTTTTTCACTTTTCCAGATTCTGACCTGGGCATTCTCTCCCAGGACCCTGAGTTTTTTTTGATTTTTTGATTTCTTCAAGGTTTTTGCAGCTTCATGGGTTTCTTGCCGTTCGCCCCTGAGCATCTTCCTTGCAGTGTTGGAGCTTTGGCGTACAGAGCTGCAGTTTTGCAGCCCTGCCAAGTCTGTATTGCAACCAAGGCCTGCAGTGTTGGAAATGCCTTGCTTGCCTGTAGTTTGGCTGTTCAACTCTTGCCAAGCGGGTTGCAGTTTTTGAGCTGGAACCCAGTTTGGCAGCTTGCTTGGGCAGCGTGCTGGAAGTGCCAGTTTGGTGGTGGAAGTCTTGTAGCAGGTGGCAAGAACCCTTGCCAGGGTATTGAAACTTGGCAGGTTGGCAGGTTGGCAGGTTGCAGTTTTTTGCAGCCTTGCCCTGCACATTGGCAGCCTTGCTGGAAATTCTGGAATGTTGTGGGAGCTTTGGCAGACAGAACAGGCCTGTGTTGGAACTTCTGTTTGAACTCGCTTGTCTGTAGTTCAGTGTTGGTGCAGTTGGTTGCAGATTGGATTGGCAATTTTGCAACCTCCAGGTCTGTAGTTTGGCAGCCTTGCTTGGGCAGTCTTGCAGCGTTGAGTTAGCAAGAGGTTGTAGTTTGCAACCTTGCTCTACAGTTTAGCAGACTGCTTGGCAGGCTTGAAAAGCCTTGCAGTTGGGTGTGCCTGCAGTGTTGGAGCCTTGCAGTTGGATTTTGCAGCCTTATTTGTAATTTGGCAGACCTTGCAGCAAGTGGGAAGCCTGCAGTGTTGAAACTTTGGCAGGTTGGCAAGGTTGGCAAGGGCTGTAGTTTTGCACCTGCAGTGTTGGAGCCCTTGCAGGTTGGCAATTTTGCAACCTTGCCAGGGCCCTGCAGTTTAGCAGACTTGCTTGGAAAGTCTTGCAGTGTTGGAGCTGGCCCTACAGTGTTGGAACCTTGCAGGTTGGCAATTTTGCAACCTTGCCAGGTCTGTAGTTTGGCACCTTTGCTTGGGCAGTGCTTTGGCAGGTTGGTAGGGGTTGCAGTTTTGCAAAGCCTTGCAGTGTTGGAGCTGAAGGCCTGCCAAGTCTGTTTTGTAACCAAGGCCTGCAGTTTAGCAGACTTGCTTTGCCAGGTCTGTAGTTTGGCAGCTTTGCCTGGGCAGTGTCTTGGAAACTCTTGAAGTTTTGAAACTTCAGGTTGCCAAAACTTCAGTTTTGCAAAGCCTTGCAGTGTTGCAGCCCTGGCAGGCGCGCAATTTTGCAACCGTCCTCAACAACACTGCCTGTTTCTTGCAATAATGCACCGCATCTTTCTCAACACGCAGGAAATGGTCGATCTTGGGGGGGGGTGGTAGCAAATATATTTATCTCTCTCTCTATGTTTCTATCCATCTCTCTGTCACAATATCTATCGATCTCCCTTTTGTCTATCTATTTGCCTGTCGTTGTATCCATATATATCTTTCTATCTATTTATCTATTTAAATATCTGCCTTCTATTTATTTATCTATTTATCTATCTGTCTATCTACCTATTTTTTCTCTCTCTGTTTATCTATCTGTTTCTTTTATCTATCTACCTTTGTTTCTTTCTTTCGCTCTTTTTATCGATCCATCTATCTATCTGTCTATCTATGTATCTATCAATCTATCTCTCCATCTATATATCTACATATCTATCTATCTATTTGTGCGTTTGTCTGGCTGTCTATCTATCTATCTGTCTATCTGTCGATTTATCCATCTATCTTTCTTTCTTTTTGTATCTATCTGTCTATCTATCTGTTTATTTATCTATTTATTTCTTCACCTATCTGTCTATCTATCTCTCTATCAATAACTCTTTATCTATCTATCTCTTGATCTATCTCCTTATCTTAGTGTCGATCTATCCATCTATCTATCCATCCCTCTTTTTACCTATCTTCTTTTTTTTAATCTAGCTTGCTGGGTAAATGAATAAACAGAGAAATAGACAGATAGAGAGATAGATAGATAGCTACCTATTTCTTTTTACATATCTATCAGTCTATTCTCTCTTTTTTTTTTATCTATTTTTTTGTCTATCTATTTTTCTGGCTCTGTATCTGTGTGCCTACCCTTGCAAAGTGCTGCGCCTGCCACGAAACCTGTACTTGACCTTGCGAAAGTGCTGCCCCTGCCACGAAATCTGTACTTGACCTTGCGAAAGTGCTGCCCCTGCCACGAAATGTGTACTTGGCCTTGCGAAAGTGCTGCGCCTGCCACGAAATCTGTACTTGACCTTGTGAAAAATGCTGCGCCTGCCACGGATTCTGTAATTGACCTTGCGAAAGTGCTGCGCCTGCCACGAAATCTGTACTTGGGCCCTGCGTCTGCCACGAAATCTGTCCTTGACCTTGCGAAAGTGCTGCGCCTACCACGAAATCTGCACCTCACCTTGCGAAAGTGCTGCGCCTGCCACTTAATTCAATCCTTGGGGAAACCAGACCTTGCGAAGGTGCGGCGCTTGCCACGCAATCCTTAAAGTGCTGCACCTGCCACGCAATTCAAACCCTGCGAAACCTTCGCGTTGCCGTGCCAATGGGCCCGGCGTCCGCACCCGTCCGAAGCCGTTCCGAGCATGCTTTGACCAGACGCCGCGAACAAGCTAGATTTCGGCTCTCCGGCAACGCGAAATCACCTAGAGGGTGACACTTTTTTCATGATGTCTATTCCCCCGCCACACACGCGCACACATTTTCTCGTGCGTGCTTATGTTCTTCTCTTGACTTCTCTCTGATCCCTCTGAGAGCTAGCTTTCATTTAGTTCTCGCAACATGGAAGTTCCTTCTAAACTTCCTTTGGCAAAGTTGCGATTTTCCAACTGGAGCTGCCGGAAGTGTACTTTGCATACTACACTTGTACTGAGAAGTTGGGATTGTCGAGTCTGATTTGCCAACTTGAAGAAAACGTTGTAAAACGATAAGGAGGAAAAATACCGTCAAAAAGATAGTAGGGAAAGGATGGGGTTTTTTATACATGCCCACATGGCATAGCACACGCACACGCACTTCCTGCTGCCGTTTGGTGAACATGCGCTTTTCCTTGAGCATTTCCGCCTAAGGCGGCGTTCGGCAATTCCTTCAGCAAGGCAGTCTCGTTTGCGCAAGAGTTCGCCCCCGTGGTGATTCTTGTCAACAAGGCCATGTGTTGTCGTGACATGATGAGACAACAACATAGTCGATTTTTCATGCTCAACATGTCTGACACTTAACTTGCAGGCCATCTCTGACAACCTCCACATGGGGCTCGCCACTGTTGATTGGCGTTTTTGTATGCTGGCTGCTGGAAGAGAAAAGGATTTTGTTTGGTTTGGGCTGGGCAGGAGCAGGCGCAAACAAGGCCTGCGCAGGAGTGGGGGAGGGTGGGGCGTGGGGTGCCCTGGGTTCACCAACCAGAGCATGGTGATGCTTGTGGTGCTGGTGATGCTGAGTAGGTTTGACGCAGAACCTTCCGTTCGCGCCTCCGCCGGGACTGCTGCCCAGCGTGGGTCGCAACGGCGATTTCTAGCGGTGCTGTTGGCGTGTTTTGGCAGCGACTTGCGGGCTGCAGCCAACCCCCTCAAAGTCAGGACTTACAAATGCTTGCCAGTAAAGCCCGGCAGAGCCGGGGGGGCGGAAGTTTCGAACAAACGCAAACTGTAGTTATCTCTTTCTTTCCTTTCTTGACCCTCTTTTTCTTCTTCCTTCCCTTCCCTTCCCTTCCCTTCCCTTCCCTTCCCTTCCCTTCCCTTTCCTTTCCTTTCCTTTCCTTTCCTTTCCTTTCCTTTCCTTTCCTTTCCTTTCCTTTCCCTTCCTTCCTTTCTTCCTTCCTTTCTTCCTTCCTGCTTTTTTCCATTCTGTTGTTTTGTTCGTTTTTTTTGTTCTGTTTTTCTTGCTTTCTTGCTTTCTTTCTTTCTTCCTTTCTTTCTTTTTTTCATTCTTTCTTTCTTTGTTTCTGTTTTTGTTTCTTTTTCTTTTTCTTTCTCTTTCTCTCTCTCTCTCTCTCTGTCGCTCGCTTTCTGACATTTTCCTTGCATTCACAGATCGATCTCTTTCTTTGTCTGTCTATTTACTTTTGTATCTACAAATCTACAAATGTCTCTGTCTATCTTCCTGTCTATTTAAGTATCTAGCTGTCTACTTATTTATTTAGCTATCTATGTCACTACTGTTTCTCTCCATCTATGCATCTGATTACAAATCTATCGCTCGCTATCTGTGTTGTCTCTCTCTTTCTCTTTCTCTTTCTCTTTCTCTCGATTTACCTTCTGTCTACTTATCTATCTATACATGTACCCATCTAGTTATCTTGTTTCCATCCATCTATCTTTCTTTCTATATTCTCTATCTTTCGCTACCTAACTATGTATTATTCATCTGTCTATTTTTCTGTTTGTAATTATTTAGTTCTTTGTCTATCTTTTTCTTTTTCTCCACTTACCTGTTTGTTTGTCTAGCTTTTACTTATAAATCTCTTTTGCCTATCCCAATCTCTCTCTCTCTCTCTCTCTCTCTCTCTCTTTTTCTGTTCTGTTGAAATATCTAGGTGATCTTGTTCTTATCTATTTATCTATCTCTGTATCCATCAATCAATCAATCAATCCATCAATCAACCAACCAACCAACCAACCAACCAGTCTATCTATCTATCTATCTATCTATCTACAAATTTCGCTTTCTTTCTCTCTCTTTTTAATCTCTTTATCTATCCGTTGATTTATATCTCTATTTATTCATTCATTTATGCTTTCTCTTCTTCTATCTATTTATTTTCTGGGCCCCCCTCTTTGAAGTTATACCATGTCATGTCATGTTTTTGTATGAGAAACATATCCTGTGCTATGATATGGCTGGATCCAACCCCAGATGATGCCAGGGATGCCAGCCTTCTGGGCCCCAGCCGGGCCCCAACCCAGAAGGCTGACATGGGGTCGCGCGCGCGCGCGCGCCAGCGACCCCAGAAAGAGCAACCCAACATGAACAGCCCGCAAGCCAGCCCAAAAACGCAAATGCAACAAAACACCGTAAATAGCAGCGTTTTGTGGCCGGGGTCGCGCGCGCCCGCGCCAGAAGGCCCGAAAACCAGCCGCAAAAACGCAACGACCGCGCAGCACGCGAGCCAGCCACAGCAAAAGCCAAACGGACAGAACAACAGCCCGACGCTCAGCGCAGCAGTTTTGGGCGGTATTTACAGCCTCCGACACCTTCTAAAAAACAGTGCTTCATGGGTCGAGAGGCTTTTTGGAAGGAAGTCTTGATGATGCAGATCAAGCCCCAGTAAGGCCCAACCCCAGACCCTGACGATGTCAGCTAAACCCTGCATATACGCGATGTTTCGCGAGGGTTTCCCACAGGCAAGTAAAACCGCAAGCCCGAGCTGGTGATGCAGAGGTGCCGGATTTAGGCCGCGCATCACGACCAAGTGGCGAGGGTCGGCGGCACCAGGGTGCAGCCCCTATAGCTGAAGCTAGCAGGCTATTTGCCTAGCGGCGACATGCTACCCCAGGAGGCGTAGCCGGATTTACACGCTGACGCGACACAGCCGGCCACCGGGCACCTTGCCCTTCCCGTTCTTTCATTTCCTTCCCGGGATTTGAACTTCACTTCCTTTGCGTGTCTTCCTGCATGTCCGACAGTTTCCTGGCATTTCCCGTCACTTCCTTTCGCTTCATTTCCGTTTTAGGTCCCTTCATTTCCTTGAACGCCCCTTCATTCGCATTCCTTTCCCTTAGTTCTTTTTCATCCCTTCATTTCTCTTCAGTTTCTCTTCGTTTCCTATAATTTCCAACACCGGTTCCCTTCGCGTTCTGCCCTTGCATTTTCCTGCATTTTGGTTTTCTCTCCAGTGCCCTCTTCATTCCGTTTCAGCCCTTGTTTCACATCGCCAGCATGCGTCCTCCGCATCATCCGGGATGATGCTGGCAATGCTGGGGGTGTGGTCCAGTATTCGGCACCCCCAAAAAACGCTCGTTCTTGGACGCCGCGTGGAGATGGTACAAAAATCGAATCCGCAACTCCTTCGCCCCTTATAAGGGCGGGCCCAGCGCAAAACGTATGCTCATGTTCTACGCATGGTCGGCGGCATGGGGCGGACGGCCTTATACCTGAAGGTAAGCCCTCCGGGCTAGGCCTGAGGGGCAGCATCGCGAGGCTCAACCTGACAGCTCTAGCAGGCAGCAGCGACAACAACAACAACATAAACACACCTACATTTCCTTACTTGCACACATACACACATCCATTTTCCAAACATCTTCCCTCAGTTTTCCATCCATCTTCCACATTTCCCATCTATTTTCTAGCCATTTCCCGTCATTTCGCCATGTCCCCTTCACCGCCCGCGCGCAGGCACGCGGGCACAAGCGCACACGCGGGCACGCACGCGCGCTCATGCACGCGCGCCCCCCCACGCACGCACCCACACACAGGCACACACACACGCCAGACTCACGCACAACACACACCCACCCACCCACGCACGCGCTCACGCACCCACCACACACACACACGCGCGCACGCACTCGCACGTCACGCAAGCGCCCCACACACACGCACACCCTCCCACCCACCCACCCACCCACCCACGCACGCACGCACGCACGCACGCACGCACGCACACACGCGGCCCGCGCGCGCGCGCGTGCGAGCGCGCGCTCGCACACGCACACGCACGCACGCAGGCGCGCGCACGCACGCACGCACGAAAGCACGCACGCATGCGCGCAAGCACGCGCGCCCGCGCGCCTGCGCGCACGCGCGCGCACGCCGGGGCCAGTTGCCACGCAACACGCATATCAAAACCAAACGTTTTCCTTGTTTTTTTGCAGTAAAAGCCCTGCCTTTTCACGCGCGTGGAAGGCAGCTCCCAGCAACATCCCCAGCATCACCAGCATCACCCACATCACCGGGGCAAGACCGCAGACTTGCAAGCCCAAGGCTGCAGACCCAAAAACAAGCCCAAAAACGCTCCCGCCAGAAGCAGATGACGCAGGTGATGCTCATCACTCTCTCTCTCTCTCTCTCTTTCTCTCTTTCTCTTCTCTCTCTCTCTCTCTTTCTCTCTTTCTCTCTTTCTCTCTTTCTCTCTTTCTCTCTTTCTCTCTTTCTCTCTTTCTCTCTTTCTCTCTCGCTCTCTCGCTCTCTCGCTCTCTCTCGCTCTCTCTCGCTCTCTCTCGCTCTCTCTCGCTCTCTCTCGCTCTCTGTTGCTCTGTCTCTCTCGCTCTCGCTCTCGCTCTCTCTCTCTCTCTCTTTCTTTCTCTCTCTCTCTCTCTCTCTCTCTCTCTCTCTCTCTCTCTCTCTCTCTCTCTCTCTCTCTCTTTTCTTTTCACGCATCCTCGGCATGCAAAGGGTCGGCGGCGCCCTGCGGCAGCCCCACAGAGCTTCGCTCCAGAGCCTTGCTCCAAAAAACCAAGGTGCACGCACGCGCTCACGCACCCACGCGCCCACCCCCACACACACACAGAGACACACAGACACAGAGACACACACACACGCACGCACGCACGCACGCACGCACGCACGCACGCACGCACGCACGCACGCACGCACGCACGCACGCACGCGCGCGCGCACGCACGCACGCACGCACGCACGCACGCACGCACGCACGCACGCACGCACGCACGCACGCACGCACGCACGCACGCACGCACGCACGCACGCACGCACGCACGCACGCGCCCCACAGACACCCACCCACCAACCCACCCACCCACGCGCGCGCGCGAGCGTGCGCACGCACGCACGCACGCACGCACGCACGCACGCACGCACGCACGCACGCACGCGCACGCGGCGCGCGCTCGCGCACGCGCGCTCGCACATTCACGCACGCAGGCGCACGCGCACACGCACGCACGCAGACGCGCACACGCACGCACGCACGAAAGCACACAAGCACGCGCACGTGCGCGCACGCATGCACGCGCGCAGGCCCGCGCGCCTGCGCGCACGCGCACGCACGCCTGGGCCAGGTGCCACGCAAAACGCATTTGACAACCAAAGGTTTTCCTTGGTTATTTGCAGTAAAAGCCCTGCCTTTTCACGCTTTTTTTCGGTGTTTCAAGGCTGCAGCAGGACGTGGAAGGCAGCTCCCAGCAACATCCCCAGCATCACCAGCATCACCCGCATCACCGGCACAAGACCGCAGACTTGCAAGCCCAAGGCTGCAGACCCAAAAACAAGCCCAAAAACGCTCCCGCCAGAAGCAGATGATGCAGGTGATGCTCATCACTTCCCTTTTCACGCATCCTCGGCATGCACAGGGTCGGCGGCGCCCTGCGGCAGCCCCATAGAGCTTCGCTCTAGAGCCTTGCTCCAAAGGACCAAGCTAGCAATCCGACACAGCCTTTCGGCCAGTTGGCCGGATTACGTTGCTGGCGCACAACCGGCCGCGGCAGCAGCGCGACGCTGAATTCCACATAAGATGGAAAGAGAATAAACATTCTACGGCTTTAAGATTTTCAGGTTTCAAGGGTTTAAGGTTGTACTTCGAAGTTTCAAGTTTTTAAAGATGTTAAAATTTACAGATCTTACGATTTTAAGATCTTAAGATTCGACTGTTCAGTCTCTGCAGGTTTGCAGCTTTTTAGATTGTAAGAAATTAAGCTTTTACATTTAAAGTCTCAGAATAATAGAATCATAAAATCTTACAGTTTTACAATCTTAGGACACTTTAATCCTAAAATCTTTAAATCCTCAAATTTCGCTTTTCCTCCAAAATCCATAAACTAGTACAATCTTAAAATCTTTTTTAAGATTGTACTAGTTTACGGTAGTTTTTGGCTTTGCGAGGTTAAGCGCGTAAGATTCTAAAATTTGCGGATATAAAGTTTTTACGATTATATGACAGACTTCAAGTTAGAACATCATTTGGTGAATCCATGTTCTATCTGAACCCGGGTTAGAACATATTTGTGCGTGCGACATTTCTCTGGGTATTTTTGTTTTAGAACATCCAAGATCGAACATCAACAATGGCCAAGTATATACACTGCGACTTTGTGTGGTACAAGCTGGTGAACCATTGTTGCATGCTGCGTTTGAAGGGGGTTGCTTCCTCACCAAGGCTGAACAACTATGCATTTCTGTTGCAGTGATTTGCGTTTCATGGTGTCTCGCAACATGACGGCTTTGTTTGCAATGTATGTAGAAAACACCTGCCTTTTGAAGAATTGTGTTTAGCTTGAGGCGTGGGCATTTTAGTCGCAGCTGCGCTGTTAATCGTAAGAGGTCAGCTTCCTATTCCTCTCTCGTGCGTCGGCGCTCAATTTAATCTCAGGAACTGCTGCCTGCAAAAGAAGATCTCAGGAACAGCTGCCTGCAAAATGTCACCCGACCAGTCCACAAGCATAAATGTTTTACAGAAACTGCTGCCTGAAAAATGTCATCCGGCCAGTCCGCAGTGAGCGCAAGAGTCTTCTCAACGCCGGGGGGGGGATCTGGGAAGTGCCGGGCCTGGAAATCGACAGCTTTCAGGTCGGGGGTTGTTTAGGGCTAACGTTATTGGCGGACTGCTCTTATTGAAGTAGGCTTGAAACTTTCGGGTTTGTTCAGGGTTGAGGGTTTGGGGGTTGCAACTTATGGAGGTGGGTTGTTTAGGGTTCAACCCGGACAATGGCTTGAGGCGGGGATGTTAGTTGCAGCTGTGTTGTCTAGGCCTAGAGGTCAGCTTCCTATTCGCTTCAAGTGCGGCAGCACTCATTTCACTCTCACCGGGGGTGGGGTGGGGGGGTGCGAGCCAGGGAAGTGTCGGGCCTGGAACTCGGCAACTGGTTGGGGTCTGTTGCTCGTTTTTGTGGGCGTGAAACTTTTGGGTTTGTTCAGGGTTGAGGCTAGAGAGTTACGACATCTGGAGGCGGATTGTTTAGGGTTCAACCCGGGCAACCGTGCATCTGCCGACCTTCTAACTGTGGGTCCCGCTAATTGAAATTGGAGGAAACACATACTTTCTGACAAACAGTTTTGGCTTAAGGCGTGGGGGGTTTCAGTTGCAGCTGTGTTGTCTAGACGTCAGCTTCCTATTCGTTTCAAGTGCGGCAGCACTCATTTTACTCTCACCGGGGGTGTGGGGGGGGGTGCGAACCAGGGAAGTGTCGGGCCTTGAACTCGGCAACTGGTTGGGGTCTGTTAAGGCTAGAACCATGGGCGGACTGCTCGTTTTTGTAGGCGTGAAATTTTTGGGTTTGTTCAGGGTTGAGGCTAGAGAGTTACAACGTCTGAAGAGATTGTTTAGGGTTCAACCCGGGCAACCGTGCATCTGCCGATGTTCTAATTGTGTGCCCCGTTAATTGAAACAAGAAGAAAACACATGCCTTTTGAAGAATTGTGTTTAGCCTGAGGCGTGGGGATTTTAGTTGCAGCTGTGGTTTTGGCCCTAAAAAGCCCCCAACGTCAAAGTTGCCGATGTCCAGGCCAGGTTCCTCCCTCCCTTCCAGCTGGTGAGAGTAAAATTAGTGCTGCTGCACTGCACTAGAAAATAGGAAGCTCACCTGTAGGTCTAGACAACACAGGTGCAACTGAAACCCCAACGCCTTACGCCAAAACGTTTTCCTCCTATTTCAATTAGCGGGACCCACAGTTAGAGCATCGGCAGATTCACGCTTGTCCGGCTTTAAACGCGATCTTGGCCGGGGAGTGGGGTCGGGGGAACCTGGAAAGCGTCGGGCCTGGAAATCGGGAACTTTCAAGGGTTGAGGGCTGAAACATATGGTGGGGGGGTTTGTTTGGTTCAACCCGGACAACCGTGCATCTGCCGACGTTCTAACTGTGGGTCCCGTTAATTGAAATAGGAAGAAGAAGGGTTCGGCGGCTTTATCTACCTACCTACCTCTCTCTCCACCTATCTATCTATCTATCTATCTACCTATCTCTCCACCTATCTATTTATCTATCTATCTATGTATTTATCTATCTATTTATTTATTTATCTATCTATGCTGCTGCACCTGCCGCGAAGTCTTTGCCTTACATTGCCAAAGTGCTGCGCCTGCCACGGAGTCAGTACCCGACCTTGCGAAAGTGCTGCGCCTGCCACGAGAAACCTGTATTTGACCTTGCCAATTTGCTGCGCCTGCCACGGAGTCTGTGCCCAACCTTGTGAAAGTGCTGCGCCTGCCGCGAAATTTGTACTTGACCTTGCGAAAGTGCTGCGCCTACCATGCAATCTGCACCTGGCCTTGCGAAAGTGTTGCGCCTGCTACGAAACATGTCCTTGGCCTTGCGAAAGTGCTGCGTCTGCCACGCAATTGAATCCTTGCGAAACCTACGCGCGGCTCTCCGAGACGGTTCCTACAGACCTTTCCGAGCCCGCATCCGTACAGGCGTCGCAGCCGACGTGGTTTGCGCACTGTCCAGAAGCCCAGCTCACGCACAGCTCAGCGTTGTCTGCATGGAGGAGACGCTCAAAAAACCTTCCAAAACTGCTCAGTCAAACGCAACGTGTCCTGTCATGGTCTGCGCTTGGCTGGCGGCGTCGGGCGGCCTGGTAAGTTCCCGAGTTTCTATTCCACGCCGTGTTTGTTTGATTTGTTTTTCCTTCCTTATTTCTATTTGATTTGCCATCCCGTTTCATTTCTTCATTTCATTTCAACGATTTTCTATAGTTTCCTCTCATTCCTCTTCATTTCACTTCCTCGTCCTTCAGTTCACTTCCTCCTTCCCCCAACTCCTTCATCTTCGCAACTGAGATGATGGCTCAGTGGCCGGATTTAGATGCTGGCCCGAAACAGCGGGCCGCCGGGAAACCTGGAACTCATGTCTTTGAAGTATTTCTATTTCTCGCTTCACTTCACGAATTTTCCATTTGAAGTTTTCCCCGTCAGCTACCTTCATTTCCCGTCACTTCAGGTCACTTCATTGCATTTCCACATGTTCCCTTCAGGTTCCTTCAATTCCCTGCTTCACTTGCGGCGGCAGCCTCAAGAACGCTCTTGCCCTGGCCCGCCACGAGACAGAGAGAAACAAAGAACCGCCGCCGCTTTGCATAGCGAGCGGTGCTGGAAGAAGTTCGAAAATGAGCTTGCCCGGCACAGCTAGACACCATTGGCATTTGTTCCCAAAAGTCACCGCTTTGCATCCCCAGCATTCCCACGCAGGCCATGGCACCCCGGTTGAAATCTGAGTCGGCAAAATGAGGGAGACGAGGAGGATGTGATCATGAGGATAGTGCGCATCGCGTCCGCTGCATCACCAGCCCAAAGCAAAAAGCAAGGAAGCATCGCCGCTTGGCATCCTCAGCATAGTTCAACTCATGAACTGCACTTGGATGTGCTCACTGCCGCAGGCCCGCCCACCACAGCCAACACTTCCAGCGCGTCTCCCCTTTTCACAAGTTGGCGGATTTGTCTTGGGTTTTGACCTTGGGAATGGTAATGTGTTAGGCCGTGAACAACTCTGGAGGTTGATGCTGATCCGGAGGATGACAGTAAAGAGGCTGTAGCTGCGGTGGCCGACAGTCCTGGTGCTGCTGTCCAGGCGCCTGGTTGACCGATGGATACAGTACAGCACGGAATTGAGGCTTGGGCCCATTTGCCTGGGCTCATCATTTTACACGTGGAATAAGCCCAGAAGCAGAATTAATCAGTTTTTTAGTTTCGGGTTGCCGGCAGGCAAGATGCAGCGCTGCTGCTGCAACGAGCTCGGCATTGAAGGCGGTTCACCAGTGCAAGGCTGGGCCTTGGACCAACTTGCTAGAGGTCGGCGGTTTGTTCAGCTCACGACACGGGCCTGAGTTGGGTGGCTTCTTGAATGTCGTGCGCAGGCGTATTTGGTGAGCGCAAAAACTGGTTATGGCTGTGAGGAGGCCGTTCGAGGCATGTGCCGCTCAGATGCAAAGGTGAGGGCTGGTCAAGACCAGGCCAAGATGTTGTGTGATTCTTTGGCATGTAGAAGGAGTCCACCTGTGCTGCCTTCGGCTTTCGCCAACCGCGAGGCGGAACACGCTTGATTTTCTAACGAGAAGGATGCCCACTGTAAGCACATCGAGCTGGAGCTCAACAACTCAGAAAGCGTTGGTGCCAGGTCGGGTCGCAGAGTTCAACCGGCGGAGATCAGCTTTGATTTTTGCACCCAAAAATCTGGAGGAGACACGGATGCAGGCTGTCGTGGAAAGCGATTGTGAGCTGCCCCTTTGCTTGCCATCGTGGACAAAGTCCTGCGCAAATGGCGCACTACTGTGAGAAGACATTTGCAAAGCTCGCTCAGTAAGAAAGTGGACTTGAGCTACCGCGAAAAGGATTGGTGCAAGGGATACGCGGCGGAGGGGAACTGGGTTAAGACTCCCCAAACAAGCAGGTGCGTTTTCAAGCAAATGATCCTTATTGTAGGCAAGTTGACTTTGTGAATGTTGGGTCTTTTGAATTACGGAAAGACGCGGGAAAACTACAGGAAATTACGATAAGACTACGGCCTACGGGGAGACGACGGAGAGAGACTGCAAGATTACCAGTCAAAACGAAGACAACGAAAGGATTCGGACATATTCCAGTTTGGCACATAAGGGTTTGGCGGCAGCTTACGTAGAACTGTCCGGCGCAGGCCAATCCAAGCGCGTCAGAGGACCTGCAGTGAGCGCTGAGGCTTCGCTGTTTTGACTTCTTGGCCGGTGCTGCTTTGCGTGGTTTTTTGCTTTGCCACGGTCTGAGCCTGTCTGTTCACTTGCCTCACTTGAGTTTGTGTGGAAGAACTGCCCCGCCGCAGGCAGAGATAAGGTGGCAAGACCAGCCGAAGGCGAACCGGGGAACGCAGGCACCTCTGTTGCTGAGTAAACCCTGCCAGCATGGTCGGTTGGGAAGCGATCGAATTTGAGGTGTTCTGGGCAGCACGGTGCTCCACATGAATATGGCATGTCCATTGAACTTTTGGGCTTGCTTATGCTGAATGAGAGACTGCTCAGAAATTGTTGGGCCTTCACTTGCACTACCCTGGATTGCCCAGTTGAACACCACACTTATGCCATATAGAAGGAGCATGCAAACATGCCCGTCAACTTCTCTGGAGCGAATGTTTCAGGGTTTTAGGGGATGCCTTGACATGCGGAGTTTGCAGCCAGGGAATCGGCTTCAGCTTCCCCTCTAGCCAGGAACACACCAGTGCGCCAGCAAGTTCTGCCGGAGCGATTGGCCCGCCGCTCAGGCAAAGAAAAATTCGAAGGTTTTAAATCATCAGCCCCTAGAACCATGCTTGAAATTTAAGGGCTATCGCCCAGCGCCGGCTTCCCCTTCAAACATCTTTCCCTGGAAAATCCAAGATCAAAGCGACGGCGCGTGGCAGGCCCCGGGTGCTTGGCTGTTTTGTGTGGTTTGAAAGGGGGGGGGGGGGAAATTTAGCCCCCATCTGAGAAGGCTCCGCCAAGGATGCTTTTCAGGCGACGCTGAGCGTGCTGCTTGTATTTTAGCACCTTTGAAGCACCCCCAACGGCGCCGATGACAGCAATGATGATCACCCATGATGTCGATGGAAAGTCATCATAGCACCCCGTGCAGCTCCAACGCTCTCTAACGCCAAACGTTGATGATAATCATCACTTGTCATCCCCAACTTCAGTGTCGATGATAAGCATCACTATGCATCCTCAGCATCACCAGGGGTCATGATGATACTCGTGACAAGCGTCTGCTCTAACGGGACACCTGAAACGTCTATGAGACAGATATGGGCGACGACGATGACGACGATGAGCAGCGTGATGTTGATGATGCTGATGATGACGAATCATCCCTTCGCATCCCCAACATCACCAGCAGGGATGATGATAATCATGACTCGTCATCCCGAACATCAGTGATAATCATCATTATGCATCCTCAGCATCGCCATCACGATGACAATCATGACTACGCATCTTCTGCATCTCCAACCGAGTCTAACGGGACACTTGAAACGTGTGTCAAACACACAAAGACGATGACGATGATGATGATGATGAGCACGAGGATGACGATGGTGTCAGGACGATGACGATGATGGTGATGACGATGACAAGCGTGATGATGATGAGTTGATGACAGCAGGCATGGTGATACTTGTCACGTGTCTTCCCACACATGACTGATGATGATAATCATGACTATGCGTCCTCACCATCACCAGCAGTCATGATGATGATCGTGAGCCTGCGACAGCTGCATCTCAATTGCACTTTGACGAGACATGTGAACGTCTATTATCAACAAGGCGAGGACTACGATGATGATAAAGATGATGCTGATGATGGTGAATCATCACTACGCGCGCCCCAACATCACCAGCAGGGAGGATGATAGTCATCGCGACTCATCCCCAACACGAGTGATGATGACAGTCATGACTATGCATCGTCAGCGTCGCTCTAGCGGGAAACGTATACCAAAAAGATGAGGGCGACGAACGATGATGACGATGAGAGCGATGATGATGACCATGTATGGGCGACGACGATGATGATCAAGACGAGCAGCACGACGATGGTACCAGCAGGGCTGATGGTAACCATCACGACTTACCCCCAACACCAGTGATGAAGATAATCATCACTATGCGTCCTCAGCATTACCAGCAGTCATGATGATGAGCGCCATGATTAACGATGGTCATGAGCACCATGGTGATGGTGATGCTGATGATGCTGAATCATCACTACGCATCCCCAACATCATCAGCAGTCATGATGACCTGCGCACCACTCCCTTATTCGAAAGCATAAACAATACATCACGGCGGCGAGACACGCTGCTGGCAGGATCAACCTAGCTTGGCGGTCTCCATGATGATGGGCACGAGGATGAGACGGATGAGGGTGATGTTGACGATGGTGATGATGATGATGATCATCATGATAATGATTATGCTGCCCTTGGACTGAACCGCCTTCCCGTGCGCATCCGTTTTGAGGAGAAGGGGTCGGCGGATATATGGGTAAGTGCGTCGCTCCTGAACGCTGGCAAAACCATCGCTTCAGAACGCTGAAACAAAATCGCTTCGGAACGCCGGAAAACGTACTAATCGCTTCGGAACGCTGGAAGTGCCACGTGCCACGCGCAGCACCGAGACACCGGCGAGTGCTTCGCTCTTAAACGCTGGGACAAGAATC
Organism: Effrenium voratum; assembly: GCA_963377175.1. Taxonomy (NCBI): domain Eukaryota; class Dinophyceae; order Suessiales; family Symbiodiniaceae; genus Effrenium; species Effrenium voratum. The sequence goes on along the minus strand of CAUJNA010001380.1, from coordinate 937,430 downwards.
GGCGCCCATGCATCCACGCGCCCACCTGCCCACAGGCCCACGCACTGCTAGCTGACGGATTTTTTCTGATAGCCTCGAAAAACCCTAAGACCTAAACCCTTTATCAACGTACTATAACATTAACAGCACCTGCCACCGGAGTCTGGATCAAGTGATTTGGGTTTCGGTTGTAGCGCCCCACTTTTTCGTGAAGTTGTTTGAGCTGTGTCAGGTTTATTGCTTCAGGTTCATTTGATTACAGAGCTTCAGCGGGTGTGCTTATCATGCCCCCCCCCCCCCACACCACCCCCCACCCCCAGAACCAGATGAATTTGCACATCTGGTTACAGAGCAGGCTGGGCTGGTTCACTTCAGCGGGTGTGCTTATCACCCCCCCCCCCCAGAACAAATTGATTGGATTTTGCACACCCTTGCTGGTGAAGCAGTTCAGCGGGTGTGCTTATCATGCCCCCCCCCCCACCCCACCCCCCACCCCCAGAACCAGATGAATTTGCACATTTGGTTACAGAGCAGGCTGGGCTGGTTCACTTCAGCGGGTGTGCTTATCATCCCCACCCACCCACCCACCCAGAACAAATTGATTGGATTTTGCACACCCTTGCTGGTGAAGCAGTTCAGCGGGTGTGCTTATCATGCCCCCCCCCCCCCCCCGCCCCACCCCCCACCCCCAGAACCAGATGAATTTGCGCATTTGGGCAGCAGGTGTGCTTATCATGCCCCCCCCCCCACCCCCCAACCCCCACCAGATGAATTTGCACATGTGGGTATAGAGCTTCAGCGGGCCCCCCCACCCCACCCCCACCCCCAGAACCAGATGAATTTGCGCATCTGGTTACAGAGCTGGTTCACTTCAGCGGGTGTGCTTATCACCCCTTGCCAGAACAAATTGATTGGATTTTGCAAACCCTTATCATGCCCCCCCCCGCACCCCACCCACCCCCAGAACCAGATGAATTTGCGCATTTGGTTACAGAGCAGGCTGGGCTGGTTCACTTCAGCGGGTGTGCTTATCATCCCCACCCACCCACCCACCCAGAACAAATTGATTGGATTTTGCACACCCTTGCTGGTGAAGCAGTTCAGCGGGTGTGCTTATCATGCCCCCCGCCCCCACCCCCAGAACCAGATGAATTTGCACATTTGGGTATAGAGCTTCAGCGGGTGTGCTTATCATGCCCCCCCCCACCCACCCCCAGAACCAGATGAATTTGCACATTTGGGTATAGAGCTTCAGCGGGTGTGCCTTATCATGCCCCCCCCCCACCCCACCCCCCACCCCCAGAACCAGATGAATTTGCACATTTGGGTATAGAGCTTCAGCGGGTGTGCTTATCACCCCCCCCCCACCCCCCTAGATTTTGCACACCTGGGCTGGGACGCCTGCCTGCGTACGGAAGTGATCCTGGGCTGGGACGCCTGCGTTCGGAAGTGATCTTTTTGACTGACCGGGTTTCGCAACCCTTTCGGCGTTCCGGGTGCTCAGTGTTTTGAAGTGATTTTTTTAGTGTTCGGAAGTGATCGAAAGTGGCAGCGTTCACAAGTGATTTTTTTTAGCGTTCTGAAGTGATTGTCTACCGATATATGGTAATTGATATATGGGCATGACAAAACCCTAACCAGGGCTGAAGTGCGACTCCAGGAGACAACCTTGGGAAAAAGAGGCAGCAAACCGAGTGCCAAGTGCTTGACAGCACGCCGTTTTGGCATCAATGCCGCCAGTGTTTGAGCTGGCTGAGGTGCAGGCAAGTTTCTGCAAAAAGTGGATCAGAGGCAGACCGCCTATCAGTAGCTTGAAGCCGCCCTAACTGAGCAAAGGAGCAGCAGTGAAAACCAGGCTGCGAAAGCCACAAGGTGAGACGGGTTGGTGTCAGATTAAACCGGATCCTGGAACATGATGTTGAAGTGTTGTTTGGCCCACGCAAATGCTGTGAAATGGCGCACGTGGACACGTTAGTGTGGTTGCATTGGCAAGGGAAGTACGCGCAAGGAGTCCAAAAGTTCGCGAAGGCAGATCAGGCTCATCCACCTAAGGCGTGTAAAAAGAGTCAGCAGAGCCTGCGAACGAGAGAGTAGGGGTGTGGAGGTGCGCGAGGCGGTTTCGCGAGGCGACTTAAGAATTCAGCGCAGTGGCACTTGGTTTCGGCCGCCGACTGACTAGGGCCGCCCGGAGTCAGCACGCGTGTGTGCCCCGAAAGCAAGGGTTATTTGTGCCCTACCTTACAACTCACCTGCAAACGTGTGGCATTTGGGCGCGGAATGTTGAGCATTGTGCCAACCACCGAACATTGTCTCAAGATGCGTGCCCGATGCAATGTGCGTTGCAGACGCCAGGCAGCATTGTAAACAAACTGTTTCATGACGGGGCGCTCGTATACAAAGCTGCAAGGCTTTGCTTGACCAGCAGGTTGAGCAACCCTTTGGAGGGTTTCTGAACGCCCCCATAATCCAGGCCTCGGATCCTTCTCTTAGTAGCCCATAGTGGACGGTTATCAATTCTGCGACAGATACCGTTTGCGGCTGTAGTTTCATTTCGCGACAGCTGGGAGTGGCAACTATCCTTCGACATTCGTCAAGGGGAACGCACCTTTGGCACTGCAATTCGACGCATCGCCAGTCGCCGGCTTGCTGGAGGACGAGAGTTGCATGTTGCGCGTTGGCGCCTATCAAGGTCTGATTTTGGTTGTAGATCTTTGCCACAACCATGGTAAATAGGGCGAAGGTTGCTTTGGCTAGCTAAATCATGTGCGCAACGGGATCTCTTCATGTTGGACGGAAACACTCCGTGGCACATTTCAGTCCATAGGAAGCGCAGTCCATTGCGACGAGGCCATGCAACCACCTCAGATCGGGGGAAGCATGCTTTGATTATTTTTGGGGTCCGAAGCGAGTGGGTACCTTTATGTTGGACCCATTTGTGATCCGCTTTAAGGGAGCAGACGAAGAGAACTGCGGCGCGAATCGGCACCATGTCTTTCTTAGCAGCAACCATGTCAGGCTGCGTTTGAAAACGGGCAACTTAGTAAAGTTAGTAGTTGGGCCCGCGGTGTCCAACCTTTAGACCTTCGCACTGTGTTCTCAATTGTTGCTTGCAAACAGTTGGTGTCTCAAAATAGGCCGGTGTCGCTTGTAGCGCCAAACATTATTTCAGGGCTGCCGCCCTGTGCCGTCGGCCCCTGCTTGCTGACAGGGGACGTTGTTATGACACTTATGACTACGCTTTTTTTGTGGGGCTTAACGGCACACTTAAAGCAAGTGTGAAAAATTAGAGCACCGCGATAATGATGATGTTTTTGATGATGCATTTGTTTACCCAACACTAGGGATGCTGACATTTATTACTAGGCATTCGCATTATCGCCAGCAGTTATGATGATAGTTGTTACCTTGCATTTCTAGCATCACCAGCAGTTGTTTTGATAATTATGACGACGCATTCCCTGCATCTCAAACAAGCCACTGCGGATAATTTCGCATGATAATAAGCACCTTGTAGAATTTTACAAGAAGTGCCTCGGGTGTGTGGAAACTCGGGAAGGAAAACCATGGCGGGGGCCTGTTTTTCTTCTCAAGATTGTGGATGCGAAGTGTGGACTTTGTGCCATCGCTTCGTCTTCGCGAGAAGTAAGCCGTTAGGAACACCGCGGGATGCAACCAGATGGTGCTGGTGATGATTTTCATGATGATGATGAACTAGAACCTCCGGCGTCACCAGCAGTTATTATGACAATCATGACTACGCATCCCACGCATCTCAAGACAGGTCTAACGGCACACTTGAAATACATGTGAGTGGAAAAAGAAGAGCGCCGCGCTCTGAAGCCCCTCCCACTTCTTGCCCAGGTATTTCACGCCAGACGGTGAGACGCGGGTTTGTGGAGCTGACGGGCTCAAACAAAAACAAGAAGACCCGGCCAGGCCCCGGCCTCAGCGTAACCTTTGTCCATGCCTGCGGCAATCATCACTACGCATCCTCAGCAGTTATCATGACTATCATGACAACGTATCCTCTACATTTCCAGCCGGGTCTACAGGCACATCTGAAACGTATTTAAAAAAGAAGCGCGTCAAGGTTTTGATGAACATGATGAGGAACATGGTGATGCAAATGATGATGATGAACATGATGATGATGATGATGATGATGATGATGATGATGAACATGACGAAATGATGATCATTATCATTTTCATCATCATGTTCGTCATCATCATCATTTTCATCAGCATGGCGCTCATCATGTTCATCATCATCATCCTGATGATAATCATCACTACGCCTCCTCAGCATCACCAGCAGATAACGTCATCACTATGCGTCCCCAGCATCAGGAGCAGTTATCATGACAATCATGACAATGCATCCTCTCCAGCCGGGTCTAACGGCATACTTGAAACGTATATGCAAAAGAATAGCGCCGCAGAAATGATGATGATTCGAATGCTGTGAACCATCACTCAACATCAGTGGTGATGATAATCATCACTAAGACAAGGACAAAGGCAACCCTTTCCACGCGCCTCCCCTTTGGAGAAACGGGTTGGCGGATATCACGAGCGACGTACATATTTCGGGGTGTGATCCGCGCAGGCGTCGAGCACCTCGACGCCAAGCGGCGCGGCCCTGAGACTTGCCTTGCAAGCCCCGAGAACCCTCGCCGCCCGTTTGGGATGAGCCGGCGACGGATTTAGCTGATAGGATTGAGCGCGTGTAAAAGTTGCTCCACCCCCACGCCGCCAATTCTCTTTTTGCTGTCGAACTTTTGTGTGACTTCGGGATCCATAAATGTCGCCCCCTAAAATCTCAATACCAGCATGTAGATCTGTAATTACCGCTATTCTGATCCCAAAATTCCGGTGTTTTGATTTTCGAATACCGGTATTTAGACCCTGGATCTAAGATCCAAGATTGCTGGGAGACTTCTGAGGGGAGTCTTGGATCCAGCAATGCTCATTTAGACTTCGAAGTACCAGTATTAACATTTTGGGTGCAATCCTGGATCCCAGATTCCCCCCCAGAAAAATCCGCCACAAATGTTGATCTTCGACGCAGGATCAGAAAAACAAAACTTTAGACATCTTGGCTCCTGTGTTTAGATTTCAGGGGTTGCATTCACGAACCCAACAACTGCCTCAACAGTCCCCCAACAACCTTGGATCTTGGACACTGGGTGTGAAAATACCAGTATTTAGATATCAGGGCAGACATTTGCGAATAGAACAAGAAGAGAAAGTCCAGCAGAAGTCCAGCGTTTTGGATTCAAATAATGCATCGAAAAGTTTAATTTGTACTTTCAGGGGCATGTTGACAAGCAAGTGTCACATAATGTGCCATCTTCATTGTTGAATGTCATTTGTTTCTGGAGTCAGGGTTCTGGGCAAGGCTTTCCTAGGCAAGTGTGAATCTTGCGCAGCCCCGCTTCTGTAACGTCCCGGGGTCTGGCGTGTCATGTCATTGCCCAAACCAGACTACAACTGCTTCACACACAAAACTTCCGTCTTAGAGTGATTGTGATGCCTCTTTCCTGGAGCTAGGAGTTTGGAGAAGCCTTTCTTGGGCAATTGTGAATCTTGAGTTCAGAAGCTATGCGTTTCTGTTGCGCAACAGGTACCCAGATTTTCTGTTCTGCCCACAGAAACTTGCACAAGGACATTGCGCAGAAAGACCCAGCTTATTCTGCGCGGCTAATTTGCTGTGCGAACCAAATCCTGCCTACAACAAAGTAAAAGGTGTTTTCTGGCACAGCCATCGGCGTCTCCGCAACATCTATCACGACATCTACGAAGCCGCAACCGTCATGTTGGGGATGCGTAGCGGTGATTCATCATCAGCCTCATCATCACCATGGCGCTCATCATCATCATCATCGTCGTCCTTCTTTTTGATTTACGTTTCAATTGTGCCGTTAAACCGGGCTTGGGACCTTGGGACGCAGGAGAGCGTAATCACGATTTCTATCATGACTGCTGGCGGCGCGGAGGATGCAGGATGACGATTATCATCTCACCGCTGTCGGGGATGAGTAGTTACGATTATCATTCTCCATGGTGGTGATGTTGGGAGTGCGTAGTATCATCATCAGCAGCAGCATTGTCCTTATCTGATTGCTATGCGTTACAAGTGTCCCGTTAGGGCGGACTTTCTATGGCAGATTCCGCCTCCGCCTACCATAGCGGCGGAGTAACCACGAAAGAAGAGACCATTAACTTGCCAAAGCGCAGAACGGCCCCCATCGTACGATTGCCGTGTTAGTTGGTTTCGGTATGGAGGTCGGGCAAGGGGTTGGGCTACATTCACTGTTGTAGAAGGACCTTGCTGAAGAACCGGTTTACCGGCAATGCCCTGGCGCACCGCGAGTCGCTTGACGACAACGGACTCACGGAACTTAAGTCAGGCTCTACGGCAGCCCCATCAGCTTTTAGCCCACCATTGCCTGACCCGTCAACGGACATGTCAGCAACTGCATTCGTGGCCAGTTCGGCGTTGCAACGTGCCCAACATGCCGCAAGCGTTGCTGATCAACGGCCGGGGGCATGCAGCAGGCCCGGCAAAGGCGACGGGAGGTGTTGCCGGCTGCGCGCCAACAAGGCAGCAAGCAGTTGAGCGCGCAGCAAACGCTCGCTGAACAGGCTAAGTGTTAAGGCGGCAACAGGAGGCGCGAGCGAGATTTCGTCAAAGGATCAACCCACGAATCTAGATGCGTTGGGTGGTGATTGCTCCTTGATGGTGTTTCACCCTTTGCGCATCAAGTTCCAGCGCAAGCTGCAGCGTCACGTCCTACGATCAGACGCCGTTGGGGGTGATCAACCGGCGGGCCCCCAAAGCAAGAGCCTTCCAACGCCTCACGGGAGCCGTGTCATCCGAAGGATGCAGCTCAGGACGCATCGGGTAGTTTAGGCAACAATCCTGAACCCGCGCCGCGTGTGCCTGTTGGTTTCCCAAAATCTTGCGGCGCCCAGCAGCCCGCCGATTCGTCGCTGCCAAACCAAAGCGGACGGTGAGCCACGTGCGCAACCACGAGGCGCATCATCTGCCGCTCAGACACAAGGTCTTGGGGATACTGGAGACGTCCAGCGACAAACTTCCTGATTGACCTCTGACTGAGTTGGTTCCGTTGTTGACTCGTTTTCAATCACTTTCACTTGGAGCGTGTTCGAACAGGCGTCCTTGGTGAAAGCAATCGGCCGGTAGTTAGCCTAGAGGGTTTTCGCGAGAAGTATTTTTACATCACCCGTGCGCCACCTCTTGACGAGCAACCCTCGGAACGTACCCTGTTCAATCAATAGCCACCGTCGCACGGCTCAATGGCCTTGGGCGACGGCAGGCGGAGCTGCGGGGTACTATACTTTTGGAACTAAGAGTTGCGACTTTGCAACCGGAGCTGCAGGGACGTACTTCGAGTACTATTTTTGTGCTTGAAAGTTGCGACTTTGCAGCTTGATCCCTGCAGGCGGCCGCGCAGACGGAAGATTCACACGGGACCACAGCGAGAGCGATCTGACACGCGCAATCCCCGCAGAGCAGAAAACTCACAACAAAAAACGCAAGTTTTTGCACCTCGAACACGCAGAGGGTCACGTGAGCACCGCAGACATCTCAAAAAAAACCCTCTTGCGCATCGAACACGCCGATCCCCGCAGAGGGCCGCGCGAGCACGGCGAGAACCAGAAAAAACCTTCAGTTTTTGCGCATCGACCACCCACGCCTCATCCCCGCTGAAGGTCGCGCGGGCAAGTTGCAAATCGAAAAAAACTTGTTTCTGCACACCGATCGGCTGATCTTGCCATCGAGTTTGTGGAGAAAATGCCGCTCAACCCAAAGAGGAACACGATTCCCTCCAATCGCAGAGCCGCGAAGGCAAAAGTTCCGCGTGTGTTTTACACCTATGATTTGCGTAGGGCAAAAGCCACGCGCTTTCCTCCACGCCAACCTAGGGTCAACACCTCCAGGATTGTTGAATATGTCTCGCAACACGATGAGGTTGTCAATCCATGCAAACCTGCGGCCAATCAACGTTGTTGGTTCCTTCAACATTGCTGATTCGCTATCCTGTATCTCATTAAAAAAGGTCCTGCTGCTCTGTCTCTGTCAGCAATCCCAAGAATTTTCCGTTCTCTTCCGATTTGACAGCAGAAGTGAAGGAGCGGCTCCTTGAAGGTCTGCAGGCTCTGAGCGCAAGCCAGCCACGCCTGCTCCGGACAAAAGGTCTGGACCTATCAACGGACCCGCCTGTTCCTCCGGATTCAGATGTCGGCTTGCAGAAGCGGGTGAGCTCCGTGATGAACCTCCCCTTGGCCTTGGGGCTGAGGCCGCTCTCAAAGAGGACTTCAGGCTCACTTTCCAAAGAACCCCTGTTGAAATGTCTGCAACTTGTCTCCCGCAAAGCGCGGAGGCGGAGTGATGACACGCTTGATTCTCCCACCGCTCCGTTTCAGCAACTCGCAACTGATCTTAGCAAAAGGTGATCAGCGTACGGGCGGAACCAAATCACACCACGTTGTGAGGATGTTTTGGCAAGACGGTCGCAAAGACGTCGCTTCGTAGGCCTGGTAAGTCAAAGGAACTTGCTCCGCACCATGACGAAGCGGGAGAGTCGCAAGCGCAGCTGAGGAGGTTGGGGCGTTTCCCGAAACTTCCTTGCCCAACCTTCTTGCACGCATGCTCCTATCCTTTTGCTTGCCTCTCAATGTGTTTTGACCGGCCCTCGGGTATTGTGTTTTGACCGGCCCTCGGGTATTGCACTTCTGTACTCAACGCAGGTTTGCGCCGAGTACTTTGTCTATGTTTCCGACCGCTTCTTTGAATTTGGCAATCCTGGGGTCTGGCGCGCTGTCATAGAGCAACATGTGCGCAAAAGTGCCCAGCTGCGCTGTGTGTCTGAGTGCACAAGGAGCGAGGCAACCGTGCCCGTAGGATATGCAGCTGACACGTTTTGTTGCCTACAAACTCTTCCTCAACATTCATCCGACGCAGGCCTGCCAGGACATCCGGACAAAACATCCCGTTGATGCTGTTTTGCCCAACCAGCAAAAAAGCCGTAACCGCCATCAAAATCGCTGTGTCCTAGCAGCGCCGGGCCTGCCAGTGTCCCAAGCGGCGCAGACGGATATAGCTGGGGCGCTTGCGATCTTTTGGGCCTGGTTCCTTCCAAAGCGGCGCGCCCCACGTGTGCGGATAACACCGCAAACGCGTTGCGTTTGCACATTTTTGCAGATTCTTTGTGCGGGGAAGCAGTCTTCGTGTGATTGGCTTCTGGTGTGCGCTTGTGCGAGCGCTCGCGCACGCACGCCTGCGCACGCCCTGCAGCCAACCAGCGCTTCTGCTGGCTGCGAAGCCCTAGGGCTGCACAAGCACTGTCTCATGCGCAACGAGCTACGCCGTATGCCACTTCCTACATGCTTCTCTCGGCTCGTGCTTGAGTTGTTAGGCATGGGTGGAAGTGGCAGATTGCCTGTCGCGCGCAGCCCTTGCAGGTAGAGGTCAGATTGAGGGGCAGGTCTCGCGGCCACGGATGCTTGACAAGTGGCAGGGCGCTGTGTCAAAGCCAGCGCAGCGACCACGACAGGCCGCAATGCGGCATGGTGCAAGAAGATGGCTGCTGTTTCTCATTTTTTTGGTAGGCGTACGATGGGGCAAAGTGCGCAGCTCATCCGTGCGTGGCCCAGCCGGGCGTAGCGGCCCTGCTGCGGAGGTGAAACATGCGAGCCCAACACCAAGGTTGGAGTTGCCATCGTCGAAGTTCTTTGGATGGAGGGTCACCCTATGCAAACTCTTTTGCAAATGAGACAGCCCGAGCGCCGTCGACCTTTGCTTCCTTTTATGACCTCGGCCAAAAACCAGCTTGAAGGAGTGTCCCAGTAAGCCCGCAACAATTCGGATTGAGTTTTCATAGTTCAAACGCGAAGGAACGCAATATATAGCCATCGCCACTCGCGCGTGGTTCTTGCTGAATTTTTTTTAGGTGATGTCGCGGCGAAACTCACATCTAAGTGCCTGATGCTCGTGCCTTTGAGGTCTGTCAATGCTGGGCCCTTTGCGATTGAATGCAAACGACCGCAACTGACCAGTCACACCTCGGCGCATGTGTTCGGGGTTTTCGTGGACCTTGGCGCCGCAGCCGTCTGCCTTGTCCCCAGGCGCGCTAGAGAGCAGGCAGTGCTCTCGCAAGCCTGTGCGCAACACGGGCCTCTGCGCGCAGCCCGCGCCTTACTGCCAAGCCTTCTCGCTTGAAGTTGTTCCCTGGAGAAATCAGCCTAGTGTTGAGTTGCGGCCGGCCACAAGCCAATTCTCACACGGGCGCAGCAACGCGACCTAGGGTTCTGTGCTTGTTGCGTAATCAAAAGCTGGTTTTGAGCGGGGGCCAGGAAGAAGATGCGGCGCTTGTCTACTGTCAAGTAGGGAGGGAAAACTTAAGCCAACGCGCCCATGAGTCTATGCGTATGTCGACTGTCTGCGGAGGACAAGATACGCAGATGTTGCTTCCTGCTTGAAGATCGTCCTGGCTTTTGTACTGCCACCGCTTCTGTGAATCCCATGTTTGACGGGCCCAACTCAAAGCAAGCCTACTCATTAATCATTTGTCAGAAGGAAACCTCCGCAGTGTGGAAGCAAGTTGACAGGCCCCTTGTGCAGATAGATGGCTGCGGCGTGCAGATCCGATTGCGCGTGCGCGAGGAAGGATAGAGCGCGAGAAAAATACGTGGCCGTTTGGCGGGGGAATAGAAGTCGCGGAAAAAAAGAGGCGCTATGCGGATTTTGGCGGGCCCGCGTCAGTGTCAACCGCCGCCGCCTCTGTCTCGTCGCCTGTCTGGCGTGAGCGCCGCGCGGCTTTGGCGCGGGCGTGGCAGGCGCAGCACTTTCGCCGGCAGGCGCAGCATTTCGCCAGGTTAGGTGGCGCTTTCACAAGGCCAGGGGTGGGTAGACACAGAGAGAGAGAGAGAGAGAAAAAAAAAAAAGAAAGATCTCTCTGAGAGAGAGAGAGAGACAGAAAAAAAAAGCTCTCTCTCTCTCTCTCTCTGTGTCTCTCTCTCTCTCTCCTCTCTCTCTCTTTCTCTCTCTCTCTCTCCCTCTCTCTCCCTCACTCTCTCTCTCGCTCTCTCTCCCTCACTCTCTCTCTCTCTCTCTCTCTCTCTCTCTCTCTCTCTCGCTCTCTCTCTCACTCTCCCTCACTCTCTCTCTCTCTCTCTCTCTCTCTCTCTCTCTCTCTCTCTCTCTCTCTCTCCCCCCCCTCTATCTATCTGTCTCTCTCTGTCTCTCTCTGTCTCTCTCTCTCTGTCTCTTTCAGGGAGAGAGAGAGAGAGAGAGAGAGAGAGAGAGAGAGAGAGAGAGGGAGAGAGAGGGAGAGACAGAGAGAGAGAGAGGTTGAGCGGGAGATCCAACACACAGAGGCAGGGGCGACAGAGAGAGAGGGAGATACACAGAGGTATAGACAGAGAGAGAGAGAGAGAGAGAGCGTGGGCGAGAGGGTTGGGAGAGAGATAGAGAGAGAGAGAGAAAGAGAGAGATAAAGAGAGAGAGAGAGAGAGAGATTGAAGCGAAATACAGACAAAGGAGCGAGGGGAAGAGAGAGAAAGAGAGAAAGAGAGAAAGAGAGAAAGAGAGAAAGAGAGAAAGAGAGAAAGAGAGAAAGAGAGAAAGAGAAAGAAAAAGAAGGCGCGTTTCCGCGCCTGCTTTACCTCCGTCAGCTTGCACTCGGAGAGCACTGGCAACTCCGAAGAGGGTCCGGAGCCATGGTTCACGCGACCACGGTTGGGAACAAAGACCGGAAGATACGGGCCGAGGGTCCAGCGAAAAGCTGGTGTTGAGGCACGACCTGGCCACCTGTGCTAGTGCGTCGCGACGATGCTCAAACGAAAACAGGTTATACCGGCGGAAATGTGCAGCCGGCAAACGTTCGGAGCGGTGTGGCCTCAATCGAGGTTGCGTAGCACACAACGGGGTCTAGTCGGCCTGTGAGTTGCGGTATCTCGAATTGTTTGGCAATGGCCAGGAGTGGGCACTAATCCGGCCGGCTGGGTCGAGTAGCCCCAGGAGGCCTTTTTTGGTGCCAGGTCTTGTATGCTGTCACTTTTCTCTACCGGTGTGAGGTCGCTCCTGTGACTCCTCCTTCAGTCAATCAAGGAACTACACGGTGATTTTGGGAAGTACCATTAGGCTGGTTTGAGTGGCCGTGTCGTTGTGGGTGGCTTGAATTGATTCCTTAGTTTCGGCGGCAAGTGACTCTGGCAACTCCGAAGAGGGCCCAGAGTTCCCGTGTCCACAGTTGGGAAACGCGCAGAAAATTGCAACATCAAAAAGGTGAGGCGGACCAGAAGCCCGGAACAAAAGCAGGTGTGAGCATCAGCTCGGCCAGGGTCATTCCTCCAAGGCACATCCCGTGACACCACAGTTCAAGAGGAGACTCACAGGCCAGCAATGTTACTTCAGCGGGCACCCGTAAGCGTGCAAGCAGCCGTACGGGCTGTCAGAAGCTCTCGGGTCAAAGCCAGCCCCCTCACGGCGACCCGCCGGTTTTTAGATTTTGCGTTTAGCGCAGCATGACAAATCGCAGGTGTGGTCCTCGGGTCAAGGCACAGGGCAGCCGCACACAAGGTAAGCGCAGGCGAAGTGCCGCGCGGCGCATCTGTGGTTTTGCCGCATACTGTCTTGCCTCACAGGCGGTTGTCGTCGCTGCGACAGGCGCTGGCCGCAAGAGCTCGAGGCGGTTTGACACTCACAGACAGGCGGTTGCTGGCACTGCGGCAAGCGGCGGCCACAAGACGGAGCAAAGCAAAATTGCAAAAAGGTGATTGGTTGTGGCTGGCTCGCTGCATGGCTGGTGGCTCAATTGGCCCCACAACATGTGGACCTTGGCCGGTCTTTTCAAGATAAAGTCAAATTCCACTGTCCACGCATGCCACTTGTGCTCAAGTTGCTGATGCGTTCGCCGCCAGCAAGGGGCGCGGTGTGGGATGCTCAAGTCAGTAGCGCAGAACACAGGCAAAAACGATCCATCGCTTTGTGAGGGTGCCGTAATTCTTTTGGCCCGGCGCAAGTTCTCGAAGGCTTTGGGCACGCTTGAAGAAGACCTTGTGGCCGACTGCGAGGAGTTGGTCGGCTTGCAAGGACCTTGCTTGGCGCCAGCGCCTCCTCTGGCGCATCGGCCAAGGAAGTGAAGGCGGAACAGGCCATCTTGCCTGCTGAACAAGCTCTCACTGACGCCAAGCAGGGCTTGACCAAGATCAACAGCCTCCTGGGCTCACTCAAGAAGTTGCGCGCTCAGATGCGCGGCGCCAGCGTGACGGAGTTCAAGAGGCCCTCGCTGCGAACCTCACAAGTCTCGAACGTTTCCGTGGTGCCCCCGCCATCTCAGTAAGTCCAACTGCACAAAGTTTGTAGAGTCCACGTCAAAAAGGCAGAGGACGAGGTGGCCGCGGCTCAGGTCACTCAGAAGAAGGTGCAGCAAGTCTCGCACGCTCTTCGTCACCTGGGGAGTTTCAGCCAGCTTCGGAAAAGAAAGCAGCGCTTGCAAGGATTGCGTGTTTGACATGCGAGAGCAAACGCAGATTTGGTTCATGAAGCTGACAGCTCCGCAATTCCCTGGTGCAGGAAGCTGACAGCTCCTGAATTCCAAAGCATGGTTTGTCTGTCCCAGCTCCAGCTGGAGCCCCTTGCGTACCTCCAACGCACATTGGAGATTGCAATGCGGTTGTTCCGGACATTCGCAAATCGCTGTACATGTTTTGGACCACCAGCCCTAAACGCAGCGTCGTGTCTGAAGCTTGGCCCACGGAACGCACGCGTTCGAATATCTTTGGCACAAGCTTGTAATCGTTTGTGCTGTCCCATCTTGCACGCCCACCGCTATGTGCCTGATGCATATTGTTCCTTGTGAAATCTGGGCATGTCACGGCAACGTAGGGTGATAGACAAGCCTGCCACCTTGGTAAAGAAGAGGTGGCTGGAGCAGCGCCTTGCCGCTCCAACTAGGCCCACGGCTGCAGAAGAAGACGAAAGGCCGTCTTCCAGCTCAGGCCCCTTCAGGTCAAGCTCTCGTCCAAAGACGTTTTCACGTTGGCGCGCAGCGCGAACGAAGAAGCCGCTGTCAGCGGGGGTGACTTGGCAAAATGCGGCGCGTCTGGCAAGCGTCCTCAGAATTTCGCCCGCGGCACGATGAGGCGCTTGCTTCAAGGCACGACTTTGCCGGAGATCTTTTCGTGGCCCATTCCTGTCTTGAACAAAGACAGCAAAGTCCACGATCATCCCTTTCTGCTTCCGCGCGAAATGTCCATTTTTTTCGGATTTTGACGGGGGCGAGATGCCCGAACTGAAGAGAGCCTTGCAAAGCAGGCTCTGTAAATGTAATCTTGCTGGCGAAGCCCTGCCACTAGGCATCCATGGCGATGGAGTCCGCGCACAAACAGGAGTCGATTGAAATCATTTCCTTCAACTTCCTGGCGCAGCCTTCTGGCAATCGCATTCCCATAGCGACCGTCAGCAAGAAGTATGTCGGACCCAACACGTGGCACGCTGTGATGCAAGTGATTGCTTGGAGTAAATGCTTCTTGTCGGATCCGTATCGAATTTCGGTCCAGGCGGCCAAGTTTTTGCGGCGAAGAAAAAACTGTCTGCCGGCGCGCATGTGTCTCGAAGGGCTATTCGTGTCAATACCGGGAAGCTGGCCTTTCCGCCGTGCGCTGTTTGCTTTCCTATCTTGGTCCTTGGCAACTATATCTTGGAAGTGTGAGGCTTCCCAATTTGGGGAGTATTCGTATATGGATACTACGCCGACGCCCACAGCTAGCCCGCTCCTCAAGTTCTACCCTGTTTCCACTTGGGTGACGCGGTGCTGGACTGGCTGCACGTTGTTCCGCGTGATGGAATCTTGAGAAAAAAAGAGCGCCTGCTGCTCAGGCTGCGAGGTCGCACCTGCAAAGGGAAAGGGAACAATGCGAAACAGCCACTTAACGGGTTTCCTTGGCTTCTTAATGAAAGGGATATATGGATGAAACTTGGCTCAGGAAGCGGCGTTCGCTCCTTCGGTCACGTCGTTTCGTAGTGTTGAAGAAGGACGCTTGGAGATCCTGGCTCTCTTTTGTTAATCCCCCAACAGCGGAAAAAAGCCGCATGCTGTTGGGGGTATCACCTGAGCTTATGGTTTACACGCTGTTTTGACTTAACGGGTTTCGCGCTGCACCTGTCGTTTTCGGCGCTTCTAGCGCTAGCAGTGCGGAAAGCAGCGTTGCTAGGGGATCTAATCGCTAGACGGGTCATCTAGTGTTCGTTTAAGTACCTAGACGGGTCATCTCCGGCTAGCGCTGCGGGAAACAGCGCTTCCGGAAGCGCTGGGAGCGTCGATCAGAAAAAGTGTCGATCAGAAGTGTTGACCAGAAGTGTCGCTCAGAAGTTTCGATCAGAAGTGTGGATCAGAAGTGTTGCAGAAGTATCGACCAGAAGCGTGGATCAGAAGTGTCGCTCAGAAGTGTCGTATCAGAAATGTCGATCAGAAGTGTCGATCAGAAGTCTCGCTCAGAAGTGTTGTTACACCAGGGAGAAACTGAAGGCCGTAACTACTTTGTGAGAGCGCAATGAAAACTCGTGAGTTTTCACGCTCTGAGTTATCTTGTCCTCACGACACCAGAAGCCTTTTTAGCTCATAGGGCCTATAAGTAACTCGCGACTTGGAGTCTCCGATCAGAAGTGTCGATCAGAAGTGTTGCTCAAAAGTGTGGATCAGCAGTGTGAGGGTTGCTCAGAAGTGCCGATCAGAAGTGTGGGTCAGAAGTGTTGTTCAGAAGTGTCGGTCACAAATGTCGAGCAGAAGTGTGGGTCAGACGTGTTGCTCAGAAGTGTCGATGAGCAGTGTGGATCAGAAGTGTTGGTCAGAAGTGTCAGTCAGAAGTGTCGCTCAGAAGTGTCGATCGGACGTGTTGCTCAGAAGTGTTCCTCAGAAATATCGATCAGAAGTGCTGATCAGAAGCGTCGATCAGAAGTGTTGCTCAGAGGTGTGAGTCAGAAGTGTGAATCAGGAGTGTCGGTCAGCAGTGTCGATCAGCTGTGTTGCTCAGAAGTGTGGACAGAAAGTCTCAATCAAAAGTGTGGCTCAGAAGTGTCGCTGAGAACTGTCGATCATATGTGTTGCTCAGAAGTGTCGAGCAGAATTGTCGATCAGAAGGCTCGCTCGGAAGTGTTTCTCAGAAGTATCGATCAGAGTTGTTGCGCAAAAGTGTCGCTCAGAAATATCGATCAGAAGTGTGGGTCAGAAGTGTTGCTCAGAAGTGTCGACCAGAAGTGTTTCTCGGAAGTGCTGATCAGAAGCGTCGATCAGAAGTGTTGCGCAGAAGTGTTGCTGAGAAGTAGTATCGATCAGGAGTGCGGGCCAGATGTGTTGCTCAGAAGTGTCGATCAGAAAAAGTGTCGATCAGAAGTGTTGACCAGAAGTGTCAGTCCAGGGTGTTGATCAGAAGTGTCGCTCAGAAGTGTTGTTACCCGGAGAGTCCAAGTCCCAAGTTACTCTGGCTTGTTTTAGCTAAGGTGTCCTCGGCCACTTTCGCTCGTTGGCAGCCCCAAAGCCGTGAAAACTCGGCCGAACGCCCGTCGTGAAGTTTCACGCTCTGAGTTGTCTTGTACTCGCGACGCCAAAAGCCTTCTTAGCTCGTACGGCCTATAAGTAACTCGCGACTCGGAGTCTCCGATCAGAAGTGTCGATCGGAAGTGTTGCTCAGAAGTGTCGCTCAGAAGTCTCGCTCAGAAGTGTGGATGAGATGTGTTGCTCAAAAGTGTGGATCAGCAGCGCTAGGGTTGCTCAGGTGTCCCGAACAGAAGTGTGGATCAGAAGTGTTGACCAGACGTGTCGAACAGAAGTGTCAATCAATAGTGTGGGTCAGAGGCTCCGCCACAAGCATGTGACCTGCGCCGAGGTTCGCAAGGTCACCCTCTCGACGGTCCATGCCCATTGTGATAGGGGCAAGCAGCAGCGGCTGCGCCGCCGCAGCGTGGCTCCAGGATTTTCACTTGGCCCTGGAAGCGCATCGTGGGGCTGGCGTTCCGGGATGCCGTGGTCGGCCGCGTGACCGGGTGTTTGCAGACTTGGTGGAGCCTGGGCCTTTTTTCCTCCTACATTCTTTGGAGGATTGGGACTACAGTCCAAATGTGCGGCATCCCTGATGAGATGGTGGGGGCAGGGGCGAAGCTCACGCATCACGAGCCCTAGGAGCTCGTGCCCCCAGCGGATCTGTGGGCTGGGCCGCTCCTCAACGGCCTAAAGAACTGTAGAAGAGGTTCGCACTCACCCAGAAGCTGAAGCGGATCGCTGAGGCTGCACGACCGGCTGCTACGCCCGCTTCGGTCAATGGCGGTTGTGCCCGGGCTTTCAGCGGCAGACTTGGTGTGATGAGGCGACCTGTGGCTTCGCGCATCTTTGCGCGTGCATTCGGCCGACAGGGCAAGCCTGTGGAGGTCAGCGTGCTGCAATGGTGTGCAGAGAAGAGAAAGTCGTTGTGGTGGAGGTGGCTGATTTGGCCGAGCTTGCTTGCGCGCTGACCCCCAAGTCAAAGACCATGCCCCGGAAGAGAGCAGCGTCGCCCAGGTGAAGCGGCGCAAGCGAGCGTCCCAGTGGCCCAGACAAAATCGGCAGTTTGATGCGCTGGCGGAGGAGCGTGCAGCCCAGGTGGCCACTCGCGTCGACAAGAACGCCAAGGGTGGTCAGAAAACGTCTCGATCAGAAGTGTACGTCAGAAGTGTCCGTCAGGAGCGCGGGTCAGAACTTTGTGAGAATTGTCCATCAGAGGTGCGGATCAGAAGTGTTGCTCAGAACTGTCGACCGGTAGTGTCGACCAAATGTGTTGCTCAGAAGTGTCGATCAGAAATGTTGACCAGAAGTGTCGCTTAAAAGTGCCGCTCAGAGGCGTCAATCGACAGTGTCGCGCAGAAGTGTTGCTCAGCAGTGCCGATCGGAAGTGTTGCTCGGAAGTGTTGGTCAGAAGTTTCAATCAGAAGTGTGTTGCTCAGAAGTGTCGTTCAGAGGTGTGATCAATAGTGGTGCTCAGGGATATCGCTCATTGCTCAGAGGCGTATATGTGTGTAGAAATGTCGCTCGAATCACTGCTCAGGAGTGCTGGTCAGAAGTGTCGCTGATGTGTGGAAATGCGGCTCAGAGGTGTTTTCAGAAGTCTCACTCGGGAGTGCTGCTCAGTGTTGCTCAGAAGTGTTGTTCAGAGGTGTCGCTCAGACGTGTTGCTCAAGAGTGCCGCTTGTTGCTCAGAGGTGTTCTTCAGAGGTGTCGCTCAGAAGTGTTGCTCAGGAGTGCCGCTTGTTGCTCAGAATTTCGTTCATACGTGTCGATCAGGAGTGTTGCTTAGGAGGGTCGCTCAGAAGTGTCGATCAGAAGTGCTGCTCGGATGTGGCGCTCAGAAGTTTCGATTAGAAGTGTTGCTCAGACGTGTTGATCAGAAATGTCACTCAGAGGTGTCATCAAAAGCGCCGAGGGATATCGCTCGTTGCTCACAAATTTGCCCAGAAGTGTCGCTCAGGAGTGCCGCTCAGTGTTGCTCAGAAGTGCATTTTTCAGAGGTGTCGCTCAGAAGTGTCGCTCAGGAGTGTCGCCGCTCAAAAGTGTCTCTCAGATATGTGTAGAAATGTCGATCAAATTGTCGCTCAGCAGTGTCGCTCACACGCGTCGCTTACATGTGTATGTGTGTGCACAAGTGTTGCTTGAAGTGCCAAAAGTGTCGCTTTTGTGTGTGTAGAAGTATCGCGCTCAGAGGTATGGAATAAGGGTTGTCGGACGATGATTGGGTGTGGCAACATGGCTTAGGAGCGTAATTCGGCAAACGGCTTGTAAGCGTGTTCAGAAGCGTCGCTGAAGTTGTCGCTCAGAAGCGTCGCCCAAGCTCTTGCTCAGAAGAGTCTCTCAAAAGTGTCAGTGACAAAAGTCGCTCGCGGGTGTTGTTGAAGAGTGTTCAGAAGTGTCCGTTGAATGGTCGGTCAGAAGATCAACTCGCAACTTTTGAAGTGCAAGTCTAGCACGCGGAAAATTGCAGAATTCCAGCTCCAGCTGGAAAATCGCAACTTTGTAGTACAAGCCTAGCGCTTGCTGGAAAATCGCAACTGTGTCGTGCCAGTCTAGTACGCAAAGTACAGGTTTCCAGCTCTAGCTAGAGCTGGAAAGTTCAACCCTGTAGCGCAAGCCTAGTACGCGATTTACAGCTTTCCAGCTTTTGGCTGGAAAATCGCAACTTAGCGCAAGCGCACGAAGCACACGTTGCCAGCCCCAGCTGGAAAATCGCGACTTTGTAGCACAAGTCTAGTACGCGAAGCGCAGCTTTCCAGCTCCAGCTCGAAAATCGCAGCTCTGCAGCGCAAGTATAGTGCGCGATCGCAACTTTTAAGTACAAGTCTAGCACCTGGAAAATCGCAACTTTGATGCGGAAGTCTAGTGGACGAAGTGCAGGTTTCCAGCTCCAGCTCGAAAATCGCAACGCAGGTTTCTATCTTCAGCTCGAAAATCGCAACTTCGTAGCACAAGCGCAACTTTGCAGCGCAAGTCTAGTACGCGAAGCACAGTTTTCCAGCTCCAGCTGGAACGCGTCTAGCGCGAAGTGCAGGTGTCCAGCTCCAGCTCGAAAATCATAACTCTGAGCGCAAGCCGAGTACGCAAAGTACAGCTTTACAAGATATAAATAGTTTGCGCAGTTGACTTGACTGCAAGTACCGCAAAATGTTCTCTTTATTTTTCTTGGGCTTGCGCAAAGTGATGTGCGTTCGGGTATGCGGGCTCTGTCTTGTTTTGTTTTTTGGTTGCTCTGCTGGCCGAGCTTGACCTTGAGGCGCAGCGGAAAGGCTACCCCACCAAGCTTGATGATGGAGCCGGACTGCGGACTTGCTCTGGGATTCTGTTTGCTGGTGAAAGTGTTTGGCTCGCGTCCTAGAATAGACCGCGCCAAGATCCTAAGCGTGTTGCAGCCAGGAAGACCCGGCTCCTGAGAACAAGCGCCGGGCCTACCCTGGGCGTTTCTGATGCGTGAGCAAGTCATGTCTGAAAGACATGGGCGTTTTGGTCAAACTTGGGTGAAGAGCTGGGAGTTGAAGGTATTGTGGAAGAACAGGGCTTGCGCTTCAGCAACTGCCAAGTCGCGTCTTGTGAAGCCTGAGCGCAAAACTTCCGAAGGACAAAGCCAGCGGACGCTGTCACAGTGGTGGATGTTGATCTAGGGAGCAGGCGAGGCGCTGCTTTGATGCGGGCAGGTAGCGGCGAAGCCAAAGCCTGCACCCTGCTTCAACTTTGCTGGAAGCACAGAGCGGCCTTTTCCAGCGCAGTCACCTTGGGAACACGGATCGGTCTTTAGTACTCATGCGTGATGGTTCAGGCCAGAAACCCACATGCAACCCCGAACACTTTCCCGCGCGTTTGTCTTCCCCACTAAGCCATGTGTTGCGCGCGCGCAGGCTCCTAGAAGGTCTTCGCAGGATTCATAAGACTCGCTGATTTTGCTTCTTCTTTTAGTTGACCAACTCTTGGTGTTGTCTGCCTTGGCTAAGAGAGGAGCGCATTAACGTGGGAAGGAAGCAGCTGAGTGTTGCTGCTTGGTATCCGGAACGCAAGTGGACCGAAGTATGATGGAGTTGTCCTCTGGACGGTCCTACAAGCCTTGCCCTGGAGACGCATTTTGAGCAATTTTGTTTGCGCGCGCGCAAAAGCCGCCCAGTGGATCTGCAGTCAATACCTGGGCGAGTGAGAGTTGGGGAGCGTACCAGAATAGAAACTTGGTTCTTGGTGATAAGGTTTTGCGCGCCAGGTTTTCACCATGCTGAGGGCTTTTGCACGGCGGCCTGCGCAGGCCTCTCTTGAAGCGCAGGCGCGCCATTGACACGCAGGCCCGGTGACGGGCCATTTGATTGGCCGCCTCAATCATGGCAACCCGCAGGCCCCGACCTTGACCGGCCAGTCTTCAACGGGCCAAGACCTGTTGTCAAACACCGGGTTTGGTGAGGTGATTGCCAAACTTGCTCTCAGACGTCTAGGCTAACGTTTACATGGCCAAGATTTTTGACTCAGCGCCCCAGCACATATGTTTTAGGATTGCCAAGTCTAAATTGAGATTCCCACCCAAATAAGTCCGATTCTCCAGCAGGCCAGGCCTTGTTTGTGTGACTGTTTGGCATGTTTTTTTGTGCGAGGGTTTCAATGTGTGCTTGAGGAAATGATGGCGGGGCTAGCGCAAAGTGCTGCGGGCCCCGTCCAACGAGGTAGTTGGAATGAGCTGGGCTGGGTGTGACGGGCCGGGAGACAGGGAGTTTGGCGAGAGGCCCGTGTTTGAGTTAGGATCGGGTGACACTGGTTGGGAAACCCTCTGATCTAAATCTCCCCGAAACCGACATTGTTGGTTTGGGGGCCACTTCAAGAGCAGGAATTCCAGACCCAAAGACCGTTTTAAACGCCAAGTCTTGGCTAGGTGTCTTGCTTGCGCACCAAATTTGGAAGAGCGCGTTTTGTATAGTAGGCACCTATTTGGAAAAGCACGCCCAACACTAATCGTGTAGCGAGACCGGCTACCGTTTTTTGCTTCCGAAGTGACGAAATGCTCCAATCTTGCGCGAGGGCTGTCATTGACGTTTCACCGGCTTGGGTTGCAAAACCTGCGTGTTGCCGGCTTGGGAGCATGCTCACAGTGACATGCTTTTTTTAGGCACCGTCCATCCTCAAGCAAAACCAAAAGAGGCACCAAACCTCACTCGCAAAACTGATCCGTTCGACTGGTTCCCACATAGACGCCGCGTAGTTAGAACAAAACGAGCGTTGCGCGGGGGGCGACACGAGAAACCCCAAGCCTTCCGGCAACGCTGATGGGTGCCCCTGCCACATCTAGCCATCATGGGGCGACTCGTTGGCCTGAGGAAGTACGCGCAATGCTCTTCCTGATGCGATGGGAACTTACAAGCAAACATGGCGTGGGCGGAATTGAAACTGCATGAGTGCAGCTGGGTATGAGCTGCCGGAGAAAACCCTAGCAGACCCAGCCAGAAAAGCATCAAGCGTGTGTTTTTTTCTTCTGTCATCTCACGCCAGCCCTCGGTCAGGCTGGATGAGCCTCCTTGCTCGTGGCAGGCCAGTTGCTTGACGTGATTCCAAGATAGCTTCCAAACCGCTACTCCCAAGTGAAAACTGGGTACAAAACCACACATGTTAGACCGTTACACAAGATCCACCGCTCCTTTCTCTTGGGGCCAGACAGAAGCTGCGTTTCTTCAAGGCCAGAGCGATTACGGCGCAGCCCCCGCGGCCTCGCGCTGATTTACTGTCGTGTTTTAAAGGTCACCCCTGCACAGGCTTTGGCCCCCAAAGTGTACTCTTTTCATGTGACTGGAGCTTGCGTGCGTTGCTTAGCGCTGCCATGTCGGTTGAAAAACACTCATGGTTCAAGAACGAACCAGCTCGGCATCCGACGACAGCTTTAGTGAAAAGAGCCTGCGAGCCATTGCGCCCGCACCATCGTTGTGGTCACGCACTAAGATTGCGCAGCACAAGCCCACCACACTTTTGGTTTGACACCGTGCTGCTGACATGGTCCATGAGAGATGTTCCGGGGTGGCTTTGACGAGAAGGGGAGGCAGCTGCAGAGTGTCCAGGGGACATGCAGAGCGGTGGACCATCGAGCGCCAATTCAAGTATCTGATTTGAAGGATGCGCCGCCGAACCTCGGAACCAAAACAAGAGTCGAGGACGACGAGGAGATCGCTGCGGGAAGTTTGGAGGAAGCTAATGCTCTATGAGTCGCGCTTGCGATAAGAGGGCTGGGGCTGTCACGTAAGCTTGCCAAGAGGCGAACAGAAAGGATGACCATTGATGAGAGGGCCGCGATAAGCGATTGAGGCGGACCGTGAACGCGCAAGAGCTGAGAGCCAAGCAGCGGGTTTCTACAGTGACAGACATGATGCTTTCAGCAGCAGCGAGCTTCCTAGTCTGGGTCGGGGAGTAGTTTTGTTTGAGGGCGGGTCGGCATGGGGGCTGAGTTTTTCAGATTCCTGGGGGCTGAGTTTTTCAGATTCCTGGGGGCTGAGTTTTCAGATTCTTGGGGGCTGAGTTGTTCCGTTAAATACACAAAAAAATGCCAAAAGTATAAGATCAAGACCTGTGACCTCTTAGATTTATTGGGGTGCGTTTTTTTGGTTTTTGTTTGGCTGATGACATGCAAGCACAGATTCATTTTCGATCCAATGAAGACTCAGATGCATCCAGACCTGGAAAATGAGCTAGCTTCAATCTGCACAGAAGACAGCCTGTTCAGAACTATTTTGCAGGATAATTGGCATGCTTACGCAGCCAAGTTTATATACCTCAGGGTGCTAAATATTGGAAGACGTATGTTTGGCACAAATCTTCAACACAAGTTGCACACGTATGCAATTTTTTGGAAGACGTATGCTTAGCAATCTGCAAGCAGATGTATGTTTGGGACAAATATTACTGTTGTGTTGCAATTCTGAAACACGTAAGTATGGCAAGCACAGCTTGCCACGCACATGAAATCATAAGAAAGGTAAGATATCGCTGATCTATGCAGCTTTCAGCTGCAACACTCAGCTCTTTTTACAGTTGGATGTTCAATATTTTTCAATGCTCTTGGGAAAAGACAGCTAACACAAACATATTTATCGCATAATGAGCTGGAGCAATTGGAGCACAGCTCCAATCTAGTTGCTTGAGCTCAAGAAGCACAAGATGCAAAGATGAGCACCTGCCACGATATCTGCAGATGCAAATAACATTCTCTGCGTAAAGCTGTTCAGCTTTGGAATAAGAGCTTTGGAATAAGATTCTCTGCAGCTATTCGTGTTGCTGAAGAGCTCTTGCAACAGTAAAGCTGTTCAGAATAGATTCAAGTAGACACTAGCCACAAGCAATTGCTTGTGATGAGATGTTACCTGCAGAAGATGAAATGAGAGATGAGATAAATTATCTCCAGTTACCTGGAGTTACCTACAGAATATCTTGGAAGAGGCTTATGTTCTGTTGATACACATAGCATCATATTCTTGATGTTTTGCATCAAGAAAGCTTGCATCAAGAAAGAATCAACAAAGTATTGTCTTCAGATGATGGGCTGTGTTTTTTGTTTGTTTTGTGTTTTCTTGGTGTTTATGAGCAAAGGCACCAAAAAACTACTAATGTCAACGACGTCTCTTGGAGATGGGCCGGTTTTCAAATTTGCCATATGCGCCTGATTTTGCCTAAACTCGTCAGACTAGCGCAAACTCCTTCTGAAGTGACAGGAACCTGCAAAATGAAGGGCGGGTTTGGGGTTCATTGCGTTTGTCATCTGAAACGCAACGAAGCGAGCACGTTGCTGCGCAAAAACCAACTGCGCGGTCACGCGGACACAGGAACATCACATCGCATTCCATCACATCACCTCACATCACATCGCACGACATCACATGGCGCCACATCACACCACATCACAGCACAACACATCACATCGCGTTGCATCACATCACATCACAGCTCATACCACCCATCACACGGCGCCACATCACATCATTACAGAAGCCCAGGCAAAGTGAGAGCTGAAAAGTCTGAAGACTTGAAGACTGGGCCCCGTCAAACCCTGTTCATTTGCAAGGCTACGGGTTTTTTAATGTCAGGAAGCTGTTTCTGCCTGTTGGTGTGATAGCTCAGGCAATTCAATAAAATGACCTCGTGGAGCTTTTGACTAGCTTGGATGCTGGCCAAAAAAGGCACCCGCAAGCAAAAGGACATTCCTTGGTCAATGACCTGTTTGTTGCATAGCCGGGCTTGGACCAAGCAAACCAAACCTTAGCACATCCAACCCGTCCTGATCAAACCTGATCAACACCATGTCTTGGCCAGTTTTGATCAGGCTTGATTTTGGTTGCTTTGGGGTAGGGACCAAGCAAAATCAAATCTGACCAATTTTGATCAAACCTGATCAAAACAGACCAACACCGTGTTTTTGGTCATGTTTGTTTTGTTTCAGGTTTAGTTTGGTTGGCGTGGGGCTAGCTAGACGGCAAACAGGTCATTGTACCAAGGGGTTTGCTGCTGCTGGCCCGTGTTCTAGAGATGGCACAACTCATGAGTTTTTCGTGTAGACAGGGTAGTTTTGAGTTTGCTTGGGCTTTGAATTTTCATGCACAGGGCCAGGGCTTTAGATTTTTATCGTGGCTCCCCTTCCCAGGAGCTACAAACATAGCGATGGGATGTGTTGTTCTGTGATTTGATGTAGTGTGGTGTGAGGTGCTGTAAGGTGCTGCGATGTGGCGTGGTGCGATGTGACGTGCTGTGATGCGGTGTGATGCGATGCAATGTGATGTGGTGTGACGTGTTGTTGCGCTGTGCTCTAATGCGATGTTGTGTGTTTTTACTGTGATGTGCCGGAGTGCAGCGTGATATGCTATGTTGCGATGTTATAAGGTGTGATGTGCTGCGATGTGATTTGCTGTGATGCGTTGTGATGTGATCTGGTGCGCGGTCTGATGTGATGGGCTGTGATGTAGTTTGGTTTGCGGTGTTAATTATGTGATGTTATTTGACGTGAGGTGATGTCATGTGAAGTTGCGTGTTGTGATGTGGTGCGATGGCGATGTGATTTGTCTTGTTGTGTGTCGATGTGTCGTGATGTGATGTGATGTGATGCGACGTGTGGGGCTGTGATGTGGTATGACTTGATGCGGTGTGTTAATTCTAATGCGATGTGATGGCGTGAGGTTTGAAGTGATGTGGTGCGGCGTGGTGAAGCTTCCAAAAAGCATTGGAGCAGAAGCACTCAGCCCTCGAGCTTGCATTTGGAAGAAAATCAATTCAGAATTTGTAGAGCTTCTTTTGGTTGCAGTAATGCTTTTGTCATTGATGGTGCTTGGCGCAAGCGCAGTTTTTCGTTGTTGAGTGTGATGCTTGATTTTGCTGTTAAAGGAGGACCCTAAGTGATCAATATATACCATGGGAAAAGCGCCTCTCAATAATAATAAAACGCTATTCAGTAGAGCAAGTGATGCAGAGTCTGGTTTCTTCTTGGAAAACCATTTCGAAAACACCCCATCGATGTAAATAGAACAGGCTAGCAATTTGTCGGTCGCAATCAACAAGCTGCCTTGGGAAACTGCAAACTTGGAACATCAAAGTTAGTAGAAAGCAAACAGCCAGATTCAATAGAAAACGCATGGACAACTAGCAATTTTATCAGTAGACACTTCGAGTCTTGAACTTCCAGTTTCCAATCGACAAATCAATCCAAACCATGCTTTTTTTAGAAGACCAAAAAGAACAAAAAGATGGGCGTTGTCCGGTCCTTGCACCATGTCGGCAGGACAGTTCGTCAATAGTTCGTCAATAGTTTGTCAATGGTCAAGCCCTGATTAGTTCGTCAACACGCCGGCAAAGTTCGCGCAATTTTGAGGACACTACTTCGTCAATGGTTCCTCTCCAAAACGGCACGAACTTTGCTGGCGTATTGACGAACCAATCAGGGGTTGACCATTGACGAACTATTGACGAAGTATTCGCGAACTATTGACGACTTGGAGAAAACGTCCCGCCCGAACATAGTTCGTCAATAGTTCGTCCATATTTTTGCTATGGTCAACCCCTGGTTCGTCAATAGTTCGTCAATACGCAGGCAAAGTTCGTACAATATTGACGAACTTTTTGCCCATTGACGACCATTGACGAACTATTGACGAACTATTGACAAGTTGGAGAAAACTTCCCGCCCAGACATAGTTCGTCAATAGTTCGTGCGTATTTTCTCTATCCTCAACCCCTGATTCGTCAATAGTTCGTCAATTTGCAGGCAACGTTCGTTCAATATTGACGAACTTCTTGCCCATTGACGAACTATTGATGAACTGTCCTGCCGATATATGATGCAAGGACCGGACAGCGCGCCAAAACAAGCATACTTCGGCAATAGTTCCATGAGCATCGGCTATTGATTCTAAGCAATCAAGTGCCATTTTGTGTATTTGTGCTTTTCAAAGAACCCAAACGTGGTTTGGGCTGTTTTAATTGGTTTGTCCGTTGGAAACTGGAAGTTCAAGACTCGAAGTTTCTACAGATACGATTGCTAGTTGTCCATGTGCTTTCTATTGAATCTGGCTGTTTGCTTTCTACTAACTTTGATGTTCCAAGGTTGCAGTTTCCCAAGGCAGCTGGTTGATTGCAACCGACAAATTGCTAGCCTGTTCTATTTACATCGATGGGGTGTTTTCGAAATGGTTTTCCAAGAAGAAGCCAGACTCTGCATCACTTGCTCTACTGAATAGCGTTTTATTATTATTGAGAGGCGCTTTTACCATGGTATACATTGATCACTTAGGGTCCTCCTTGAACAGCAAAATCAAGCATCACTCTCAACAACAAAAAACTGCGCTTGCGCCAAGCACCATCAATTACAAAAGCATTACTGCAACCCAAAGAAGCTCTACAAACTCTGAATTGATTTTCTTGCAAATGCAAGCTGAAGGGCCGAGTGCTTCTGCTCCAATGCTTTTTGAAAGGTTCACCACACCGCACCACATCACTTCAATCCTCACGACATCACATTGCATCGTGGTTAACACACCAAATCAAGTCATACCACATCACAGCGCCACACATGGCATCACAACACAACACAACATGACATCACCTCGAAACACTTCACAAAACAAATCGCATCCCATCACGACACATCACACTACATCACATCACGTGACTTCACATCACATCACATTGTAGAGTGTGACATCACACCGCATCACATCACATCAAGAAACATCACATCGTCAAAATCACAGCATCAAGATGCAACGCGTCACAGCAACTCACACCACATTCCATCACATCACAGCAAAGCGCAGCGCATCACACCACGCCGCATCACATCACGCCACACCACATTGCATCACATCGCTTCACACCACACCAAATTACACCACGCATCACGCTACAGCGCACCACGTCGCATCCCACCACATCACATCGCGCCACACCACGCCGCATCACACCGCAGCTCATCGCGTCACGACGCGGCGCAACAACACATCACATCACGGCGCGTCACACCGCATCACATCACACCACCTCGTTTGTACCTGGTTTGGGGAGCCTCCGGCAGACTCTAATGTATGAACATGCCAAAGCCGGGGCAAACTCAAAACTAGACCCTTCCAGTACAGTGGTACGTTTCTTCTCGCGCTTTGTCCGGGAGAAGTTGCGCCAGTTCCGACCTTTCCTGGAAGTCATCAAGAGCCGTTTTGACTCTGTGAGGGCTGGGCATTGCGTTTTCATCATGCAGGCTGAGTTCACGTCAGTCGGTGACGTTTAAAGGAAAAGCTCACGATCTATTTCAGCTTCAGAACCCCCAAACCCCCTTGGTACAATGACCTGTTTGCTGCCTAGCAATGCTCAAGCCAACCAAAATCAAACATGGTGTTGGTCGGATTTGATCAGAATTGGTCAGGTTTGGTTTTGCTTGGTCCCAACCCCAAAACAACCAAAGTCAAGCCTGGTCAACACTGGTCGAGACATGGTGTTGGTCAGATTTGATCTGGCTTGGTTGGATGTGCTAAGGTTTGGTTTTGCTTGGTCCAAGCCCAGCTATGCAGCAAGCAGGTTATTGACCAAGGAATGTCCTTTTGCTTGCTGGTGCCTTTTTTGGCCAGCATCCAAGCTAGTCAAAAGCTGCACGAGGACTTTGTATTGAGTTGCCTGAGCTATCCAGTTTGTATATTGCTGCCCTCCCAATGACATCTAGAAAACTGGTGCCTTGCAAATGAAAAGGGTTTGACCTGTGCTGCGTCGTCGCTTGATGTGGTGCAACGTGGCATGATGTGGCGCCATGTGATGTGATGTGGCCTGTTTAGCGCAAGTGTACAATTATGGACGGTCCAGAAAACAGAGGAGCGCTGACGGGCGGCAAAAACGAACAACTTTGGGCTTACTACGTTGGATGGCATTGTTTCGGATTATTTGTTTTTCCCCGGGACGATTTGGCTGGATCAAGCTTTTTCACACCGGTTTTTTAGTTAATTCGGCTTGTTGATCCCCAGTCGTATCCGACCCCTGCCCCGAGAGACGTCGTTGACATTGGTACAAAAAACCAAAATCCAAAAAAACAACAAAAAACAGACCTATGGCCCTGAACTAGCAGATGCAGATGACGGGCTGTGTTTTTTTGATATTTTGTTTTTGTTTTTTGGTTTTTTGGTTTTTTTGCTGAAAAAACTCAGCCCCCAGAAATCTGAAAAACTCAGCCCCCAGGAATCTGAAAAAACTCAGCCCCCATGACGACCCCTTCTGTTTTGTTCCTGTTGGCAAAGATCCTTGGACGGTTGCTGGCTGATTTGGTTTGACCGATCCCCAGGAATGCTATGACTACGTCTGGTGGCAGTGGCTGTTTTCCTGGCGGCGGGAATCTGGCGGATGCAACGCAGCCCGGCAACTTGCAGTATTCAGCTACAACGGTGCCAAGGAAGGAAGACAAGAGCCAGCGCTACGTCCTGATGACCTACAACGACGTGGCGACGAATATGATGAGGAGGGAGAAGAAGAATAAGGCAATGAAGAAGATGAAGACGTCGATCGTCATCAACGAAGGAGGGCAGCAAGAAACAGAAGCCAAGACGATCGAGGAAGGGCGGAAAGGACCGGAAGAAGGTCGAGAAGGTCACAGTACTACCCATGGCCTAAGGTGACACACGCATCGTTCAAGCCTGACCCTCGAAAAATGCTGAGACCAGCGGTTTTTTGACGGAAACGGTCCCGGGAAGGTGCGTGTTAGAAAAGGTCCCTCCAGGCAAAAGTGCTGGATCGGCGGAGCTCCCTCCCTCTCTGGCGCTCTCCTCCCCCCACTTCCAGCGCACTCCGCGAGCTGCGACTCCCGTGCGGAACGCGCTCGCAATTGTTGCCTCAGGCGCTTGCCGGACGGCTTCCACTTGTCTCCCCACTTGATGTATCACGCGCTTGCTGGTCCCTCTTTTTTCATTACACACTTGATGGTCTGGATGCCGCCCTTTGCTGATTGACTTGCTTCCACGTGTTTCCTCACGCGCTGGCTGGTCTGGATGCCGTCACCAGATGGTCTGGCTCGCTCAGCTGTTTGTTCTCCACGCCCGCCTCGCCTTGGACTCTCTCGCCATCCTGCGCGCGCTGCGTGTCTCTCTCCCGCGCGCTCCGCTCGCTTTTTCTCCAGTCCGGCGCGCTCCGCGCTCCCGCGCACTCCTTGCACTTCCGAGTCGCGTGCGTTTCACGTCGCCTCACGCACTTGCTGGGCTGATGGCTCGGTCACAAGTCTTTGTCACCCTGCATGTTTCAACCCCGCCTGGTTTCTCACACGCTTGCTGTGCTGGATGTTGTCACGACATGGTCTGGCTCGGTCAGCCCTTTGTCTCCCCACTTGTTTCCCATTGTCTTCCTACTTGCTCACGCGCTTGCTGGGCTGACTGCGCGTGTCTCCTCGCGTGCTTGCTTGGCTGAACGCTGTCACGAGACGCTTGCAGCTGCAGGGCTGGATGCTGTCGCGAGATGGTCTGGCTTGGTTAGCTTTTTCGTCGGTGTATTTCCCGCTTGTTTCCACATGTTTTCCCACTTGTTCCTCACGTGCTTGCTGGGCTGGGTGCTGTCACGGGGTCGTTCCTCACGCGCTTGCTTGCTTCCTCACGCGCTTGCTGGGCTGGACGCTGTCGCAACATGGTCAGGGGCTGGACGCTGTCACAAGATCGTCTGGCTCTTTGTCTCTCTGTTTCCCTCTGTTTCCCCGCTTGTTTTCAGTCGTCTCCCTGCTTGTTTCCTCACGCGCTTGCTCTAGATTGTCTGGCTCGCTCAGCTCTCACGAGATAGGCGGCTGGGTCAGATGGTCTGGCTTGATGTCTATCCACTTTTTTCCCATGCGCTTGCTGAGCTGGATAAAGTCACAAGATGTCCTTTTATTTGCTTCCAATTGTCCTGACTTGTCTCCTCGCGCGCTTGTCTGGATGCTGTGAAAAACCTTGACGAGATGGTCTGGCTCAGTCAGCTCTTTGTCTCCATTTCCTGCACTTGCTGGGCTGGATGGCTGGCTTTGTTTCTCCTCACGCGCTTGCTTGTTTGGATGCTGTCACGAGATGGTCTGCTCGTTCAGCTCTTTGCCTCTCCCACCCGCACGCTTCGCATTTGTCTCCCTACTTGGTTTCTCACGCTTGCTGGGCTGGATGCTGTCACGGATGGTCTGGCTTTGTCCACAAAATGATCGGGTACGGTCAGCTGGTCTGCGTGTCACGAGATGGTCTGGCTCGCTCAGCTCTTTGTTCTCCACACCCTCTTCCCCTTTGCGTTCTCTCGGTATCCTGTGTGGCACGCACGCTCTGGCTCTTTGCCCAGTCCTGCGCGCTCCGTCCTTTTCCCCTTCCCGCGCGCTCCGCTTCCCCTGCGTTTCTTTCATGTTGCCTCACGCGCTTGCTGGGCTGACTGCTTCGCGAGATGGTCTGGCTCGGTCACAAGGCTTTGTATCCCCACTTGCCGCCAACTAACTGTCTTCCCACCTGTCACGCGCTTGCTGGGCTGGATGCTGTCACGTGATGGTCTGGCCGACAGCCCTCTTGAGGCCAGGCCAAGGGAACTCACATTGAGAGACATGAGGGGCATCACGCACAACAAGATTAAAAGCAGTAAGAAGATGGAATTTGGATTGCAAACACATGCGGGATTGCTTCACTCACTTCTTGTCAACTGCGTACGGATTGTGAGGAGCACGCGTGCGAGAACAAAGAGAAGTGTGTCAAGAACATGCCACAGCACAAACAGAATTCAGCGCCTGCGAGGTGTGTTATCTAAAGCCAAGGCCAAGGATCGCAAGGAGGGCAGGGTGAGATGCTTGTGTCGCTTCACGAAACTAGAAGGATGCAGCAAGGGGAAAGATCGTCTTTATTCCCACGACCTGAACACGAAGCTTCAAGTGCAAGAAAGGGACGCAAAGCCGGAGAACTGCCCGCGGCAAGCGCGCAGTTTCTTCACCAGCTGATAACCCAAGTCTGGCCCGGCAAAGCCGGGGTTCGAGCGAAGTGACGCATGGCCAGTTTGTTTGTTTAATTGTGTTGGAGCCTCCGTTGAACGATGGAAAAAACTTGATGTAGTATCGCTGGAGCCGGGTTTGGAGATATGAATTTATCTTCGCTGGAGCCTCTTTGAAGTTTCCATTTGGCGTGATTTTGGTGTCGCGTTTTGATTCGGGTTTCATTGACTTAGACTTGAGTTTCCATTTGGTTCAATATTGACGGATCCTCTTTGCGAGTTTGGGTTTGGTTGTCCGTTTGGTTCATAGTTGGTGAATTTGGGTTTCCGCTTGGTTTAGTTTTGCTGGAGCCTCCTGGTAGGCTTGGATTTGATTCTCCATTTCATGTAGCACGCGCGGGGGCAACCAACAAGACGGTTTCATGGGCTCAGGGATCAACGCCGCGGGCTGAATCTTGGGCGTCTGACGTGGTACCCCCATGTGTGCGACTCGTTTCTTGCCAGTTTTAACCGATTTCCGAGGTTGCGGGGCAGCCATGGGTAAACGGCACTCGTTTCTCCAAATGGGTCGGAACCCATGCACTGACTTTAGGACATTGGCGGGCATGGGTTATACTACATCCCCGCAGCTCCAAATCACTTTGACCTTCTATTCCTTCTGGGGGTTGTGGCTATTCAGCGCCAAGGGCAAAACCACCAACAACCTGCGAGGATAGCGTTCAAGGGGAGGTTAACAAGGGAAAAGGAAAAAGACAAGCGCCTCGCCCGAAACATCACATTAAGAATGCCTTTTCAAAGGCGCCGGCGAAGCTTCCGGCTTGGCGTCTTTGGGCCTGCTCGCCAACAGCAAAATCTTAGGCTGCCCCATGCTCCTTCTTTCTGACATGAGTCCCAGTCAAAAACTGCCAAGCATCTATCCCACCAAGGGGGGTAGTACTTCAAACCCCCAAAAGTGAGCCAAAGACCGCAACATCTCAAACGCTGGGGGGCGGCGGCCCAGAAAATGCAAAATCCAAGCAACAAACCACGCCAAAACGTGGCACGCCGACATCGCCAGCATTTGTGCTGCGCGCGCCACGCGCAACATAGCTGGACGCGCGCGCAAGGCGCGCGCAGGGTGTTTCCGAGTATGCACGCGCGCCTCAACAAGGAATGATTCCTTTGGAGTTTCCATTTGATCTGACAGTGGTCAAGAACCGCGTCAGAGCGGGAGCGTAGCGTGCTCTCTGGGTTGCCCTAAGTTTCCTTCGCGAGGGAAGGGGTGTGGTGTTGTTCCTTTGCAAACATGTTAGTTTTGCTGTCCAGCAACACCAAATCAAATGGAACTCAAGCCCGTCAAGCAACTCAGAAGCGAATGGAAATTCAATTCCGAACTTCAAACGTGACTCCGGCAAAAGCACATCAAGTTTAACTTCAATGTTCAACCGAGGCGCCAACAAAACTAAACAACTAGACTGGCCTTCAATATGTTACTCCGTGCCTCCTTTGGTGTGCGGGGGGGGGGGGGGCGAAACTCATCCCCCCGCCGCAAAATTCCAGCAGGCAGAGGGATCTACTTCGTAAGAAACTCAACATTGAGCCGGAGACGGGCCTGGATCCATTTGAGCAAGATTCAGAGCAAGGGCCTTGTCACCCCCGGCCGGCAACGGGCATCGCATTCCAGCACGTTGACAAGAAGCGGCGGGGCCATCACGGAGACCCGTGCAAGGGGGTCCTTAAGGTGGTGTCACGCTCAGGGTCCGGCCATCGTTGGCCCCCCACTCAGCGCACGACAGCTGTGCCGCGGGGCGCAGTGGCTCCAAGACACGAGAGCAGGCCAGCCCATCTATTGCGGCGACAAGCGTGTCGTGCCAATAGATCCATCGAGTCTAAAATGTCCAGAATGAGGGTTTACACTTGGGCGGGGGTAAATTTTCAAGGTCCCAAGAAATGGCAACGCGATTGGCAGTTTGAAGTCCGTATGTTGCGCTTTGACATGCAGTTTGCGTTTATCTTAGACTCAAAGAATCTATGGGGTGGCGCTCAAGAAGAACACGCATCTCCGGCACAGGACACGGCTCCCTCGACATGCTGGCCTGCGTGCGCTGCTTGAGGGTGCGCAGCGTTTGTCGAAACTCGTTTGAGCGCGCTCGCTCTACGGTGTCAACCGACGGCAGTAGCAGGTACTCATGTTTAAAAATATGCCCAGAAGTCGATGTCTGAGAGCGATTGCTGCAGGCACGCCCACCACGCCGCTCCTTCCACAAAATATTTAAAAGGCCGCCAGCCCAGAACTCAGACTGCTGGCAGCACGGGGAGCGCGGTAAGGGCAAGTACTTCTGCACTTCTTCCATCAAGCCCAAGCCAAACGCAGAGCTGACCCAAGCACAGCCATGACCGCAGCCCCTCTACGGCGTCAAACCATGCCGCGCGCAAGCAAGTGGCCTTCTCTGCTGCGAGAGCGCCATTGTTCTGGATGGCCGCATTGAGACGGTTGGCTACGTCTACCGGGGACTCCCACAGCCCTGCGTGCTGCGCGACGCGCAGCACTTAACGCGGCTCGACGCTTGTCGCGCTGCCACCACGCAGTGCACGAAGCCGCCGCGCGCAGACGAGTTTCTGCGCGAGGCCCACGCTCTACAGCGTAAATGGCGCCGTGCTGCTCGCTCACAAAAGCACCGTATGGAGACCTCCCGCTCTATTTCAATTGCTCAAGTGGAGCACCTTGGCAGCGCAGGACCCAGCGACGTCTTGCAGGCCTCGCAGCGGCTTCGCCACCAATGCGGCTAAACGCGCGTAGACTGCAGGCGCTCCAGCACTGCCTGCGTTGCTGCCTCCAGCTGTTGCCGGTGCGTGGCAACTATGGGGAACAGCAAGCCGGTGGCTTCGGACAATTTGAACGTTGCCGCAGCGCGGCGAAGCTCGCTGCGTCAAGGTGGACGGCGTGGACCCCTGCACGTGGCGCGAGGACTACTACACGTGGCGCGAGGCCTCCGTCGCTCACACCGCCGGCCAGCCCGACTCCATGGACACCACGGCTGAAGTCGCGTCCAGCTCGCAGGACTTGACGCTATGTTGCCTGCATCTGCGTAGTTCGCTTATTGCGTTTGCTTCTGTTTAGGCACCCTTGCTTGCGCAGTGTCGGCCGCTAACCTTGCGGGAGGCCTCGCTGGTCGCTTTTGCGTTTGCCTTCGTTGCGTTTCCCTTGTCAGCTGCAAGTTTGCAGGATGCCAGTGGACTCTTCGCGCTCTTGGCCGAGTCCTTGCTGATGGGCCGCCTGAACCTGAAGGGCGGCTCGGCTGATGCGCCTCTTGCGGACCTCATGGCCAGCGCTGGCCTTCGCGTGGAGGAGGGCTTGCGTGCCACCCAAAACGAAGATCCATGAAGATTCATGAAGCTCCCAGCCTCCGGCCTGCAGTCTCCAGTTTCCAGTCTGCGATCCTCCGTCTGCAGTCTCCAGTCTATTGTCGCAGTTTCCAGTCTGCGTTTCCAGTCTGCAGACTCCAGCCTGCACTTTGCAGCCTCCGGCCTGCAGCTTGCAATTTCCAGGCTGCGGTCTTTGAATCTCATTGTTTCTTCGCCTGATCTTTTTTCGGGAGCCCTTTCAAAAGGACCAGCAATTGCTTCACCAGCCTCACCCTGTCGAAGAATGCCTTTAACAACCAAAATTTGTATAAATAGAATCATTGACTTCATGGCCTTCATTGACTTCTTGGGCGTGGCCTTCATTGCCTATGGGAGAGGCCTTCATGGGCAGGAAGGTTTGGGAGCTTCATGAATCTTCATGGATCTTCATGGTCGGTAGCAAGAACCCATACAAGCAAGAACTAGACGCAAGAACTGTGAAGCACGCTTGGCTGAGAAGGCAGCTGCGTCGCATTTAGCTGGCAACAGAACATCAAGCCACGCAAGTGCCAGGCAATGCGTGTAAATGACTCTTCCACTGTTGGGCTGACGAACCTCGACGTGTTGCAAAAACGAAACAAATTGTTCATTCACCCTGCCGCCAACAAGTAAAAACTCAAAAGCCTAAGTTTACTCCATTTGGATCTTAAGGGTTAGGCGCGCAAGATTTGCTTGGGAACTGGCGCAGTTGCACCCAGAAGATGGGGCAGGTAGCAGGTGCTGAGCAAGCGCCGCGTTAACCTTTTCAAACCTTTGGTGCCAGCAAGCGGCCGCTCTCCACTTGTGGTTTGAGCTCAGGGTGCCGAACCTGCCACCCAGCGAGGTTCCGGGCTGGACAACATCTGGGGCTCCGTGCCACGGCGCCGACTTCGCGCGGTGGTTCGCAGGAGGTTCTCAGACGCAGCGCTTACGAAGCGCCGTTTCCGGGGTGCTTTTCAGCATCATCTCTTAACAGCGCGTTTCCAGCACCGTTCCTGGGGCACTTCCGCAGCACCTCGTCATCTTATAACAGCGCTTTTGCAGCACCGTTTGGGCAAAACGTCCAAAGCCATCACGCTGAATGATGGAGGCGCTCCTTTCTCTTTGCTTTTTCTTTTTCTTTCCTTTTCCTGTTTGGTTTCGGCTGCCCTGTGCGTTCCCCCTTTCGGGGTGTGTGTGTGCTCTTTGTTCCTGAAGAATCTGTCGCTTTTCTTTTCTTTTCCTTTGCCAACCTCTGGAGTCAGCCTGCGCCGGCGAACCTGCCCCTGTTGGTAGTACCATGTGGTGGTGACGCAGGCTCTGAGGAGTAGCCACCACATGGGAACTCATCGGGAGGGTGAGCTGACGAAACTCCCCTTTTTCCATTGTTTCTTTATTTCTCTCTTTCCTTTTTTCTTGTTTTCTTTCTTCTTCTTTTTTTCCTTTCTTTCTTTCTTTCTTTCTTTCTTTCTTTTCCGTTTGCACAAAAAAAGGATGCGCTTCAAGCGCTTGCTGTATCTCCCATCAAGTCTGCCTATGCCAGTGTGACGCAAGCCGCGAGCCAGGGCGTGAGAAATCCTCAAAACGGGTGCCCAGGCAAGCGACCAATACCCTCTTCAAAACGAGCGAATACCAGGATGACGACAACAACTCATGCCCGAATTTTTCTTTCTCCCGAAAGCATGGCGAAGGGTTCTTCCGCTAAAGTCGTTGCGTTCTGCACAGTTCAACTGCATGGGAAAGTAGACAGTGAAATGCGTAGAGGCATGCATAGGCATGCATTGGGACAGCGCACAGCGAAATGCACAGAGGCATGCATAGGGCAAGCGCAGAGTGAAATGCACAGAGGCATGCATAGGGCAAGTGCAGAGTGAAGCGCGTAGATGCATGCGCAGGGAAAGAAGACAGTGTGTTGCATAGAGGCATGCGCAGGGAATATAGACAGTGAAATGCATAGAGGCGCGCGCAGGGAAAGTAGACAGTGAAACGCATCGGGGCATGCGTAGGGAAGTGCGCAGTGAAATGCGTAGCGATCTTGCGTTCCTTCTCGCACGAGCGTAGCTTGCACGAGGAAACCTGCACGCTTTCTTTAAGGTACTAAGGTGGCGCTGTGGGACCAAGCGCACTCTGCGAAAATGAGACTCTCTCAGGGATCGGCGTTGTTGATGTGCAAAAACTGGGTTTTTTTGCAATTCTCGCCATGCGCGCGCGCGCGACCCTCTGCAGGTCGAGGTGCAAAAGCTGAGGGCTTGTTGCGACTCTTGCGGTGCCCGCGCGGCCCTCTGCGGGGATCGGCGTGGTGTATGTCGACGACGTCAATTTGCAACGGTGACGTTCGGAGATTCAATGAAAGCTTGGAAGCCATTGGGACGATACCATCCGTGATGCGCAACCGAATTCCGCCTCGCTATCAACACCAAGCCGAGGTGTGCGTCTTGAACCGCTTGGGAACAAATGCATGGAGTGCCTGTGCAGTTTACAGCCAATACTCGGAAACGCGAGGTTTCATGGTCTGCAGTGCTGAGAGATGACGAGAGGCAGCGATGCATATCCAAAGCTCTTTGTCGAGTCCTACGCCAGAACACTGGCCAGGGCATGACCAACATCAGCAACGATTCAGATGTGACGCGGGTGGTTGGGTCGACATAGATGATACTACATTGCGATCAGATGGGCCCGCAACAACTGAGCATACCTGAGAGGACAGGGCCACCGTTTGAACAGGGAAGGAACTGAAGCAACGGGGTTGGAAGGACCAGGTCATCGAGAACGCACACTAAGCGTACAAGGGTTGGATTCAGCCGTGGTGCGTTCGGGCGACGGCTGGTCGCTCTGACTTCGGCTCGCCGCAAGCGCTACGCAACAGGACAACACCGAAAACGGGCGACAAGGTTGGCGGCGCGTTCTACATTACACATGTGAGCTTCCTAGCGAAGACCGTCAGCAGTGGTCTAGCAGCCGGCGGGAAGGGACACGAGCCGTTTTTTGCTACGAAAAGGCGAGTCACACCTGCGTCGGAGGTTGGCGACATGTTGCTTGCTACTCTTGACTCCCTCAGCATCGTATTCCGTTCTGCAAAGTAAGAGCAACCTGGAGGTCAAGAAATTCCCCGGCGCAGGATGCGCAGGGAATAGACAGCGGGACAGCCGACAACCGACAATTCCCACCACTTAGGCTACAAAAGTTGCACTTCAAGTTGGCCGCCCGAGAGGCTGGTCGCATGCCTGCGGGTGTGCCTGTAATTGCCGGCGCATGAGCCTTGGGAACAAGTTGTACCACCGACATCTCCCAATATGCTCGAGACAGCTCAAAGATGTGGATACGCTGCTGGTCAACTAGCGCATGAAGAAAGAGATTGAGTTGCCCCACAGACACGCCGACATTGTGAGAGGGAGTAGGCGTTCGCAGGAAGAACGCGGCGTGCAATTTTTAATGTGGCCTAGAAATCGTAATGATTCTAACATGGGAGATGGTTGTCAACGCAGAGCTGCACAAGGCTTTACCTTTTATGGCCTACAGCTGGATTTGTGCTGGAATTTTGGCATTTGATATGATCACTCTGCATTGGCCCAGATCAACGCAGTACTAGTTCCTTGTGCAATTACATCTCTGTTTCTGATGATGATTTGCATTTCCTCACCGGCCATGTTCGATATCGATGAGTGGCATTCCAACGCATCCTGCGGTTGCCCAGATCTCTGTCTATTTGCACGGCCCAACATGATTTGTGGATGGCCTGAAGTGTTGCGCAGAGCGAATGGTAATCGCTAGTTCTATAGCTCATTGGTCAAGCCCACCACACTGAAGATTCCAGTCATGTGTGGTGCATTGCTTTTATTGACAGCGCGGTCCGCGGTTGGCCCGGCAATGTCTTTTCAAAATAGGAAAGAAGCGTAAACTTTTGTTTGTCTGAAAGGCAGTAAGCGCAGTTTGGACTCGCGTCTGTTTAACCTCTACTGTTGTATGGGGCTGGATGGTCACGTTTTTTGCTCCTGCAAGAACTCTGAACTCGACACATGCACGAACACGCCGCCCCTGAGAGGCGATGGGTTGAGACGGCTTCGCCATCTGAACGTTGCCTGAGCGCAACCCTTGCAGGTGCTAGAAATGCAGCACGCGGAGCGTTTTGGTCGCCGGCGCAGCATGGCCATTCCTTGGATGCTCGGGAGTGGCAGCGTGGATAAGCAAGCACAGTTGTTGGCGTCCGATAGCGGACTCCATAGGCAAGAAATCGGCCAAATTGCACCAGTGTTTTTTCCTGGCAGCACGCTTGGCGTCACCAGGCCATGATTGCGGATGACAAGATTGCCTATGTTGGCTCAGTCGCTGCCTTTGGCAATGGGGACCATAAGGAGTGGCGCAAGACTATAAGGAGTTGAGATCCGTTGAAGGTTTGTGAATGTCGCCTACTGTTCAGCAGGGGGGCTAGGCAAACATATGAACGCTTTGCTACACCAAATTTTCATCATCCAGTCCCATGCCAGTCGCGACAATCATAGATCTGGGCCATGGAGCATGGCTTAACAGCATTGTCATTGTGCTGGCAGACTCGTCGCGCGAGGCTAACATCAACGATCGGTCTTTGCTTGGGGATCGCGACGCAGAGGAGCGATGACTCAGCTCGTCGCAATGCATATGCTGTGTGTTGCGCAGAACCACCAGTGTCAAAAAGCGTTTCGAACGGATGGGTCCCGCACCCTGATGGCAGACGTTTTGAAGCGTTCTAGGTGGGCATGACATCCTGGGGTGGACCGTTTCCTCGCAAGCGGCGCCCTTAGACGCTTTGCGCAAGATGACAGGTTGCAACCTTCGCACACCTGAGCTGCACTAATTGAGCGTCATCACAGCTCAGCTCAACGTGCGCAGTTTCTGTCAAGTTCTGGATTCTGCTGCTTCGGGCGCCGGCGATTGTGCCTTGCAGCTTTGCGGAACAGGCTGCTGGAGACTCTGCTGAAGCACCATCTGCAAGAAGGCTTCAGCAAGGTGAACACTTCGAGGCACTCAGATCCTTGCGTGAGGACAGGAGCTGCGTTTTTAAATCACATGGAAGCGTCTATTCCAAACCAAGTTGCGTACAGCTTTTGGAGGCAATGCTGAGTTATGGGGTGTAGGCTCGCGTGGGGCCCTTCTAGCAGTTGCAACACCTAGGCCCGGCCTTGCGCATAATATAATGTTGCACATTTCTATCATAACCGTGAAGGTAGTAGACGGGCTGAAAAGTTCCGACCTGCACTGGCCGGACTGTGTCCGGCGCCAAGTTGGTTTCCGGCGCTAACTTGGAGGTTTGTGGCCTCTCTTCTGGAAGTCGCACAGGCCGGTGGAGTCCCTCTGCGAACGGAAGTCGCAAGCTGCGCACTTGAGGCGAACGCGGAGGAGCTGAGGCAGACGATGGGCCGCTCTGCGCTGCGTGCGGTTGCTTTGAATGACCGGCTACGGTAATTAACGAACTTGGTCTGCAGTTAAATACAGATCGAATGGAAACTTACCACGAGGAAGGGTTATTGAGACGATTTACATTGAGCATCCACTGGTTGAGTAGCTATACAGTGAGTCAGTGCATTTGATTGACTTACGCCACTGCAAATTGCCCGGAGGCGGTGTAGGGCTGTAGGGCTGTAGGGGTGCTTTGCACGGCATTGGGCCCCGTTCACTGCCAAGAGTATTTTCTATGGTCTATGTTGCAACATGTCAAAATTCGACACTTTCGGTTTGGTTTTGGAGGGACAGCTTGAAGGAAAAGCCCAGCATCGGAGTCTGAGGCATCTCGTTTCCACAGGGCTCCATCTCGACTGATCGAGGACTGCGCAGTTGATGCATAGACGAGAGCAGGAGTCCAGTGGAGTCCAATGTGGA
The DNA here is from genome assembly GCA_963377175.1 of Effrenium voratum. NCBI lineage: Eukaryota > Dinophyceae > Suessiales > Symbiodiniaceae > Effrenium > Effrenium voratum. The sequence continues at coordinate 896,275 of CAUJNA010001380.1, read as the reverse complement.
GTCCAGCAAGCAGTGCTTGTTTCTCCCTGGAGGCAGTCGCCAGCTTTTTGGAATGGAAGGTTTGCTGAATCACGCGCGCGGGCCTCGGCTTGAAACGGCGGGATAGGGCTGCGTGCTGCGGGAGCACGGAAGAATGAGTATGTTACACAAATCAAAGTTTCTATGATTCTGCTACATGTTTGTGGCGGCTTTTGAAAGGCACGTTGCCGGCAGTGCGCGATCCTGTGGCCTGGGCAACATGCGCACTATGTTTTTTGCCTGATTCACCCTGCAATCAGGCTTATTGTTATAGGCTGAGCCGGAGCGTGCTTGAAGGCTTGAAGTGCACTTTCGGTGCCAAACTTGTACAGGGCAGTATGGAATTGTTATTTTTGAGCACGGGAAAACAATGCCAGAAAGCCACACCGATGTGGAGTGACAGTTTGTGCGGGTCTTTCCTTTCGCAGGCCCACCCAAGATGCCGAGATTCCGTACCCGCGGTCACGCGTGGTGGCCGGAGGCGGGGAGCGGGTGCAGTCAGGCCCGCACGGAACTTCACGGAAGTTCAAACGAGGAGGGAAACTCGAATGAAGCTGCGGGGTTTCTAGTGCGAAAGCTGTTCGCTGTGTGAGGCCGGTCGCTTGGTCAGCTCGCAGTGTCGCAGGTGGTGGGGTGGACCACTTTGATTGGTTCAAAGTGCAGAATGCCAGCAGGCAGGAAGCGCCCAGCAGTGCCACGGTCAGAAGACCTGATTATTTGGAATGAGTAAAAACTGGCCACCTCAAGCGGGAATGTAGAAAAACATTGCGAGGGTTCTCAAGTAATGTCCCTGACCCAAGACTGTTTGGATGACCGGAACCAGGCCACCGCAGCTGAAGGGCCTTCTTTTCCCATGGTCAAGGACGGCCTCGACCGGTGAGAGAAGGTGGCGGGAGGACACATCACCCCTCCGAACGAGTACCGGTTGGTTTCTTCTTTTGTCATCGGCAAGATACGTGTGGAAGCGCGACTGTGAAAGAGATAACTTCTTTAGTTATGCTCTTCAGATCTTCAGATACTGACCATACTGTTTGCAAGCGGACGGGCAGGGCCGGATGCGCTCCACAAAGGTTTGACCCTTTGTTGGGGATTCCGAGCATTGCGTTGCGCTGCGGGCTGCCCTGTGCCTGATTCCCACTCGTCGGATGCGTGGCTTGTGCAACTTGGTCTTGGCACCAATTCTCATTGAACTTGAGCTCTGCTCCCGCAGTATCAAGTTGATTGCTCTATGCAGGATTTGCTGCGAAAGTTATCTCATCGCAACTAAGCTCTGTGCAGAGAGGTATGCGCATGTAATATAAGGTATCCTCGCGGAAGCAGCCTCGTCGCAAGAATCTCAAGTGTCATTGCAAGTATACTCTGTGCAAGATGCTTTGACTCCTTGCAAATATGTACTGTTGGCGTTCTGTGTCTTGGGGGTGCGCTGTTTGTTTGCCACAAGTATGTGTCCATACTTCTGCTGAATTTCCTTCGCAGTACCTTTGCGAAAACACGAAAACATCCAGAGGAGTCCAAATCGCGGTCAACCTATTTTTTTCCACACCTCACTTAAAGGGAAGTCACAGACACCAGACACAGCACAGATTTCTGCACTGGCCAAGGGAGCCAAGGCAGGCCACATTCTTGGTGAATTTTGAAGTGAGACTCGCCCAACATGAAAACCCTACGACTGATACCATGACACCAAGGCCCACTGTCTTTATTACAAGGTCAACATACAAGATCTATATTGCACCCAAGCGGAGAAACCAAGAGCACATAGTCATGCGTTCCAAACATCCATCTACCCATCCAACGGTTGATCCATCCCTGCGCCCAGCAAATTCAGTTCTCTCTTGCAGTCGCTAGCTCACGCCTGCGCACCGCTTTGGGTTTGGCAGCCATTTTCCACTGTTGAAGAACATCGCGCAGCGGTGCGCTTTCTGGAACAAACTTAGGGATGTTGGCTCAGTTCTTTACCCTGTTATGCGAGACGAAACATGGAGAGAGGGTAACATAATGTTGGACTTCCGTTTGTCGCCCAAGGGGCTTTAGAATGACGCGTGCGCTCGCTTCGAGAAAAACACTCACAGTTACTCTGCACATGTGTGGGCATGTGATCTTGGATATCCCTCACTTTGTGGAAAACACAGTTTCATGGCCGCACCCCGAACTCACATGTTCCCCCTCAATGCAACACCGCGCGAACATGGAAAACAAATGTTGCGAACCGCTGCGAACCCTGGTTTCGCGTAGCAAACAGCAAGTTGTCTCTCTCTCTCTCTCTCTCGCTCTCCCTCCCTCTCTTTGCGCATGGGCTTGCATGTGCGTCCCTATGTGCTTTCCGATATTTTTTCCCAGCAACCGTAATCGCGGTCACGTGGCAACAGCAGGCACATTTGGGGGATGCCGGCCATGACGCAGATTGCCCCTGACTCAGCGAACCTTCCAGCCACGTTGTCTCTTACGGCCCAGCTGTGGCCGCACCGAGGCCCAAATTTTTTCCAAGGAACTCAATTACGAGCAGGTGCCCGGATCTTGGAGACAATGTGGTCATTTTCAAGGGCTGAGCCCCACACCAGCTCCGCTGGCAGTCCGGCAGGACACTCAAAGTTCAAGCATCCCAGCCCATTCCGTTCGCCATATGTGAAGTTTGGATGTTGGAAGACACTGTGACTTGGGAGACCATCCAATGCAGATTCATGCAGAAGCAGGAAGTCAGCACGCACGCATGCAGTGCCCAGCATCACGCATCCCCAGCACCACCCGGGCAGCTGCAAGGAAACGCCGCTAGCATCTCCAGCATTCCCGCACCACCAAGTTTGCATCCGAGCATCTCCCGCATCATCAGCATCAATGCCATTCGCCCAGCATTTGCTACCACACGCACAGCGATGCCTCAAAATGCTACAAAACGGTGAGTGTACCGTGAACAAATAACCTTGCCGCGGGTGCCCTGGGTCCATCAGCCAGGGCATGGCGACACGGGTGATGAGGTCCACCAGTAGGCGACTGAACCTGCGTTTTCGCCGCCGTCGCGCATACTTCTGCGCAACCTCAATGACGCCGAACGAGCAGCCGAAGGCAACTAACGGTCGCTAAAGCTCGCTTGAGGGGACACCGCGCATCTGAACTCTAACGCCTCTGGCCCAAGCCGACAGCACAAGCCTGCGTAGATGGAAGGGGTTAAGAAGCTGTGTGTGTCTGCGTGTTTGTGCGCGGGCGGGGGTCGTACTGATGCAGGCAACTTGAGCTGAGTAGGAACCTTTGCTTTGCCTCCCGTTTCTTCATGTTCTCTTCCTTAGCTGGAGACGCCTGTAGGCTTCTGTGTGCAATCCCCACAGGCCTTTCAGAAATGTGTGCGCAAGACACGAGTAAGGACGTTGTTTTTAAGTCTAGCTGCTCGTATTTGTGTGGTGATGCTGCGGATGCTAAAGCGATGCCGGTGAATGAACAAGCGGTCCAGCGAGCCGAGCATCCCAAGCATTTGCGACCTGTCGTGTGAAATGATTTAGCCTACGAAAGGGGGGCGCCTGACACAAGGCAAGGTCCAGATACATGCCCTGAGGGTAATAGGTAAGGAGGAAGGCTGGCGTGTTGGCTTCCTCCTTCAGAATGACCTGCCGGGATCCGCCAAACCACAGCCAGATCATGCCCAGGTCCTTTGAGCAGATGCCTGGTTGGGCGCTCAGGTACGCCACCTGTAGGAGATGTCTCAAAATGGGATCTGCGTTTGGACGCTTCTATATTAAATGGAAGGGAGGTCTGAATCCAAACCCGTTCGTTTCTTGAAGGCTAAACGCACACGTATATGCGTGTGTGATGGTGTGCGTGATTGTGTGTGTGTGTGATTGCGTGCGCGATTGTGTCAGTGTGTGAGTGTGAGTGAGTGTGAGCTGGAGTGTGAGTGTGAGTGTGATTGTGATTGTGTGTGTGATTGTGCGGTTGTGTGTGTGTGTGTGTTTGTGTGTGTTTGTGTGTGTTTGTGTGTGTGAGTGATTGTGTGTGTGTGCGTGCGTGTCTGTGTGGGTTAGGGTTGGTTTAGGGCTGGTCTAGGGTTGGTTTAGCGTGGGTGAAGGGTTGTTTGTGCAGGGTTGGCTTAGGGTTGGTTTAGGGCTGTTTTAGGTTTGTTTTAGGGTGGGTGTTGGGTTCGTTGACAGTTGCTTTAGGGTTGGTTAAGGGTTGGTTTGCGTGGGGTTTAGGGTGGCTTGGGCTGGCTAGGATTGATTTAGGGTTTGTTTAGGGTCGAGTTGTCCTACGTGTTGGGATGCAAGTGCGAGGGCCTACCTCTTTGGAAGGAAACTGTATATATGGCACCCCGCCTTTCAGGGACCCCGCGCTGAGTCCATAGTTTGCAGTGTTTTCTACTTCATGTTTTTTTGCGTTGGGAAAGCAACGAAAAAGGCACATTTCCAAGGACATTCTGGAAGCTTCAGGCTCGACTTAAGCCAGCTTAGACCGATTCAAATTTAAATTGGGCCTGGTCCAAGATTCAAGTTTTGAGATTCCCTTCTCTAAATCGAGACACAAATTCAACCTTGCGCTGCGCGCGGCTGTTGTGCAGTTGTCCAAGTCCTGAGTATTCATTCAACCAATGTCAATCTAGGCCCATATCCAAGATTGCAGGCCAAACTTTTCTAGAGGATCTTGAAATCAGGCTCAACTGAAAATCAGGTGGTTTCAATCGGTTGCACTCGGGGGGCCTGGCTCAGGTTTGTGGACAAGACTTGCCTGGATAATATTGCGCTTTGAATCTTGAATTCAGGCTTGGATTCTTTCCTTATCAAATTCTGTCAAGGCTGGAGTTCTTTTGAAAGTCTAAGTTTCAGATCTGAACAAGTATTTCCGTATTGAGTCCCAACTAAATCCTATTCGATTTCACATGAACATTTAGAGAGCCGTTGTTGGTAGAGATGTGAATTGAGGGTGACAAACGCTACAAAACGCCGTGTTTTACGCTTTTTCTGACCATGGTAATGCTCGGCCCAGTGACAAGATACAAGCTTGGGACCCCTGAGTTCTTTCCTTATGAATTCTATTTCAGATGTTTATCCAACTCGAACAAGTTTTGCTAGTTTAAATTAAAACGGAATTGAGACAGAAATGCCCCAGTCAGCATTTCGGCTTAAGTAGAACTTGAGCGTTGACCGTTCTATGCCAGTGGCGCGCAAGATTTCAATAGAACACCGAAGTTGAAATTCAATCACTTTGACCTAGAGTTTCAGGGTCTAGTCCTAGTTTCGCCCTACCGAGTTGGGAGATCCTTGGTCCTAGCTTACTGAAATAGTTAGAAGGCATTGCGCCGGAAGCCCCTGATGAATTCTATGTTTTGTCAAGTTCTATGTAACCGCTGCCCTAGAATTTTAAGCAGGGACAAACCCAGTGATAATTTGCATGTTGAGTTGGAAAGTAAATATCGGCTATTCTGTTTCAAATCCAAATGTTAGGTACGCAGGACTTCCTTTCCAATAGAATGTATTACTTGGCATCCAAATACTATAAAAAGTATAGTTAAATAGTCTCTCCTAGTTTGGTCCCTGTTGAGTAGTGCTAGGTTGCTCCTACTTGAAATACTCAGGAAGTATAAAAGACGTAACAGAGGAAGCCTGCGTGAAATTTAAGTTACAAAAAGGATCAGGTGTGGTTCGTCCAGCCCTAGTTTGGTCCTCGTCCTACTTGAGAGATTTTGGTTCTAGTCTTGTTTGGCCCTAGCCCTGGTTGTGAGATCTTTCCTTCCAATCCTAGACGGGCAAATCGTGCACTGGAGGGGCAACAAATTTCGTGGGGGGGGGGGGGGGGCTAGCATATATGTATATCTATATATATATACATATTGGCATGTGCAAATATATACATATATACATACACATACATGACACACGTATTACACGCATTTATACAAATATCAGTACCGCTTCAAAAGTACTGTTGTTTACTTTATGTGGGAGCGTTCCATGCACATGGCGGTTGTTGCTTTTCTTGACAAATGATACGGGACGTCCACAAAAACGACACCCCAACACCTGAGAACGGGCATCCTAAAGTTGGAATGAGTACCATGTATGTTGCTTGGAAAAGCATCCGGCGTGGAGATGTGCTACAGTATCGAAATCTCCAGCGCACTCTTCGCAGCACTCCGAGGTCCTCCGGTTGGTGAGAAGCTCGTTTTCCTGTAGATATTTTGATTCGTCCAAAGACGTGTCAAGCCTTCCCAAACACTGGGGAGCGCCCCATCTCAGCCCCAAGCTGAGACTTGATGGCGGTGACAAGCGTGACCTCAAAAGCTCTGGGCAAGACGTGGACTACCAGCTTTAAGCTTGGAGTGCTAATGTCGTCAAACTCGGCTGTGAACCAGGATCACTTTTGCCTTGTGAAAGCGGCTCGGTGTGCAGACGTCTTAATAGATCCCTCTTGCTTTCCTTCGGCCGGTGCCACTGGATGGGATTTGTCTTTCTACGGTTTCTAAAATGATCCGAACTTAGGTGCGGTGACAGTTGCTTCTAGAGCAAGCCGTGGCTGCGCTGCGCAAGAGGTATGGGATGCTGACTCGGGGAATTTGGACTGTCGGCTGATGGGCCACATCGGCGTTGCGACAAGCTTAGTCTGTCTCTCAAGCTCTAGATGCCTCATAAAGCAGTCCCCTTACTAATTCCGTCGAGGAGGTGTTGTCAGCTACTTGGGTTTCACGTCTGGTATTTCCGGCGCTTTGCCTCGAAGCTGGGTTTAAAAGGCAGTGTTGGGGCACGACTGCAAATTTCTTGGAATTGATGGCCCGGCTTTTCCAGCGGAGTTTCAGCAACTGAAGTCAGCCCGAAATTCTCTTTGTGGTCACAGTGTTTTTGAAGCACGAGCGACTTTGGGAGTGAGACAGCCATTTACAACTCTACTTTCTGTGGCTGCTGCCTGCGTTTGTTGGGGTTACGGTTTCGCAACGGTTTCAGCAGTCATTCACAGCTGCCAGCTCGACAGCAATCGTCTTTTTGTGATTCACTGGCTGCACGCAGCTGGCCAGGCGACCAGGTTGTACTTAAGCTTCTGCCTGCGCCCGAACGCGTCGTCTCAACGTTTCAGTCGCGCCATCCAGTCTTTCTCGACAGAAACTACATGTCGCCACCTTCAGAGCCCATTCGTGGACTTGCTGAGGCGGACCTACCCAACCTTACCTGTCACAAGGCCGCGGCGTCTGCGTAGCGCGGCCACCCTTGCAGCCACCAAGACCAAGACTGGAGCAATGCGCAGTTTGGGTGTGGACGAGCTTCAGCCGGAGACTGGGACAAAGGGCGACAACGCCGAGACGAACCAAAGACGATCAAGTCCGTGCTGAAGATGTATATCGGTCAGCTTTGGGTTTAACATCCGTTGCATCCGCAGTGTGGCTGTTCAATCGTGAAAATGTGCGAGCAGCGCACTTGCAGCACGGTTTGTTGTTTCCTTTCGGGCTGTTTCCTTTCGGGCCCCAAACCGAAAACCCTCGAATCTATAGGCTTTCAGCCGTAGGCCCCTAGCTTAAAGCAATGGATGGTTCCCTTGTGCCTGTTGATGGATCTGCGATGCCGGTTGACGGTGCCGGAGCGGGCGGGCGGGCGGGCTCTGCTCACGCAACCGGCGGCGCGCGCGCAAGCAGCTAGCAGGAATGCCCAGCAGAACCGTACTCTAATAAATCAATTCCCTTCAGTCATACAATGCCGCCATATTCCTTGCAGCTATTAGGCCAGAAGCTGAAGCACTGCATCAAGCAGCTGTTGCGCACTTGCAAGAGGAAAACCGAGAGGAGCTCCGTGCCGACCAGAACCAGCTGCATGCGCATTACGCTGAGCGTGCGCAAGCCCAATCGCATAGGATTCATGAACACGAACAGCGAGCGAGCGAAGAGTTCAACGTTGAGTTGGCCTGAAGATAGGATAAGCCGATCATACGAGGAAAAGGCCCAGGCATTTCACGAAACGGAAATGAGATGCAAGACTAGTGAGTTCAAGCAGGCCATTGAGGTGACTCTAGCAGATGCGCAGCAGCTCCTTCAGGAGCAAGCTTGAAACGGACGATGTCGCGCGCGTGGAAGCCAGGACCGTTGATATGATGGCCGCCCAGAACAGGTTGCTGCAAGAGGAAAATGATCACCTCGACCAGCAGATCAAGTGTTACGACTTTTGCGAGGAAGGTGCGAAGCCCAAGGCGTCAGCGATACCCGAGAGGATTCGCCAGAGTTGTTGACCGAGGAAATGAAATGAGCTCGGGCGCAAAAGTCTCTTTTGGACCCGTTGTCCAATCCGTTTCAGTATGCCAAGGAAAAGCTGAGAGCATTTGTCACTGCCGATGGGTATGAGAACGAATACACTCCCAGCGTCACGCCCCCTGCCGAACGTGAAGCGACGAAGTCAAACGCTCTCGGTCCGCAGGGATCTGCGGCGGAGATTCCATCCGGTAGTGTTAGGTCCCCACCTAAGACAAGTGCTGCAGTGCCGCCCCTGCAGTTTTTTCAGGGGCCCATGCCAGCTGACCGTGCGCAGGGCGGAAAGCCGCCCGATGGCCCGCCGCACGGTGATGATGGGAACCGATGGTGAAGGTGATGACGATGACGGGGATGGCCCTGGCGCCAATCTTGGCCAAGAAGCCTTCGCCAAAATGCTGATGAAGTTAGTGAAAGGGCGCACGGATGACGAGAAACCCAGAACTCGCGAAAGCGAGACGTTGCGGTTCAAGGAGGTGCAAGCTCCTGAAACGTACCGTGAGTGGAAGACATCTGTCCGTGAAGATGTCCGCGCTGCATCCGATCGCCCAGGTGAGGCCTGGCCTTGGATCATGGAAGTGTGGTCGGATCGCGAGGATAAGAAGAAGCTGCTGGAGGAGCTTGGTGAGCCTGGTAACTTCGTGACTTGGGACACGCAGATACTCGCAGCGCTCACGCGCTCTGCGAAGGGCGATCTCGCCCAACGCATCCTGACAGCAAAGGAGGGAAGGCAGGTTTTGTTCATTTTTCATCAGTATTTCAAGACCAGTGAAGAAGCCGGCGACCTCTATTCCTTGGAGGATATGTTGCGTGTATCGCGACACGGCGAAGGTATCATTGATCTCAAGAGTTTCCTGAACGTATGACACTCTGTCATTGCTGGCATGAAGAGGCCACCCGAGGAGAAGGTGCTAAAGGACATCCTGCGGTATGACATTGACCTATAACCGATGCCGTGACGATGATCCCAACAAATCATACGATTTCCCGATGAACGGGACAAACTCCGCGACAGAACCGAGAGCGCGTGTCAAGGTCAACGCAAGCAAGGCTCCAACGCCTAAGGCTGGTGCTGCCGCTCCTGAGAAGAAGGATGACAAGAAGAAGAAGGGCGCACCCAACCCAAAGGATTCGGAGGAGAAGTGCTGCCTTGACTTCCAGAAGGGTTCGTGCACCAGGGGGGCAAATTGCCCTTACGCGCGCCGCCAGGGGCCGCAAGGTCGTTCTGCAGGCCAAGTTCCCAAAAGGCAATAAAGGTGAAAAGCCCGCGTGCGCTTTCTTTGCACAAGGGAAGTGTACCAGAGGCGACAAGTGCAAGTTTAGCCATGGTTCTACCGGCGGCAAGACTGCCGCTGCGGCATCGAGCAGTGAGGCCAATGCCAATCCGGCAAAGAAGCGTGCATATTCCCCGAAGCCTAAGCCAAAGGCTCAGGCTGCGGCAGCCTGCGCAAGGTACGCAATGTTCGCAAAAGCCGATCGATCCGGTTGGGGTGTCTTTTGACACCAGAGCACACGTGCGTGAGATTCCCGCCGAAGGCGAGGGATTCAAGCTTGAGCACGAGGACCGGCAGTGCACTGCAGCACATAGGACTGCCCAAGGCCTCCCAAAGGGACCAACAAGGCAGCGCGCAAGGTCGCTAGCCCGTTGCCAAGAGCGCGATGCGGAATCCGATTCCATCTCAAACCTGTCATGCGATGAGCGTTTGAGAATTGCCATGCCGCCTCACGATGTCCGCAAGGATGTCAAAGTGCCAAGGGCTGCCACACCTGCGCCAAAGGGCAAAGATGTGATTCCGGCAGCGAGCAGGATCTCATCAGCAAAGGTGAGGAGTGCGAGCAGAGCGGTTAGCAAGCAGGCGCCCCAGCCGATCCGTCTTGTGACTGCAAATGGAAATATCACAGCGTCCGAGATTGCTGACATCAACATAGATGCATTGTGTGAGCCAGCGCAGCCCTACATCCTTGAGAACTCTCCTGCAGTGCTTTCTTTGAACAGATGGCCAAGCCACTGGAGCAAGAAATGCATTGACCCCATTGTTCCTCTCAATTAGCATGATGGACATCCAGATTCAGGGGGGCTTTGGGAAAGGCACCTTGAAGATCCCTTGGAGCAAGGCTTTGTGAGAGTGTTGCCTGAAATCTGGACATCGATTTCCATCACCCGGAACTCGATCTGTTGCTCGCAGTCTACGTCGATGACTTCAAGCTCGCAGGATCATCCTTTTAGGCATGTTTTCGATGGCAGCACGCAACACGCAGGTGTTTGCTCCCAGCGCAGAACAGAAGACTACTGGGAACGTTGTATGATGAAGGAGGTTAACACCGTCGAGCACGGTATCGCCGATTTCCGCAGGTCGGGCGTCGACGCATATTGCGAACTTGCCAAGGTCAGCGTGTCGTCTCTAGGCAAAGTGGCGCTCCTTGTATTGGATCGAAGGTCGCGAGACCTGTCGAAGCTGAAGAAGAGCCCAAAAGCAGGCTCCAGTCAATAGCCGCCGCCGAGAAGATAGTATTCGCAGCCCGCACGGCTAGGTACGAGCTTCTAAGAGCCATGCAAAGTCTCGCTTCACGCGTAGCTGAATGGTCCACGGAGCGCGACAGTGCTCTTCATCGACTTGTGTCACACATACATTGCTCGAAAGACCTCAAAAAATGCGCGGATTTATCAGGGATAACTTTGCCGATTGCAGACTCTGGCTGTGCGCCGACGCGGACTGGGCTGGCGAATGCGATTCGCATACTACGGGGCACGCTATGATACTTGTAGGACCCAACACGTATTACCTCCGAAATGCTTTCAGCCGAAAGCAGACTGCCATCGCTACGAGCTCGACCGAGGCCAAGGTCATAGCTGCAAACCAGGCACTCAGGGCAGAAAGCCTCCCAACTTATTTGTCACTGTTTTGTCAGCTTAGCGTGTTTGGCAACGATGCTCAAAAGGCAGGCAAGGGACATGCCGGACGGGGTCGTCGCTCGCCTTGAACTCGACGATTCGCTACAGTGACGTAGATTCAGGGAATAGTATAGCTAACATCAAGGCTTTGAGTGTGCGTCTCAGCGATAAATGGAAAGTCAGGTTGATGGAGGACAATCGAGCCACGATTACCATTTTGCAGCAAGGACGCACTCAGAAAATGAGGCGTACAGATCGGACCCAACACATAAGCTTTAGGTGGCTCCAAAAGCAGGTCATGAACCGTCAATTCGAGCTTGTCAATGTTGATACTACCCGCCAGGCCGCTGACATTTTAACCAAAGCTTTTGACAGCGCCCCGGTTTGGCGCCGCGCGCTCGAGCTGATCCCCAACGCCAGGCAGGAGGATTAACCCAAAGGGGTCGACACTTTTTCAGCAAACCGTCATCACCCTCTCCGGCACCGCGGGCGACGACCTCCAGTGAACTGCGCTGGATCTTCCGTCAGAATGAAAAGACTGCGATCGATTCGATCAACTTCTCGAAGCAGGAAAGCCAAAAGCACTTGTCCGGGAATGCCGAGCGCCACGCTTCGGGCACAGTCCCTTACGCCGCTCGCGAGGGTGAGCAGTGGCGCAGTTCATACCGGCACGCCTGGTCGGATGACCAGTGGAGCCAATGGGGGAGGCAGCAGCAGTAGTGGCAGACAGTCGGCCTGGCAGCGGCGTTAAACGCACCTGTCATGGGTTTTGCATGCGTTCTTGATGTTGCCAGACCGTTACTTCCCTCTGTTGTGCTACTGATTGGCTGCTTTGTGAAAGGCCCCTTTAACACGCAGAGGGGGGTGAAGATGTATGTTGGTCAGTTTTGGGTTGAACATCCGCAGTGTGGCTGTTCAAGCGTGAAAATGTGCGAGCAGCGCACTTGGACGGTTGTTGTTTCCTTTTGGGCTCCAAACCGGTAACCCTCGAATCTATACGTGCGGCCGCCGTTGAGAACACGACCTATATCCTGCGAGACGTTTGCAAGCCGCGATTCAGCCAAAGCGTGGCGCGGTCAAGCAACCCCCGCGCAACGCGCAAAACTCACCTCTTTTAACACAGCGCTGGTTTAAACTAGTATGTGCGAGTATCTTGCCCGTACGCTCGCGCAAGTTTTGTACAAACTTTGCAATACTAAGCAATTGCAACCATTGCACTCGCAATGCTCGTGCACACTGCTCTCAAACTGCTCACTTCGAGCATCCACGTAGGGTCGTTTCTACAAACGATGCCTTCTGATGTCTCGAGTCGAGAATGATGCGCTTTGGCGGGAGAACTCGCCCGCGATGTGGCGAGAACAGCCGCGGTTTGTTGGCCTGGCCTGCGTTTGGCATCGTCAGATGCGGCGCGGGCGCGCCGTTGGATTGTCCAAGCGCACAACGATCGTGCAAACGAGGTTGTCCGAGCATTTTGCTCGAACAACGCTCGTACAAACTTTGTGGCGCTAAACAAGTATTGCTCGCACAATGCTCGTACGAACTGCACCTACAACAGCTGCTTGCAAGCAAAACCTATACTTTGCACGACTGCGTGACAAACTGCTTGCGCAACGCTCGTACAAACTCGCTTGTTTTAAACAGCTGTTTGTAAGCAAACCCATATTGGCTTGCCCACACCTGTGCGAGTGTCGCATCCTTGCGATTGGACAGGTCCTAGGTCCTAGCTAGTCACACGTGTGGACATGTTTGCAGTGCGCCCTTACCATGCTGACTAAGAAAGGTTCCATGCATTTGCAGGAAGATGACTTGAGGAGCCTTCAAGACATCTGGGTGTGCTGTTGCTAGTGGCCGGTCTCAACTGTCTTCTGAATGACTCAGAACAGGCCTTCTGACGCATGCAGTCGGCTTGTCCACCGCGATTGTGAAGGTTTTGGAAGCTCCAAAGAAGCCTCTCCGTTGCGGCTTGTTCATGGTCAGGCACGGCTAACCAAAGCCCGTTTCAGGATAGACTTACATCTGACGGTTTAATGTGGTAACCTTTTCGCAATGCACGGCGGGTTGCTCGGCGCGCCCCCGCAAGCGCAGGCGGCCACAAAAACACAGTTTGCCGCCTTGTGCTCCGAACTCATGTTTCACTGGCGCGGGATTATTGGCCCTCAACGGAATTAGCAGGTTCGCTGGGCAAGGGATGGCTGACCCAGTGCGCATTTGTGGGACCCCAGGATTCTAGTATCTTCGGGGCCCCGCTCACTGAATGAATGTTGCACATAGACTGTTTTTTCAATTGAGGTCACTACCGTGGCTGTGTGCCCCACCAACTCCGAGTTGCTGGCCACCGGCGGAGAGGCCGTGTGGCTCGCCGCTCGCGGCCTTTGCGAACCGTGCGGAAGTTAGAAGAATGAAACTTAATCGACTCTTTGGTGTCCACCGCGAACATTCACAGAGATGTGAGAGGTGCCCAAGTTGGCCATTCCTGTAATTGCCCCAAGCGGGTTGCGGCGCAGCCCGTGGGCCCAGGCGCACCTGAAAATAGTCAAGCCCACACGCCTTGAAGAACTTTGTTGGTAAAACAGAAGGTTGTCGGGTTTTGGGTGCTGCTCATATGGATGCGTCTGGCAATTGCAATTGAGACCCCCCAAACGGGAGTCTTCTGGTTTAGACTTTGCTCGGAACATCACCCAAAAACTGGTCCTATCCCCATTGTGGAATTGAATATGAAACAAACCGTGGGTCCAACTAGTTATGACACATGCCCGCCTTCGAAAGAAGCTGTGTAGCGGCTGGACCATCGCAATTGAACGGTTTAATTCTATCAGCCATAAAACCTGGGGTTCCAGCATTGTTTTTCCACACCTGAACAAGGTGGGAAAGAAATAGACCTTCCCCCATGATGATTCTCCTCGAGTCTTGGACACCAGGCTTTTGCTGGGCTTACTCAAATGTGGGATGGTTGGAGGCATATGCATTGTTTCGATACGGGAAAGCACGTCCCCCAAGTTCTAGAACCGCTCAAAACCATGCAAGCCGAACACGAGGAAGAACGTGCTAACAAGCGATGCAAGATGGAGGCACGGAAGAAAACAGCCAGCCGACACAGCTGAGCGTTTTACTTTGACCATTACGGTTCTGACGCGTGGCAGCGCACGCCGTCCTGCCCGAGAAACACATTGTGGATATCGAGCTGGTCATCGCGTCGCGAAATTCAAAGTTCGCTAATTACGCGCGCCTGAGGGCTTAAGTGCCTTAGGAGGGGCGCCAACCTGTGTTCATGTAAGGGGCACGTGTCAGGGGGCCTACCCCAGGCCTTGCAAAACCCCAGCTCTGAAGACTGTTGTGCGCACTGGCCCAGACGCTTGCTAGACGGAAGGGAAGGCTTTCGAACAGCTAGCTTACACACACCTGGAGTGCTCAAACCTGACAGAGCCCCAGTTATGGCCAGCGCAAGTTGTTGCGTGCTTAGCTTTGGTGTGCTTCAGGCAAACCGGCCATAAAACTTGGGCCAACATGGCCACCCGGTCAAACAGGGTGCATGTTTGTGTGTTTGTGTGCGTGCGCGTGCTAGGCGAGTGGGTGGGTGAGTGGGTGGGTGGGCAGGGTTTTTTGTTTGTTTGTTTGTTTGGCTGGTTGTTTGCTTATACTTTTTGGTATTCATTTGTGTTTCTGTGCGCGTGTGTGTGTGTGTGCACCTGGGCCCGCCGCAAGCACGGTGTGTGTGTGTGTGTGTATGTGTGTGTGCCCTTTCTTTCGTTATATTTTTCGGTCATCCGTTTTTACTTTTCCGTGCCCCTTTTTCTTGTCAAACCCTTTTGGCGTTCTTTCTTGCTGTGTTTATGTTTCCTTGTTTTTCCTGTTTTTCTTTCTTGCTTTATTTCTTTCCTTCTTCCCTTCTTCCCTCCTTTCTTTCTTTCTTTCTTTCTTTCTTTCTTTCTTTCTTTCTTTCTTTCTTTCTTTCTTTACTTCTTTACTTCTTTACTTCTTTACTTCTTTCTTTCTTTCTTTACTTCTTTACTTCTTTCTTTCTTTCTTTTCTTCTTTACTTCTTTCTTTCTGTCCTTCTTTCTTTCTTTCTTTCTTTCTTTCTTTCTTTCTTTACTTCTTCCTTTCTTTCTTCCTTTCTTCCTTGCTTTCTGTCTGTTTTTTCTGTCCTTCTTTTTTCTTGTTTAATACATTGGCCTTTTATATGTTTCCTTCTTTCGCCCTTTCTTTCTTTTCTTTCGTTAGTTTTAAAACACCCTTTGTTTCTTGCTTTCTTTTTCTTTCTTTCGTCCTTTTCTTCCTTCTTGCTTTTTTCGCTCTTTTCTTTTTAAACTCTTTCTGTTTCTTTCTTGTTCTTTCTTTTTGTTCTTTCTTTCTTCCTTCCTTTCTTTCTTTCTTTCTTTCTTTCTTTCTTTCTTTTTTGTTTCCCTTTCTCTCTCTCTATGTGTGTGTGTGTGCAGAGGAAGGGTCAACTCAGAAAGCGACTAGGCGGAGTCCACAAGTAATCATGCAGAGGGGCAGGACATTCGATTTGTTGTGCCAAGATTCATCGGGATCTTGGAGTGGCTGGGGCAGTCAGGCTGTGGGAGACGGTCGGAGGGCATGACTCGCTTGGCAGGACCACACCGTGCGGCTGTGGGATCTTCGGGACGCGCGTGCCTCAAAGCTTGGGTTTCAGGGCGGCGGGGCCTGATGACACAATAATCGATAGAACTGCTCCCACCCACCGAGTGTTTTGTGCAAACCAACAGCCGCCCGCCTAGCAGGAGAGGACCGTTCCTTTTCCTTGACGGGCATACTACACGACTGTCCGCTGGAAGTCAGTTGCTGAGGGCACGGATCCAGCACTTTCACTTTTCAGCTTTCAAACACACATTTCCAAATTCTGAACTTCTTCCGCTTTCAACAAAAAGACGCTCCTTAGCGGTGGCTGCCTTTGACGCTTCGCAGAGCGAGTGCGAGATCTATAGGAAGCTGCGTTCGCTCAGATCGAGCCAAGCTCCCAGCTGGCGCGTATGAGCAGGGAGAAGGCCAGCCGAGCCGGGAGCGAAGGAGGGTTTGCGCAAGTTTGCGGTGTCCTCTTGTTTTCCTTCCAAAGTCGGCTTTACTGGAGCAACGTTTTGTCACGTGAGGGGCTGTGAAAAAACTGTAGTCTAGGTTTGGTATTCGGAGGTTCCTCTTGTCCAAAGCCGGCGCTGCAAAAAGTTGAGCAGCGAAGCTTGTTGGGTAGCAAAGTGACCAGACTTGGTAGCTGAACAACAACGATAATGTTGCGCGCGTGCGTCGTTTTTGTTACCAAAGTGCGCTTCGCCCGGTGCAATTGTAGTGAGATGCTGCGATTTTGGAGCTGGGGCCGCCAAAGTGTCCTTCGCATGCCACACTTGTATTGAAAAGATGCGACTTTTTCAATGTTAAAAGTATTGAAAGCAGAAAACACCGCAAAACAACACACTACCGGCAAATAGATGGCGCAATTCCGACGTATATTTTTAAGGTAGATGGCGCGAAAGCAAAAAATGTCCACCGTTCTGTTGGCACAATTCTGTAATTATCCGGCAAATTGTGCCGGCGAATTGTGCCATCTATCAGCTCCAAAAACGGCGGGGGGGCAAAACATGTGTATTGTTTTGCCAAAATGTCCGCCGACCCCTTTTGGCTCTTCCGTGAGTGGATCGGAGTGAAGCGGGGTGGGAGTGGCGTGGCGTTGAGTGGAGTGGAGTGGGAGAGTGGAGCGGGATGGAGTGGGGTGGAGCGGAGCGGAGTGGAGTGGAGTGGAGTGGAGCGGAGTGGAGTGGAGTGGAGTGGAGTGGAGTGGAGTGGAGTGTAGGGGTGGGTGGGAGGGGGTTGCGCGGTGTTTTCTTTTTTACTGGCTCAGTTCATCCCAAACTTTTTTGATTATGACTCACTCCAGTGTGACAAAACAGACCTACTCCGACCTAACACTTAACTAGACCCCGATTATCCCGAAAGCGTTTTATGGCAGATGGTAGTAGCCACTCTTAAAAGATTGATCTTTCTATTCATGGCTGAAATGAACAGCTACCCACAAGTGAGCGGTTGCATGTTTAGTGTCCAGCCCCCTCGCAAGCGACAACCGAAACATGACCCCCTTGCTCCAAGACTGGGTTCTCAAAAAAAGGTATCCAACAACTTCTCAAAGTTGCCAGCCCCCTTGCCAGCTGACAAAAGGTTAAAAGGGGGTATCGGTTAGCAGTGTTTCGGACACTGGTCAACTGTTGGAAACATTCGCCCGCAAACCTTGGAAGTTCGAGAGCTGCAGTCAAGCATGAGTCGAGAGATCCACACATGTTGCCCGGTGAAGGCCTGAGCGCTTTTTCCTTCCCCGCTGTTGCGGCGCGACTGTCTTGCGCTGGCTTGCGGCGCGCGTGCATCACACGCACGCGTAAGCATCCCCACAGCACACCCCAAACTGGCACTCAAAAGGCTCCTAGTCCTCAGGCTGACAGGCAGAGCAGGCGCAATCTGCCAACCATCGTGCAGCGAGATCCAACTTCTCTTCGGCTGACTTCAGCTTTACCAGGCGCAAGGGAGCTGGTGCGCCCTTCAGTATGCGCACTGACCTGGAAATGCCTAGCAACCAACAAGCTAGCAGCTGTAGCAGGTGCCACCACGCACTGCGCCCTTGCCTGAACGGTTCATTCTCAAATTCCTGCGTGTTCTGTGTTTGGCATTGCCGCGCATCGCAAAACCCGGCCAAATGGACACGCTGACCTGGCAAAAAAACGGCAACCCCTGCACAAACTCAGCCCTGCTCACCTATTGATCCGTCTGCAGAACCTGCAGGCGACCAATTGCAAACAACAGTGCGTGGATGACATCTCTGGATCAGCGCTGACTTTGTCAGCCCTCCCCCCTGCGCAGACCTCGCCGACACGCCGGCAGCTCACGTCACATCGATCAAAGCCGGACAGCGCTCGGAAGCGGACTTCAGCTTCAGCCTTCCCCGGACAAAAGGCGCAGCCGCGTGCCCCGGCTGCTCCAAAACGGCGCAGCTGCGCCACAAACACATCTGACAAAGACGCAGTTATGGCAAAAGTACTCGCTTGCAAGGACTCTGTGTGTAGGTTGCGTTGCTCCATGCTTCACGTTTTGCAACACGCACTGTGCATCCACAGCTCTTCTTCTGCGAGAAAGATACGGGGGCGTGCAAAACCACAACTCAAGCAAACAAATCAAGCCTGCAACTGAGCTACAACCAACCCATGCCAAGCATGCAGGTGCCATGTTGCAGCACGAGCTTCAAACACAACCCTGCAGCAAACATCGAGCGCGTAGCAAAAAACCAGCCGCCCGGCCGCTTCATGCAAACCTCGCAGGTTGTCTGTCTGTCTGTCTGCCTCTGCGTCTGTTTGAGATTTCGATCCAACATTTCGCTCAAATCCCAACGGCTCGGCGCAATACGGAGCAGAAGTTGGCCTCGAATCCCAACAACGTGCCGCATAATTTTGGACCTTGTTTGCTGCGGGGGCCCCTCCCCTAAAAAATGGTAAAAAGGGGGGGCCCGGGAAATGACCTGTTGATGGTTGCCTGTTCTGGTTTTTATGTTCATCTCAAATCTGTGTTCCCCCTTATTCGTTTTTAAAAGATTGTTTTTAGGGAGCTTATTTATCGTTTTCGTTAAGGTAATCATTTGGGTAAATTGTCACCTTGTTCATTGTTGGGCTGGGGGCCGACATTTTTTTCATTTGAAAGAGTTAGCCCTTTTAGTAGTTATCAAGTTCTGGGGTGTTGGTGGTGTATTTGTTTTGTTAGTGTTTTTCTCACTAATTTTCATTTATAGGTTAAAAGTTCAGTATAATTATAACATATAAGATTTTACATGTTATTATTATATTATGATTATAATTTCAGTTCAGGATAATAATCTAATTGGTTTGTCTTACTTCTTTCATACATCATTTTAAAAATAATATTAACATCTCTCACTGTATTCTGAACATTAAACTTTTTACTTTCAATAAATAATTTGATATTTTCTTTAACATCTTCTCCTTTCTCTTGACTATAACCCAACATCCATAATATATCATCAATCATTTCATATTTTCTTACTGATTTTAAGAAACTGTTTAACACAATCGTAAGGTGGTATTTTATTTACAGTTAGAAATATTAAAATATCATCTTCTACATTTCTATTATGTATTCTTTTTATTCCCAACAGACATTTGATTAAAAATTGATTATCTCTCCATGTTTTACAATTTTTACATATGTCTTCTTCACCATCCATTGAATAATTAATAATATTATTCACTATTTCATTAGGTAAACTCAATTTATACAATTCCATATTTTCTTTTTTGAAGTGACAACAATCATAGCATTTTTTATTGATATAATTATTGATTCCATCACCGTTCATTTTTCTCTTAATATATAAGGTAATATTTCTTTAAGTAGTTTTGGCTAGGGGTTGCTGGTCGGCTGGTCTGGGTTTCAGGTTTAATTTAAATGTCTTAACCTTCTTGTTAGATTATAAAACAATGTTTAATCATATTATAATTAAATATTATGATTAAGCCATGAAATCATTGTTTCTGTTATGTATAAATTTCAAATGTAATATGTTCTATAGTAATGATTTCGTCTCGTTTCATAGTCTGTTTTATTTCTTCAACTATTTTTTCAATATAAAATTGTAATGACGCTCTACTTGTTATCTTGTTCTGTTTGCTTGACGCATAATAACTACAGTTGCAAATATTATTCCTACACATAATTTTCGAACTAATTTCTATTCCAACCTTTATTTCTTCATCATACTTCATCATTCTTAATAATTCTTTTGGTGGTTTCAACGCATATGAAAGTGCTTTATCACCTTTCAAACATATATTGCTAATCAACACATAATATCTACTTTCTCCTTCTCGTTCAAAAATAGACGGTTTCCATTTCCTTTGTAAGACCCTTAATGCTTTACACTGTTTTAGTCTTTGCCACCCTTCATTGCCATTCATATAAGAAGCGATGTTTAACAATGCTTCCATAGGTAAGCTAGCACAATTCTCAACCATAAAATTATTCTCTGACATTTTACCCTCACTCATTTTTCTCTTTATATATAAGGTTTTTTCTCTTTAAGTAGTTTTGGCTAGGGGTTGCTGGTCGGCTGGTCTGGGTTTCAGGTTTAATTTAAATGTCTTAACCTTCTTGTTAGATTATAAAACAATGTTTAATCATATTATAAGATAATAATATTAATAAACAAAAGTTAATTTGACCCGTATTCAATCTCACCAGCGATACAACCACTATAGCAACTCATACTATTCTCGCAACAATAATGCTCGTATCCTTTTATTAATTGGTCTGTGTAAATTTCAATTAATTCGCTAAGAATATATCTCATATAATAATTGTTATTTCTATATGACCACCAACTGTTTAGGTTTGGAAAGCTAAACCCACAACGTTTAATTGTTTTTAAATCTTCAATGTTAAGACAATGTCTTAAAACTAAACAAACTTCATATTCATTATTTTTACAGTATGATTTTAATGCTTGATAATACATTTTTCTATTTTTAAACCGTTCTTTAACTTCTTGTATATCAAATACTCTGTCAATGTTTTTCTGTAATGTTTTAAACTAAAATGGTATCCTGTTAGTTGTGTAATTTCATTATTTTGCATTTGTTTAATAATGTTTAATTGAAGTTCTGCTTTTTCCAGTCCTTCTTCAGGAATGTCTTTATTTCTCTTAAAATTTTCTTCTTCATCCATCAAATACCAACAATCAAAACATGTTTCTCTAATATATCCTCCTATAAGATTACACACATCAACAGGTAAAATATTAGCTAGTGCCACGACAGACTTACATTTATTTTTACAAGGACAATTATCATAATTAAACAGTGTCATTTTTTCTCTTACTATATTATATCCATTTTTCTTTAAGTAGCTTGTATTTTATGTTAAGGGGTGGGGGTTTATATTGAAAAAATATTTTCTAACAATTTAATATAATGGCGAGATTAACAAAAGACCAAATAATCAGCAACATCTATTACGACTTAGACGAGGGTTTCGGAAGCATACAAGCGACACACAAGAAGGCAAAGGAAGAAGACCCAACAATAACAATAGACGATGTAAAGTCTTTCTTGAAGAAACAACCAAATAAACAAATCAAAAATTATAGAGGTACTAATTCCTATACCGCTCCATTCGCACGATATGAATATCAAATAGACATAATGCATATGTCGCCTTTAGCAAAAGACAAGAACGTTCCACAGTATGCTTTAGTCGTGATTGACATCTTCAGTAAATTAGCAGATGTAATACCGATGGAGGAAAGAGACGGAGAGCACGTTTTGAAGGCGTTGAGAACAAGCTTTAAAAAGATGGGTTATCCGATGTCCGTGTATTCTGATGACGACGGAGCGTTTGCAACTAAAAATCAAGTTCAGGATTTCTTCAACAGTGAAGGAATAAACCACATCGTCACGAAGACCCACGCAAATGTGGCCGAGCGTTTTATTAGAACGATGAAAAACAAAATTCACGATAGAGTTAGGTTTAACAACATGAAATGGACCGATGCCCTAACGCAAGCATTGAAACAGTATAACAGCACATCTCACTCATCAACAAGGATGGCGCCGTCTGAAGCACACAAGGACGACAATGAAATAAATGTAAAGGTCAATCTTAAACTACGAGAAAAAAACAAAAGAAAGTATCCCAAAATAGAGGAGAACGACAAGGTAAAAGTGTTCCAAAAGAAAAGGGGTAATTACACCGACAGAAAGGAGTATAACTCTAAATGGTCTAATAAAATATTCAATATTGATAAAATTGAATATGATATTATGGGTAATAAAACTTACAAAGTAGCAGGAATAAACAAACCGCTTTTGAGACACGAAATTTTGTTAGTTAATGATTAAACGTATTTCTTGGTATCTTCTTTATACTTGACTTGATAGTAATCCAGACTTGATTGTTTAGGTTCTTTTATGACTTTTTCATTCAGTTTTTTAACATAAATGTTTCGTTTATTTTTGTATTCGCTACTGTCTCTATCTACTTCTTTTGCTTGATAATTGTTATTGTTATCATATGTAGGTTTAATATTCATGCTCTTTAAGATTTTCAGTATGTTTTCATTTTGCTCCAACACTTTTTCTAATCTTGGAAACAACAACTCTAAACTACTGTCAATGTTCGCTAAATGTTCTTCCATATATACTAAATTATAAAACTAAACTTTTAAAACTAAATGTTGCAATTATGTTAAATCTACTCTTTAAATACTAATTTTTCATTATTTGTTTAACAGTTTCCTGAGTTTCCTTATCACCATTATCTGATGGAGTAACCCCCCTCCCAAAGCGAATAGCAATATTATGAACATCTGTTTCTAAGTTGATACTGTTTTTAGTTTTATCAATATTCATTTTCTCATCATTCTTACTTATTTTGAAACTGGTTGGAATACACGAACAGTTACAGTTTCCTTTCTTTTGTATTTCTAATTCATTTTTCATTTCTAAGATTTTTTTACACATTGGACAAGCAAACTCAATAACTGATGTTTCTTTAACAATTTCTTCATCAGTTGAAGAAACAACTGGTTCAGTCTTATTCTTTTTCTTTCTTCCCATCTATATTAATATTTATATTTTTAATATATTGTATCACAAACTTAATTAATTCTAAAACAAAATAGCATACTTTTTTAAATCTATTATCAGTTATAACAACTTGTTCTATATTTTCTACTTTATCTATTATATCAATATAATCTGAATAACTTCTGTTCATATTAAATAATAAGATAAATTATTGTTCATTTCTGTCTTTCTTTTCTTATAAAGTTTTTTCATTGTATCGTCTTTATTCCATCTATATTCCTCAAGTTTCTGATGATGTTTTGAATTTAGATGTTTAAATAAATATTTGTCATCATAAGTTTTACCACAAATGCAATGGATAATGGTCATATAAAATAATAAATATAAAATATTTTCTAAATATCTTTAATATTATTTTATTATGTCTGATGTTCCAATAATAAAACCAATAAATATAACTGATTATGATTTCAAACAATCTAAATATGAACATGTACCAAAACTACCTTTTCGCTCAATTGTTGTTGCTTCATCAACGGGTGGCGAAACAGTTTTTTGCCAGCTTTGTGCATGGGCAGGTTGGTGAGCTGCATTCATTCATGCGCCAATGTCAGGTGTAATGGGCCATTCTGGCTCGAGGCCAAAATGTCCATCTCCTTTTGCCCACCCTTCCCACCCTGAACCTTGCGAATCCTCGGCTTGAGGCGGCCAGGCTCAAGCATGCATGGGCAGCCATGGTCGCCCAGGAGGCCACTTCATCTACTTTGTCCATGGACCCTGTGGATGAGGATGAGCTCCTTCCTGCTGTGCAGTTGGCGGACATGAAGGCGGCCTTCCTCAAGCGCTACAAGGTCAGCTTCGTGCCGGAGCAGCAGCCCAGCGAGCGCTTGTTGTCCAAGCTCCGGAGGGCGCTCGCAAGGAGGAGCCTGGAGGTGACCAGCTTGTGGACCGTGAGGAGCATGTTCAACCAACGGATGGCAGTCGCCAAGAAGCGAAAGATCACATCCAACCTGTGGGTTCAGGAGGGGCCTGACGAGGACCAGTCCGGTTCCGACATCATCGACAAGACCTGTCAGGTCTGGCTGGACATGCTTTGGATCTACGCCCTGGCGCTCAGCATGGCGGGCACTACGCCGATCGAGCCGCAGCCTAGCGAGGCCGAGACGGTTGGCTCTGACCCAGCGCTCTATGTGCAGGTTCCCTGGGACGTGGTGCTCAAGTACCACTGGCGTGCCCGGTCCTTGGCGCTGAAGCTCGGTGATCACGCAGCCTTGCCTCGCCTCATCGAACTGGACCAGCAGGAGCGCGCGGAGTGGGCATCTCGATTCTCTGCAGGCAGTACGCCGTTGGGCGCAGTCATCCAGGCTGTCTACAAGGAGCGGGATGTGCACTGGCAAGTGCAGTTCGCTGTGCCCACTATGGCGCCGGCTTCGCCCAAGGCGCCAGCTGCCACGCCCAAGGGGCGGGCGCCCGCGCCGCCTGCCAGCACCAGGACATCGCCCACGTTGAGAGACGGCGCGCCGCTTTGCGCGGCATGGCAGCAAGAGCGATGCCAGCAGCAGCGAGACAACCGTTGCGCGGAGGGCCAGCACCGGTGCAACAGGCTGCTGCAGTCGGGCCGGGTGTGTGGGAGCACCAAGCATGGCTCTGGTCGATGCGACGCCAAGGGCCGAGTGTGAGGGGGGCTGTCAGCCCTGGCGGTGTCACCGCCTGGAGCCAGTCCGGTTCCGGATGCTGGGAGTGACTGCAGATGGCAGTGCGATTTTCCCAGTAGCTTGGAGCAGACTGGCTTCCCGGGAGATGTACAGTTTCTATTGGATTTTTGGCAATCTCCACTGCACGCAAATGATGATCAGTCTTGTCCAGTTTTTATGGATCTGCTGTCGGGGCCGCAATACCCGTTGGCATGTGCTTTTCAGTGGGCTGGTTGGAAAGTTGTGCGGCCAATTGACATTGCCATTGATCCAAGTTTTGATGTCAACAGTTCATCTACACGCAAAGCAATTGCAACAATTTTGCCTTCAGTGCACTTGGTGGCAGCATTCTTGGATTGCAGCACGAAGAGTCGCATTCGCCAGATCCCTTCGCCAGGACATCGCCCTGGCCCAGCTCCTCTTCGATCAGAGCGTGAGCCTCGAGGCCTGGCCGGCCTGTCGGATGCCAGTCTGGCACGTGTTGAAGCAGACAACCATGCAGCAGATTTCTTGTTGGCCATCCAGTTTGTTTTGCAGCAGCGCAGTCGGGGGGCCATGCGGGAGAATCCCCGCCGCTCCCTTCACTGGGTTGACCCGGTTGAGAATTGGATGCATCAGAAAGGTGGCTGGTTTGACTTAGACTACGACAGTTGCGTACTCATGGCGGCCAGGAAGAAGGCCCACACAATCCGTCACAATTTGCCCGAGCTAAGCTCTTTGCCCCCCCTTGTTTGCGGACACCAACACAGTCCAACTGAGTGGAAGCCGCAGCATTCGCGAGGGCGTGCTTATGTCCCGTCCGCAGAAGAAGCGGAACACACAGCCCACCTCGTCTTCACACTGGTGGCCGTGGCCTCACACTGGGCCATCAGCCAAGGGTACGCAGTGGCGCGTATCCAGCGGTTGCCGCCGATCGAGACAGCAGGCGATCGTCGTTCTTGGCTTGAACTCCCAGCCGCTGTCTTTCGTTCCGGTGCTATGACTCCCCTGGCGTTGTTCTTGGGCCTTTTCCCGCCTGGGGCATCCCAGGCACGACTGCCCCGCCGCGCGGTCGCCGCGGACGTGCTGGCCAATGGCGAGTTGCCGCAGAACATGCTCTACGTTGGCCAAGGGCACTTCAGCCATCGGCTGCCATGCACAAAGTGGAAGTCCCCTTTCCAAGTCGGTCGCCATGGGACACCAGCCGAGATTGCTTTCCGCTACCTGGTGTTCATGCAGGGCTCGGCGCTCCAGCAGCAGTTGCATGAGTTGGCCGGAATGACGTTGGTTTGCGACTGTCCTCGCAACCAGCATTGCCATGCGGATGTTCTCGTGGGCCTGTGTTGGGAACTCTACTGCAGCGACCAGCCATCCACCAGGAAGACAGGCGTTCCTGTCAGGCATGTGCGGATGGCAGCTCTGGCCGCAGGAGTGCGGTCGGTGTCGCCGGCCCCGGCGGTGTTCCAACAGGAGTCGGTTGTGGCAGCGGTCAAGAACCTCTTCCCCGCCGTCTCCTTCCGTGGAGTCCAGTTCCCCACGTTGGTGGATGTCCTGAATGCGGAGACCTTCCTTGGCTTTTGTGTTTGGGCTCATGGGCAAGGCTTGCCAACGGACGGTCCCCTGGGACCTTCTGCTTTCCCTCCGTGCGGGGTCTCCGCAGTGCGGGCGTCCATGGCAGAGCAGGCTGGCGCAGCTGGCAAACGCAATGCCGTCAGTCCTGTTGTTCCTTTTGGCTTGGAGCCAGAAGAACATTTTGCAGCAGCTCTTGCAGTCCAAGCTGACGGTTGTCCCCTGGATTTCCCTGCCAAGCTCGACATGGATCTCCTCTTTGCTGCAGACCAGTCTGTGGTCCACCATGCCCACCTTGCCGAGGTGCGCGCGGCTGCCATTCGGGCCCTCCGTGAACTGGCCCGGCGTCTTCAGCCAATCACCGACTATCTGGCAGGACTGCAGGTTCCCGCTGTCCGCGGGGTGAACCCGCGCAACCACCTGGCCCTGATCGCTGTGCTGATCGTAGTAATGTCCTGGCCGGACACAGGGCTTGCGCGCAACTTCTTCGCTGGGTTTCCAGCGGTTGGCTTTGCGCCCTCTTGTGGCATCTGGGCGTCGCAGGCGGCAATCTACGAAACCTTGGAGGAAGTCCTGCGCACTGGCGTCGAGGATGCGCAGCACATCCTCTCCCGAGTCAAGGCTGGCCCCGATGACGACATCATCATGGAGGCTGGCGCGGAGGATGAGGCTGCTGGTTACTGCTCTCCGGCAATGTCTCTGCAGGAGGTGATGCGGATGAACCGTCCCTTCCGACTAATTCGGCGCTTTGTCATCACTCAAGGCTCCGGCAAGAAGCGGGTCATTGATGACGCTTGCCAAGGCCAGCAGAGCCTGCGCAGCCATGATGCCAACCGGCTGCAGTTCGCGTCTGCCCTGCAGCCTTGCCTGCACTTGCAGTGTCTGGCGTCTGCGCTGCTGCGCCACGGCCACGCTTTGGGCAGTTGGCGCGACACCGTTGTGTCAGCAGGCGAGGACCTGCCGCAGGCATACCGCAAGATACCTATGCAGCCGGAGCACAGCTGGGCCTGCTTGGTGACTTATTTTGATCCCTGTGTTCAGCAGGTGCGGTTCCGGCGGTACCACGGAATGCTTTTTGGATTGCCGCTCGCAGTGTCAGGCTTCAATCGTCTGCCCTTCTTCCTGCAAGCCCTTTGCCGGCGGCTCCTTCGTTGCCTCGTCACGATGTACTACGATGACCTGACCTTCCAGGACTGGAACAGCACGGCCCGGGCCTCGCAGCTGCTGATTGAAGAACTTGCCAGACTCATTGGCTTCCCATTCTCGGAGGAGAAGCGCCAAGCTCCTTGCGCTGAAGGTGATTTCCTTGGCCTCATCCACGACCTGCGTCAAGCTTCTCCCGAGGGCGCAGTCCGGCTATGGATTCGCGAGCGGCTCGACAACAAGATCCGAGATGTCATCTTGACGGCCCGTCAGGCCAGTCGCCTTACTGGTGGGCAGGCAGCCAAGCTCTTCGGGTGTCTAGCCTTCCTCGACCAAGGAGCTTTCGGACGGCTGGCGCGGTCTGGATTGAATGCCATCAAGGACAGGCAGTACAACGACCACAGTGCTGAGCTGTCTGTTGACTTGGAGGCTGCCTTCGTCCAGGTGCTGCAGATCCTGGACATGAAGCCGCGCAGGCTTGTTGGGTTGTTGCCCGGCTCTAGCCCGCGCATTGCAGCAGCGTCCGATGCTGCGCAGGATGGTCCTGAGAGTGGCTCAGGTGGATTCCTGATTTCCACCCCCAGCCTGGAGCGAGTTGTGCTGTGGTCCACATTGACTCGTCAGTTTTCGCCTTGTGGCGCACCGCTACTACCAAGATCGCGCAGCTTGAGCTGCTGATGGTCCTGCAAGCACTCCTCACGTTTCCGGACGCCTTTCGCGGAGCCACGGCGTCTTCTATGTGGACAACATCGCCGCGCTCATGTCCTTGGTGAGGGGACGATCTGACAACCACGAGCTCGACTACCTCTCGCGTCTCATTCACACCCTCCTGTTTCAACTTGAGGCCATCTTGTGGTGGGAGTGGGTGCAGAGCAAGGCCAACTGGGCGGACGGCATTAGCCGAGTTGGTTTTCAGGATATCTTTCTCCTCGAGCACGGCTTCAAAGTGCACTACTCTTACGTGCCGCTCTACCTGTGGAAGCTCCCATACATCGCCGTCCAGACCTGCTTCGGCTACCTTTAAGTGCGTTGGGTGACTGGAGTGCATTGGGTCAGGCGGACTAGACAGTCCAGGGACCTGGGGCCTGGTTGCAGGCCGCCCCAGTCTGGGGGCCCATGTGGGGCTACCAACGCACTTACGGTGCGCCGGGCCGTGAAGCAGACACTGGCTAGGAAAAGATGGTGACATGTCTCGCCCAGGGTTGATGCGAACGTGCACCTGGTTGGTGCGGGTCAGGCGGACTAGACAGTCCAGGGACCTGGGGCCTGGTTGCAGGCCGCCCCAGTCTGGGGGCCCATGTGGGGCTACCAACGCACTTACGGTGCGCCGGGCCGTGAAGCAGACACTGGCTAGGAAAAGACTCGATGCTGCATTGCGCTGAATGTAATTCAAAACCTTATCCTAAATGTTTATAGGGACTGCTTCGCCCGTATATTCATTTTTAGCCCGTCGGTTCATAATGACCCTACCTTCGTTGAAGTCAAGAAATATCAAAAAGATAACATGAAGGTTGATGATGAAAAAGAAAAGTTATATTATGATACCTACCAACCTGAAGAACTGGAAGAAATAATTAACACACAAAGAAAGATAATTCATTATATGAAAGAACAGAAGATGAAGAAACTACATTCAATTTTAATCATAGTTGTTGATTTTGCAGACGACCCTAAATTTGTTAGATATAGTAAGTTACTTCATGGACTGGCAACGAGAGGCAGGCACGACGCCATTAGTTTTTGTTTAAGCGTTCAAAAATATCGTGTCCTAGCACCAATCATTAGGTTGAATTCTAGTTCGTTGTATATCTTTAAGTTAAAGAATGTATCAGAGTTAATGTCATTCATTGAGGAAAACTCCGCCATCGTTGATAAAGAGCAACTGTTAAATATGTATCATAAAGCGGTAGATGATAAGCCATACTCCTTCTTTTATGTTAATATGAATTCCAAAGATGTTAATAATATGTTTTATGTTAGATTTGAAAAAGCATTTAAAATAAAATAAAGATTTAAATATATTATGTTATTTTATGATTTACCATTAGACATTAAAAACCTTGTATTATCTTATAATTTAGGTGATGTTAGATTATTAAAAATAAAAAATAATAATATTATTAAAAATTATATTAATAAATTTAAACCAGTGTATAAGTCTTACAAATTAAAGAATTCACAATATTTTGAAATTGATAATATCAATATGAAAAATATTATCAATAACGGCACATCATATATTTTTAACTTAAGTGAGTTAGATAAATTACATCAAAAACATAAACCATTAAAATTATTAATTGAATATGATATATTTGCTACATCTACCTCATTTACTTGTTTGAATCATGTTCGTAATCGTACTTTAACATCAAATAATTTATTTGATATTTATTATTTTCTTAATAAAGACCTTTATGAAACTAATTTAGTGTATAGCCGTAATATGGTTAATTTTATTTCATTACAAGTGAAAAAAATAACTATTAAAGTCATCAATGATGAAAGACAAAGTTTTATTAGTAAATTTTATTCATATTTGTTTAATTAATAATGTTAATAACGTTTAATATTATTAATTCAGAACAAACTATAACTACACAAATTCAACGCTGGTAATTTATATATTAATTTGTCACATTTTACTTTCTCCAGTTTTTCTAATCTTTCACTCATTTGCTTAATTGCTTTCAGCTGTAACTTGTCAATATTACTTAAATCTAATTGTTCTACATCAATATCATTGATTTTGTCAATACTTGAAGTTTCAACATTACTATTTGAATTACCCATTATATATTATTATTTAGAATTTTCTTTTTTCAATTCCTTAATTTCTTTTTCTAATTTTTCAACCTTATCTATTACTTCAAGTAAAGCTTTATGTAATAATATTGGTACTTTTGTATATTCAATGCCTAAATATTCGCGGCTGCTATGAACTACATTACTAATTTCTTTTGGAACTGCTTTTAATAAATCATCAGCAATGTAACCGATGTGGATTGCATCCTTATCGTCTCTATCTTTTCTTTTGAATTTTTTAGGTTTTGAATTTCTTAATCATACTAATACAATTACTTTTAAGTAAATCTACATCATATTTTAATCTTGCATCAGAATTATCTATTAGACTTCCATTTATAGTTACAGTTCCAGCAGTAGTATCAATAGCATCACCTGAAGCATCTTGAATATCATTAACAAATAATGTTTTTGTATTAACAACTGTTACATTTTCATTAAAAGTTGATGGAGCATTATTTGTAAAACTTTCAGTATTTACTGTTGTTCCAAATGTCTTATCAATAGATAATAAAACTGAAGGTGTAGTTGAACTATCTGCTATTCTGAATGCAGTATTTGATGTTTTAAATATTATATCAAATGTTGATAGATTAGTTCCATCGTGATAGGTCGATATTTCCGATGTTCCCATTTTAATATCAATTCCAGTAGTCATTGAAATATTATTCAAAAATGAAACCGTTGTTAAATCGAATGATTGAATGGTATTAGTTGCTAAATATGCATTTTGAACTGCTAAGTTAGTATCAACGGTTATTAATGTTCCTCCGTTAGGTGCTAAATGATTGCTTCTTAATGCTCCATTAGTTTTAATATAAACATCATCAGCAAATAAATTCCCCATAAAATCAACAGTAGCAGTATTAAAAGTCCATCCACTAGTAATATTAACTGCCCCAACTATGTTAGACTGAACAGCGGGGTCTCCACAAATAAATCTAATTGAAGAATTAGAATCGGTATTTCTCATATCAAAAGATGAAAAAGCACTAACATATCTATATAATTCACAGTTTGTATCAATTGTTAGTTTACCATCAGTATCAATATTAACATTATCACAATTAACAGCAGCATTTGTATAAATATTACCTAACACATCTATAGGTTTACTAAAAATTGTTTTTCCTACAAGCCCATCAGCCATAAAATATTGGTTAGAAGCATTAGTTATATCTCCTACACTACACGCTACAAAATTAGGATGATGTATATAAAAACCTTCTATTGCATCTGGTGTATATGTTTCTAAATATGGTTCTAATCCATTTATTGAAGTATTGATATTATCTATTTTTGTTTTAATATCTGTTGAAAAATCATTATTTGTAAATAAATTTCCTTTCATATACACACCTCCTTCGAAATATGATGTTCCGTGTGCTTGAGCAAAATTGTATGAAGTATGAACATTACCGTTAATCGTAATTCTTGAAGCATTATTAGGTCTTCCAATAATAACATCTCCTGTATTCCATCCTAACCATAGTCTATAAGGCGTAGCACCTGTTAGTCCTTGATAAGAGTCCAACTGACAACCTCTTTTAAATTCTAAACGTTGATTACTTACGGCATCTTGAATTCTAAAAATTGGATTAGTATTATCTGTTAAACTAAGTATTAATGGAGAGTTTACTGTTTGTGCAGTTGTATTAACTTTGTCTAATTTTTGACTTATTGTTGTATCTTGCGCGCTGTCATTTGTAAGTATTGAATTAATTGTATTTGTATTTCCCGTTATTAATCCACTTAATCCATCTGATTGTAAAACATATCTAGCATCAGAACCTGCTATATCTAAAATAGACGAACACGAAAATAAACAAGATACTTGTAAATTACTTAATATTGTAGTATTATGATTTAATATTATTTTATCATTTTGAAAAGTTGAAGAATTATTAATTTCTACATCTCCAAAACCTCTTTGATTCAAAAACATAGTTGCTCCACTTAAATTTCCATAAACATAACTATCAAAATAATTATTATACATTTCAAAGAAATTATTATAATTTCCAAATTCTGCTATTTTGAAAGTTGCAGTAGTTGTTATATTATGTATTAATGTATTATTTAATATTGATGTATTTAACTTATTTGATAATAAATTATTAGTTGTTATTTTATTATAATAATCTGCTTCATTAAGTGAACCTCCATTCTGTAAATCTGATATTGCTGAAATATGTGAATTTACTGTACTATTTAATCCTGTTATTAAATTAGAATTAGAACTAATATTATTAAAATTAGTTGTTATAGTAGAATTCAAATTATTTATTAAATGTGTATTAGATGAAATATTATTAATATTTGTATTAATTAAATTAGAATTAGAACTAATATTATTAAAATTAGTTGTCATAGTAGAATTTAAATTACTTATTAAATTTGTATTTGATGAAATATTATTGAAATTTGTATTTGAAGTTATTGTCAGATTACCTATTAAAAATGTATTGGAACTAATATTATTTGATAATACATTAACTTCCGTCTTATTGTATGATTGAGTTATATCATAAAAATTAGCGTCAATCTGTGCTTTTGTGTAAGTATCTACTTGGTCTGCTTTGTTGTTGAGTAAATCAATTATATCTGATTGATTAGCGTATATGTTTCTAATGTTTGTTACCCCGCTTGTAGAATTGATTTCGCTAATTGTGTGCGCTACAACATTCTCAAAGTTTGTTAAATTTATTGAAGGCATTATATATTAATAGTAGAAAATGATAATATTTATTTATTTTTAATATTATCATTTTTACTTATTCTTAATCCAAAATCTGAACTCCGGCGTCTCTAATGGATAATATTTGTTCACTCACTAACGTTATATATATTGTATCTGGCATATTTGCTGTTACCATATTTCCAATAGGTTTGCAACGAATTAGAAGTTGTTGCCCAGCTTTTGTGTTAATTCCAGTATATGAACTATCGGGAACCTTTTCGAAATCCATAGCAAAGATAAACTTATCAACACGATAAGCAGAATATTCAATCGATAAATGGTGTTGATGGAACAATGGTAAATTTAATGCTTTTCGTAAATAATAGAATGCTTGTGTTAATGAACGGCATGGATACTCAGGATATAGTTTTGACCCTAATTGAAGTTGAAATTCTAAATCAAGGTCGGAATTGTAGTATCCACTTTCTTGATAATTCAAATAATACATAGGATGATAGAAATTGTTGTATTCTTTCATAACGTGAGTATCGCCTACTGCGCTTTTACTGAAAGAGATGAACGCGGCAGCGAGTTTTGACACTGAACGAACAACAGTAGTGTTAATTGACGACGAACCATCGGGAACTTGATTAGATTGACAAATATAAGTATTATAAGTTATAGGCAATTCTTTTCCGTCCAAAAGATGTGAAACATATTTATTGTGAAGGTCGTTGTCCAAGCTTACCAAATCAGTTTGAAGGAATGCGTTACTAATTGAGAACTGCTCATTTGTATGAAGGCTTGTGTCTGTGTTGCCACTCGCTGGAAACCTCGACCCACCCGCTGTAACAACACAATCGGTAAAATTTGAAACTAATTCAAGTTCTAAAACAAGAGGACACGCTTTTAACGGGATATACTTAAATTGATTGAATAAACCAAGCATCGGTTTAAATCCTACAACCATTTTTCTGTTAAAGCCTGGAATTGTGTAAGCGTCATATGCAGGACCAATATGACCCGATGCAGGAACTGCACGACGTGTGTTTAAATCATCATCATATCTATAACCAAAACTCTGGGCGTCTTCATTGTCTCTTGCTCCTTTTGACATCAAGCAACTCATCATGTGATGATTTCGGTTGTAATAATCAATGTCTTCAACAAGTTGATTACCAGCAATTAGTCTTGCTCTTCTAAAAAAGGAATAAGCAGGAGACAGAGGACGTAAGCGTTTATTGTCTGACGGGTCAGTGTTTTCAACGGTGAAATAAACCATTACACTCTGCGGGTCAAGCCAAGTATTATCTTCAGCATTTAAAGCTATTTTCAACACACGTTGACCAGATGAAGGGGTGTAGATATTACTTCCAGAAGGGAAAAACGAGACTGAACGACGGTCGTTGATACAACTTGCACCTTTATTTAACTTGAATGAGAGGTTGTCAAATAGAATATCTTCAGCACTAAAAGTTTCCATTGCTATATATAATTTAATTTAGAAATAATTTAAACTAAATTGATAAATTTATACATTCATTAATTTCTAAATCATAATTAAGAATTATGATTTACAAATTGATGAAATTGTAATTTCATTAATTTCTAAAACATATTTTATATATGTTTTACAAATTGAATAATTTAGTGTAATCCTTTTGATTAGAATTATTATTATTTTTAAATATTTTCATTTTCTTTTTCTTAATCTTATCTTCAACTGGATTATTAGATTTTTCTTTCTCCATTACTAATTCTCTAATTTCATCATATGAACTTTTCTTATACTTTTTATTTTCATTCTTAATCATATCATCCGTTGTTTCATTGTCATATTTCTTATGTTGTATCATAACAATAATATGAAAATAGTTTTGCGTTTTTTCTTTTTACTATTTCATCAAGGTCTGATTGAGTGTGATTACAATTGTTAGTGTTGTCATTGATGAGGACATAACCATTTATATATTTTGGTACAATCATATTATAAATTGAAGTAATCCAGTTATAATCAATATAGTCAGGTCTAACTCTGACACTCCTAATAATGAAACACCCACACTGACATTTTACATGTGTTCGTTTATTATCTCTATTTAAATCCCTTAATCTTTCTACAAGTGTTAATGGTTTAAAGTTTGTTTCACTTTCTGTCAAGTTTTCTTTTAACTGATTATACATATATAATATTATATAGTTATATATTTAAGTACTTATTTAACTATATTATCTCCTTTACCGGTTCATTGCTTCTTGAAACATCTTTACCTTGGTCTCCGTATCCAGTTATGTAATCGTGGTTAGTAAATGGATTTAATGAACCAGTATAAACAGTTATAGCGCCACGGTCAGCAATACTGACAGGGTCTAAGATACTTCTAAAATTAATGTAATCATCGGTAATAATAGACCTTCGCGATATAAACGGCGCTCCATAAGTGGTTAAAGTTAATTCTCTTTCAGGGTAATCTTTTGTTATCTGTGCCCCTACACTTGAACCGAGACTATGTGTTATAAGATGTTTAACTTCATTGTTTTCATCCAATGCTGTTGATGTGTCTTTATATCGTTGTGAATATTTAGTCATTTTAAAGGGAAGTCCTACATCTGCCAGAATGTCATTAACAGCACCTCCAAACGTACCTTTTCCAAATGTTCCTGAAACATACATTTTATTACCATCAATATAAAAACCTTTACCATTGCCATATGCTCTACTTAATCCTTGTGCGTCAGTTAAATTTGAATTAGGATAATAACTATTTAATATTTTGTCAGTTTGTTTCATAACATTAGTTATTTTAGTTGTTTTCTTATAAGGTTGATAATGTTTAATTTTCCCATGCTTCACTTCATAAATTAACTTTTTATTATTAATCATATATTTAAAGTTATAAATTAATTTCTCAATTAATTAATAATGCTTACATATAAAAAAGTTTATATTGACAGCGCTCATAGAATTAGTGGTACATCATCGAATTTCAAAGTTGAATTGCCGGAAACATTACAAACAGACAACGGAGTTCATTGCTACATTCACGAGGTAACATTACCTAACTCGTGGTATTCAATTCAGTCAGGATTAAATAATATATTATACTTTTATTCTTCTCCACCAGTTCCAGATGAAGATAACACAAATGTCCATTATTTAGCGTTACAATTGGACGAAGGAGTATATACTGGCACAGAACTAGCGACAGAATTAAAGTCAATAATAAATGGTGTTGTAGATAATACTAATTTCTGAAAGACTTGTGAAGTTACTTACAGTGTGAAAACTAATAAAATAACAATTTATTCAAACTATGCCGATAGAAAGTTCGCTGTGTTAACTGATGAACAAATGAAACTAACATATGCAGATTATATATGGAATGGAAGTTTTAATGCTAATAACTTACAATCTGTTAATGAAGTTTTGGGAAATTATCAATTAGCAGTTTATCAATAGAATAATCCTTATGTTTCTGGTTTCGTTAATCTTCAACCCATTGGAAATATTTATATTCATTCTTCTCAATTGTCTAATTATAATCAAGTAAATTTAAGAACCGGCGATAGCACAGTTGTTAAGAAAGTACCAGTCACAGCACCACACGCGGGAATTGTCTTTGATTCAGAATTAAACCCTCTTGATTACTTGGATGTATCAAATAGAAGCTTTAAACAATTAGATTTTTGGATTAGTAATTCATTAGGAAATGAAATTAATTTAAATGGGGTAAATGTATCCCTGTCATTATTGTTTGTGAAAAGCGATATTATTTAAATATATTTAAATTTTCCATATAGAAAATATATATATATTATATGTCAAGTATTGAGGTAGTAGATGTTAATAATGAAACTAAAACAGAAGAAGCACCTGTTAATAATGAAGTCGTTGAACAAAATGAAACAGTTAATGAAGAACCATCGCCAGAAGAAGTTAAACCTGAAGAAGTCATTCCTGAACCAAAAGCGAAAGCAAAAGCATTACCAAGAACTAAAAAAGAAGTTGAATTAGTAGAATGTGAACAATGCTCTAAAAAGATGACATTGAAAAGTTTGAGACACTCACATCCTAAAAATTGTAAAGGGGCAAAAACCGAGATGCTCCCAGTCAATCCACAAAAGAATATTAGAAAGATACAACCAGAAGTAAAAGAAGAAATTAAGAATGAGATTAAACAAGAAGTGATTAAAGAAACTATTAAGAAACCCACGGCAACAGAACTATTAAGCCAACATTATGAAGAACTTAAACAAAAGAAAAAAACAAGATAAGCAAGAAAAAATAAATAACTTATCTTCATCAATGTTTTAAATAATAATCTAATTATATTATATATTAATCATGCTTATGAGAAGTCATAGAAATGTAGAATTTAAAAGGGCGCCACAAT
>CAUJNA010001380.1:801809-854309 GCA_963377175.1 Effrenium voratum | reverse complement strand
GTAATAGTAAACAGAGAATAGCGAATGACGAATTTGATATGATGGTTGAACTGATGAAAGCAGAAAACGACTTAGTCTTACAGATGATTAGCGAACAGAAACAGACTTCGAGCGATGACAGTGAGCAACCCGTGAGGTGGAGGGACGACCAGAAGAACTACCACCAGAATTACTACAACAATAACCTAAAACAGTCTTACACTTGTGAGGACTGCGGAAGGACTATATCAAGCAAATCAAATTTATCTAAACACAAGAAATCTAAAATTTGTTTGCAAGCTTCGCGACAATGCGCATTATGAAAAAAATAATAATCATTCATCTTATTAAAAACACTTAATGAGATTAATGCGTTCATTCTCAACCCGAAACCCATTTTCTCCAACAGTCAACCCCAGCCCGAAAAAACTACTTAAAGAGAAAATACCTTATATTATATAGAGTATAGTATTATGGTTACCATGTCAGAAAAAATCATAGATTTCATTTTAAACAGCCAACAAGGCGAACTAATACAAAAAGAAGGGAGGCAAACACAAAAACTCAAAATAGGTGATAAGACCTACAGATATTATAAGAACAAACCAGTTTCAAACGTATTGAACACGAAACTCAAGGAAGTGGCGAGGAGTGAAGGATATAGAAAGCATGGCCTTTTAATGAAAGGTGCTAATTATCTAAAACTAACGAGAGGCAGACCCTTACAGGATTATGTCAAGCGATTCAAGTCCAAAATCACAGACGAGCAACAAGCGTTCAAGGGATACGCCAACACATACTCGGTAAGTGATATAAGGTTAAAAGGAATGAAAGGTTTATCCTACTTAAAATACCAGAAGCAACGACTGGCCGAATTCCTGAACAGAAACCCGAACATGAAAATAATCGTGGAAACCGATTTATCATTCAAAAATCCCGCCAACGAACTTAGTCAAAGGCGGTTAAGAAGCAGAAGATACAATATTCATAATCCCGACGAGTTGAACACCGTCTTAAACAACATTGGGCACGACATTGAGACACAAATTGAATTAACCGAATACATTCAGTCGGGATTGGTTCTTGGTCAAGTTGAAAAGTTAGTCATCAGTTATGATAGGTACAATCCTACCCGTGGTTCATCATTCATTCCATTACCCGACTGGGTGGCAAACAAAAAGGCTTGTATTAATATTAAAAATGAGGACGACTTATGTTTTAAATATTCCGTTCAATGTGGATTTTATGAGTTATTCAAAAAAGACCATCCCTGCGACATGTATCATTATAAGAAATATGTAGATGACAAATTATCAAATGGGACGGAATAGACTTTCCAGTAGGTAATGATGAGATTGAACTATTTGAAGAACAGAACAAACACATATCGGTCAATGTTTATTACATAAACCCCGATACGAATAGTAAAACTATTTTATTATACAAAAGAAGCAACAACCCGCAAGCACAACACAAAATCGATTTAATTAAATTGACTGATGAAGTTAAATCGCATTACGCTTATATCAAAAATTACGATAAGTTAATGAGTAGTCAGACTAACAAAAAGAAAGTTAAAAAGTATCATTGTAGAACCTGCTCTCATGGTTTTCAATCAGAAGAACTTTTAAAGAAACACGAAGAACAGGGATGTCTAGCAGTTGAGGGTCAAAAAATAGAAATGCCAGAAGCAGGTGAAACAATAGCATTCAAAAACCATTTCAAGAAACTTAAAGCTCCGTTCGTAATCTATGCCGACTTCGAATGTTTAACTGTGCCTAGTGATGTTAAAAGCAAATCGGCAAAAGCTAAAACTACATCATATCAAATCATCGTCCGTGTGGTTTTATGAGTAATGTAGTCAATGCTATAACCGGAAGTAGTGAGCCTTACTTTTACAGAGGTGCAGATTGTATGGATAAGTTTGTTGAAAAAATCAATGAAGTCAGAGAAGATATTATTAGTAGGATGAAGGAAGTAAAAGAGATAATCATGACTGAAAAGGACAAGGAAGATTTTGAAAACGCTACTACTTGCTTTATCTGTGGAAATGATTTTAAACCTGAGGACAAGAAGGTTCGAGACCATTGTCACTTTACTGGAGCTTACAGAGGATGCGCCCACGATGATTGTAATCTTGGTTTTAGTATGAGATATTATAAAATCCCAGTGTTTCTTCATAACCTTAAAAACTACGATGCCCACTTAATCATCAACAAGGCTCACGAACTGAACAAGAATTCTAAAATAGAATGTATCGCTCAGAACAGCGAAAAGTTTATAACCTTTGGTTTTAAAAATCTTTGTTTCAAGGACAGTTTCAGTTTCTTATCGACTTCGTTGGATAAGTTGGTCAGGTTGAGTAAATATGAGGATGATAAAAAGCGTGAGAATTGGAAGAACAATTTCAGATACAGCGTTAGAAACCCGTATGTTAAAACCGATGAAGATTTGGGTTTATTGACTGATAAGGGTATTTATCCCTATGACTACTTTGATGATTTTGAAAGATTTAAGGAAAGGGCTTTACCACCGAAAGAAGCGTTTTACAGTAAATTGAGTGAAGAACATGTAAGCAATAAAGATTATGAAAGGGCACTGAAAGTATGGAAGCACTTCGGGATTAGAACACTCGGGCAGTATCACGACTTGTATTTAAGAACTGATGTTTTACTACTGACCGATGTATTTGAAAACTTTAGAGACTTGTGTGTGGAATACTACGGTTTAGACCCCGCTCATTATTATACGTTGCCAAATTTCGCATGGGACGCGATGCTTCTAAAAACTGGTGTTGAAATAGAACAATTGCATGACCAAGAAATGTTTGAGATGGTTGAAAAGGGAATGAGAGGTGGCATGTGTCAAGTCAGTCATAAATTAGCGGTGGCAAATAATAAGTATATGGGGGAAGCATATGATGAGAACAAGCCATCAAATTATATTAGTTACTTAGATGCTAATAACTTGTATGGTTTAGCAATGTCCCAGAAGTTACCGCTAAAAAATATCAAGTGGGCAAAGAAAACGCCCAGTGTTGAAAAATGGAATGAAAACGATGAGTTCGGTTATATTATGGAAGTTGATTTGGAATATCCCGAAACATTGCATGACTTCCACTCTGACTATCCACTAGCGCCTGAAATAATGAATGTAAATGTTAGTATGCTTTCTGATTATCAAAAGCAAGTCTACAAAATATATTATGATGGCAAAAATCCCAAGGATGAGAAAACACGTAAGTTAATATTAAATCTAAAGGATAAAGAAAAATATGTGGTTCATATCAAGACTTTACAGTATTATTTGAAAATGGGAATGAAAATGGGTAAAGTCCATAGGATAATAAAATTTCAACAGAGGGCATGGTTGAAACCGTGGATTGACTTCAACACTGGTAAAAGGAAAGAAGCCAAAAGCGATTTTAAGAAAGATTTATTCAAATTAATGAATAACGCAGTGTACGGAAAAACTATGGAAGACAAACGAAACCATATGGATTTTGAATTAGTTGATAATGAGGTAAGATATGAAAAATGTGTGAATAATCCAACATTCAAAAACAGATTTATTATAAATGAAAATCTCGTAGGAGTTGAAAAAACTAAAGCGAAGCTGAAATGGGATAAACCGATTTTCTTAGGAATGAGCATTTTAGATTTAAGCAAATTACATATGTATCAGTTTTACTATGATGTATTGAAAAAGAAGTAGAATGAAAACATAAAACTGGTTTATACCGATACTGACAGTTATGTAATTCAAACAATGACTGATGATGTCTATAAGGATTTCAATGATTTAAAGCAACACATGGATTTTAGCGACTATCCGCCTGAACATCCATGCTTTGACAAAACAAATAAGAAGGTCTTAGGAATGTTTAAGGACGAATGCTCTTCAAAGATAATTACCAAATTCATAGCTCTCAAACCAAAGTCATATGCTTTTACAATATACGGTGAGGATGATGAACATAAGAAATCAAAAGGTGTAGTGAAACACAAAGTGAAAAAAGAACTGACTTACCAAAACTACCACGAAGCATTATTTCAAAACAAAAAGCATGAAATAACATATAATTTTATTCGTAGTCGCAACCATCAGTTATTCTCAATGTCTCAAGTAAAGCAAAGTCTGAGTAATTATGAAAGTAAAAGGTTTTATATTGATGCTTTCAATTCATTACCATATGGGCATTATTCCATAAAATAATATGAAATTATTAGAATTATTGTCTCCATAATCTTTACCAAATATTGTTAAAGAATACATTGTATCTTATAATAATCAAGACTATGGAAAACATAGAAGCAGAAATCATCATGGGTCAAATCTATGTCATCAAAAACACATTGAACAACAAAATATACATTGGAAGCACTAAACAAACACTACACAAACGGATGGCAAAGCATAGGCATGATGCTAAAACATTGTGGAAAAATGCTGATACATCAAGAAATGAACAGACTTGGTATAGACAATTTCTTCATTGAGCATTTGGAGAATTTTGAATATCACAACTTACAACAACTACGAAAAAGAGAAGGTGATATAAAAGCTGAACAGCAGGCAGAACTAAATGAAAGAAAGGCAGGAAGAAACACACAAGAATATTACATCGATAAAAAGGACATTTTCAAGCAGCGATATTTCAACAATATTGATACAATAAAAGCACGTGACAAAGAACGCTATGAAAGAGACAAAGACAAAATCAATCAACGAAAGAAGAAACATCGTGAAACACATATAGAGACATACAAAGAAAGAGACAAACAGTATTACTACGAGAACAAAGACAAGCGACTACAAAACCACAAAGCGTATGTTGAAGCAAACCCAGAGAAAATGAAAGATTACTGTCACCAGTATTACCTAAAAAACCGTGAAAAGAAACAGGAATACAATAGACTACGCTACAACCAACTGAAGCTGGAGAAGGAAGCGAACAAGGCTTTGGACTAACATAACATCATGGAAACCTAGACCATTATGTAAAAGGGATTGTGGGAAAATTAGGAATGGGAAACATTTAGAAACTGCTCAACGGTTGCCATCGGGTAAAAAATCAGATTGGGGTGAGGGATATATTAAACATAAACAAGATGACCTATATAAAATCCCTTCTGAATTGATTAGTGATATATTTGTTAGTTTGTTTTAGGGTAGAAGTCCAAAAACGGCCACCCGTTCCAGAACCTAGAAGACGACAGCGACGTAGGCGAAGAGAATGGCACACGCGGGGATTAAGAGAGGGTACATCATCCTATGGTGTGGGGGTCATCATCCCGAAAATGGGGGAACATCATACTATGATGTGGGGGTCATCATCCCGAAAATGGGGGCACATCATCCTATGATGTGGGGGTCATCATCCTATGATGCGGGGGTCATCATCAAAAAATGAATGGGATTTCCTTTATAATGTGGGGTCTAACATATGTATATGATGGGTCTAACATATGTATATGACAGGTCGAACATATGTATATGATGGGTCAACCATATGTATATGAAGGGTCTAACATATGTGAATGACAGGTCTGTAAAGCGCCTATAGAACATATTACATTTGAAATTTATACATAACAGAAACAAGGAGTTCATGGCTTAATCATAATTTTTAATTATAATATGATTAAACATTGTTTTATAATCTAACAAGAAGGTTAAGACATTTAAATTAAACCTGAAACCCAGACCAGCCGACCAGCAACCCCCTAGCCAAAACTACTTAAAGAAATATTACCTTATATATTAAGAGAAAAATGAACGGTGATGGAATCAATAATTATATCAATAAAAAATGCTATGATTGTTGTCACTTCAAAAAAGAAAATATGGAATTGTATAAATTGAATTTACCTAATGAAATAGTGAATAATATTATTAATTATTCAATGGATGGTGAAGAAGACATATGTAAAAATTGTAAAACATGGAGAGATAATCAATTTTTAATCAAATGTCTGTTGGGAATAAAAAGAATACATAATAGAAATGTAGAAGATGATATTTTAATATTTCTAACTGTAAATAAAATACCACCTTACGATTGTGTTAAACAGTTTCTTAAAATCAGTAAGAAAAAATATGACACGATTTACGATATATTATGGATGTTGGGTTATAGTCAAGAGAAAGGAGAAGATGTTAAAGAAAATATCAAATTATTTATTGAAAGTAAAAAGTTTAATGTTCAGAATACAGTGAGAGATGTTAATATTATTTTTAAAATGATGTATGAAAGAAGTAAGACAAACCAATTAGATTATTATCCTGAACTGAAATTATAATCAGAATATAATAATAACATGTAAAATCTTATATGTTATAATTATACTGAACTTTTAACCTATAAATGAAAATTAGTGAGAAAACACTAACAAAACAAATACACCACCAACACCCCAGAACTTGATAACTACTAAAAGGACTAACTCTTTCAAATGAAAAAAATGTCGGCCCCCAGCCCAACAATGAACAAGGCGACAATTTACCCAAATGATTACCTTAACGAAAACGATATATAAGCTCCCCGAAAACACCCTTTTCAAAACGAATAAGGGGGAACACAGATTTGAGATGAACATAAAAACCAGAACAGGCAACCATCAACAGGTCACCCCCCGGGCCCCCCCCTTTTTACCATTTTTTCCCCTCCCCCCCCTCCCCCCCCTGGAGCAGTCAAAGCAGTCCTGGGGATCCTGAATACGGATTTGGCGGGGGGCTTGGGTGACTTGAGTATTGCTTTGGTATTGCCACTACTTAGTTTAGTATTGCCAGCACTTCCTTTTGGATTGCCACTACTTGGTTTAGTATTGCCAGCACTTCCTGTTGAGTATTGCCAGCTACTTGGTTTAGTATTGCCAGCACTTCCTTTTGGGTTGCCACCCTAAGACTGGACATTAAACATGGTACCCAAACAGTGCAACCCCCCTTGTGGGCAACCCCCTTTGCAGGACTGTTTGGGGCTTGTTTTTGGATGGATTTAAGTAAAGAATTTGGATGGTTGGGGCTTGATCAAATCAGGAATTCTTAGGCTCAGGTCTTGGCCTGGTCCCTTGCTAAGCTTTTAGATTTGGAGCCCCTTTTAAAAGCAAGAGGCTAAGATGTGACCTGGAGATTCCTAACCCACCCACGCCTGAGACTTGACATTAAACATGGTACCCAAACAGCGCCCCTTAAAGAGGACCAACCCCTCTTCTGGCAACCCCCTTTGCAGGACTGTTTGGGGCTTGTTTTTGGATGGATTTAAGTAAAGAATTTGGATGGGGCTTGGGATCAAATCAGGAATTCTTACAGGCTCAGGTCTTGGCCTGGTCCCTTGCTAAGCTTTTAGATTTGGAGCCCCTTTTAAAAGCAAGAGGCTAAGATGTGACCTGGGGATTCCTAACCCACCCACGCCTAAGACTGGAGGGAGCTGAGAGGAGAAATCAGTTGCCCATATTGCGAATCTTGAGTCAGATTGTTTAAACGGGATTTTTTGGGGTTCGAACTTGACATAAATCATGGTACCGAAGCAGTGGGGGTCGTGCTTAAGCCGGGGAAACTTGACATAATTCAGACTACCGATATTAAACCAGGTGCAACATCATTGGAGCACAAGTTGTTGAGGCACTGCCAATTCCATGTGGACCTGTGACTGGGAAACTTGCCTTGCCTGCTGGCTGGACTTCCCCCGCTGCTGGGGGCTGCCTTGTGGAGGCACCGCCCCTCCCAAATCAAGAAAAGTAGATGGCGCAATTCCATGTGAACCTGCGACGGTCACATGCTAGGCTTCTGGGGGCTGGACTCCGACCTGCGATTTGCT
Organism: Effrenium voratum; assembly: GCA_963377175.1. Lineage (NCBI taxonomy): Eukaryota > Dinophyceae > Suessiales > Symbiodiniaceae > Effrenium > Effrenium voratum. The sequence continues at coordinate 846,511 of CAUJNA010001380.1, read as the reverse complement.
GGCTCAACTCTGCTAAACTCAAACCCCAACGGCTTGAGCGCAATTTCGATATCCACCGCGCACGATCCTTGTAAAGCGTCGCGAGAACAAGACAAATTCGCACAGCGCCACAGCGAGAGCGCTTCGACACGCACGATCCCCGCAGAGGGTTCGTCGGCCACGTAGAAAATTCGCGCGGCGCCGCAGCGAGAGCGATCCGACACGCACGATTCCCGCACAGGGTTCGTCGGCGACGTAGAAAATTCGCACGGCGCCACAGCGAGAGCGATCCGACACGCACGATCCCAGCAGAGGGTTCATCCCGCCGATGCCCGCCAAACCTACTCCCGGCTAAGAAACAATATAGAATTAGAGGCGGCGAAGCGCAGGCTGGGTTGCTCGCGCGCGTATCTAACAAGCCGGCTATGTCTTCAGCAAAGTCCTCTCGCAATGTCTCGAGGCTATGTCTTCAGGCAGCGTCCTCTCGCACTGTCTCCAGGCTATGTCTTCAGGCAGCGTCCTCTCGCAATGTCTCCAGGCTATGTCTTCAGGCAGCGTCCTCTGGCAATGTCGCCAGGCTATGTCTTCAGACAGCGTCATCGCAGTGTCTCCAGGCTCAGTGTCCTTGCACAATGTCTCCCATCTAGCTCTGCCATCGCTGCCTTTGCAATGGCTAAGCAGCCGCTGTGCAAGCAAGCTATGCAAGGCTAAGATATACGCAACTCAGCCTGCCTCAGCCATCCTTGCCTATGCAATGGCCATGCAATCGCTGCGCAGCCGCTGTGCAAGCCAAGCTGCGCAATGCTAAGCTGCGCAAGTCAGTCCGCGCTGCCTCTGCAATCGCGGTGCAGTCGCTGCGAAGCCGCTGTGGAAGCCAAGCTGTGCAATGCTGGGCTGCGAATGTGAAGCTGTGCAACCAGCAACTGTTTTTTCCAAAGAACCCTTTGCTAACGCTTTCGGGAAAATAAAATCGGTGCCCGAAAGGAAGCTGAAGTGTTGCTTGCGCCTATGTATAGTTTGTCTTTTTCAATAGGAGGCATTGCTGAACCAAACCCCACTCTTGCTCAAGAATCGCACACAGTTTGTCCTCCGTCCTCCCCCGGGCCTCCTGGGACCTTGAGAGGGTTTCTGCGACTTCCTCAACTCCTGGGAAACTTGCCTTGCCTCAAAATCAGCCTGCCTGGCTGCCTTGTGGAGGCACCGCCCCTCCCACAAATCAAGAAAAGTAGATGGTGTGTGAACCTGCAACGGTCCAGGTTTCTGGCCTTGTGGAGGCACTGCCCCTCCCACAATCCCATGTGGACCGCTGCCTGGGAAACTTGCCTTGCCTCAAAATCAGCCTGCCTGGCTGGACTTTCCCCGCTGCTGGGGGCTGCCTTGTGGAGGTGCCTCTCCCACACAGCAAGAAAAGTAGATGGCAATTCCATGTGAACCTGCGATTCCCCGCTGCTGGGCGCTGCCTTGTGGAGGCACCGCCCCTCCCACAAATCAAACAAAGTAGATGGCGCAATTGCATGCGAACCTGCGACGGTCGCATCTAGGGCTGCCTTGTGGAGGCACTGCCCCTCCCACAGTTCCATGTGGACCTGCGCCTTGCTGGCTCAACTCCGCTGCCTCAGGCTGCCTTGGCCTGTGCGAAACGATTTTTGGACTCTCAGGTGTCGCCTGGTAGTATTAAGGTGCGAGGTCCAAACCGCTGCTGTTGCTGCTAGTGCTGACTTTCTCAAGCGTAGTCGCAGCAATTGGACGCGTTGAACATTTTTACCGCACCATCAGAGCTAAGTCCACATAGCTAAGAGTCATTCATCTAAGCGTTTTCAATGATGTTGGCAAAGATTTTCCCGGCTTAAAAATCAGCCTGGCTGGACTTCCCATTGCCTTGTGGAGGCACTGCGCCTCACAAATCAAGAAAAGTAGATGGCACAATTCCATGTCATGTCCACCTGCGACGGTCACATGCCTTGTGGAGGCAGACCCTGGGCTGGACTTCTGCCTGGCTGCCTTGTCAAGGCACTGCCCCTCCCACAAAAAGAAAAGTAGATGGAACCATGTGGACCTGCGACGGCTGGGCTTTGAAAGACAGACTCTCGGCTTGGAAGGAAACCCTCACGACTTGCCAGGCTGGACACCTCTGCTGTTTGGGAGGCTCAGCCCTGCTTGGCTGGACTGCCTGGGGTTGCAGGAAACCAAATCAGCCCTCTCAGCTTGGAAGGAATAATCAGCGCTCTACTGGCTGCTGCCTTGCCTGAAAATCAGCCTGTTAGCCCTCTACTTGCCTGGCTGGACTTCCTCAACTCCGCTGCCTGAAAACTTACTTGGATTTGCACAACTCCGCCTGCCTTCCTCAACTCTGCTGTGCGGGAGGCTGCCCTCAAATCAGGCCTCTTGCCTGGCTGGACTTCTTTTGGTTGCGGGGTGGCAAACTCAAAAATCTGGCTGGGCTTTTTAAATTCAGCCCTCTGCTTGCCTAGGCGAGGCACTCAGGTTCGAAAGACAGAATCTCGGCTGGAAATTTTACAGCCCTCTACTTGCCTGGCTGGACAAATCATCCCTCTATTTGCTCCGCTTTGAAAGCAGAAGCTTGGCTTGGAAGGAAACCTTCTTCTTCAGCCCTTCCTCAACTCTGCTCCTAAGAGCCTGCCTGAATCAGCCCTCTTCTTGCCTGGCTGGACTTCCCCCGCTCTGCCTTGGTGGAAAGCAAAGTAGATGGCGGAGTTATCCCCGACTGAGATGGCGCAATTTCATGTGGTCTGTAGGCTTCAAAACGCAGAATCTTGGCTGAGGCCCGGCCTTGAAGGAAGCTGTCGAGGCACTTCCTCACACTGCCCCTCAATGTGACCCACTGGTTGTACTCCCAGACTTGCCTCCGACGCGCAGGTGAGAGGTGAGTGAGTGTGTTAAGCATTTACCACTGCTAAGACACCCATGTTGTCATGGAGATAAATCCGCGGTTGTACAAACCAGTTTAACAATGTCATGAGCTTGGCATGTACAGTTTTCGACTGGTGGCATAGCGGTTCGAGTTGTGTGGTGAAAAGTCCGCACTTCAACATGGTAGCGGAGCTCTGCTGAGTCGTAAGAGCTCACAGGGCTTTTGGGTAGATCCCTCTCTTAGAGAGGACGGCCTCGATGGTTCCCAGGCGTGGTGGTAAGTCCTGGATGGGATGGTTTCATGTGCTTTGCATTTATTTGATTTCCATCAGTGCATGTGGATTCGATGGTTCATTTGAGCCTGGATTGGAGCCGGGCAGTCACATTTCAGTTGAACCGCAAGAAGCTCTCGGATTGGTGCCGGGAATGGAGATGCATGGTGGAGGTTTGCAGAACTTCGTGATTGGCTTTCAGCCTATGGGTGATGGAGGTGGATATCAATATGCAGAGCAGTTCATGTATCTGTGGCGAGAGTCGTCAGCTCAGATTTTGCAGATGTGTGGTTTGCAGTCCAGGTATGTCCATCTTGCATTTCTTTGCTTGGTGGTCATTGGGATCATGTACAACAGGTGCCGGAAACGTGTGAGAAAGGTGAACCGCTTGAGCAGGCATGGTTTGAGGTTACGGTGCATGAGGCGTTTGCAGCTTAGAGCTACAATTCTTGTGTTCATGGTGCGTACATCACAGGCGATGGAAGCAGGTTCGTCTCAGCAAGCTGGTGCAGGAAATATGCAGGAGATTCTTCTGACTCGGCTTGCAGAACTTGCTCAAGCTGCGACCTCAGCAGCAGTGAGTGCAGACAATGCCGTACGGGCTCAGGCAGCGGCTCAAGGTACAACAGGTGATGGGTCTTTTTCTGCATTTCGTGGACTTGGAGATGCTTCAAGAATTCTTAAATGTCCCGATACGTTTTCTGGAGAGGATGCAATGTGTTTTCCGCAATGGAAGTTGCAGTTTACAAGTTGGCTCGGTTTTGGAGATACACGGTTTGTTTCCAAGATGGCAGAAGTAGAAGCAGAATCTGAACCCCCACACTTTGAGGACTACACTGTGGAAAACAAGGACCTTGCAGTGAAACTACATGCAATTTTGACATCTTACCTGAGAGGAAGGTGCAGTCAATTGGTGCGTGCGAGCCTTGGTACTCGAGACGGGTTTTGGCTTTGGCGTGAACTTAATCAGCAATTCATGCCACATACACGACAGCGAAGTCTTGCTTTGGCCACAGCAATTTCAAATTACCCTGCATTCAGTGGATCAAAATCAGTACTTGAGAATGTGTTGCAATTGGAGCATGTCATTGATGAGTATGAGTCTGCATCAGGGAACACGTATCCTTCAGATTTGAAGCTTTCAACCTTGCCTCGTTGTTGCAGGAAAGAATTGCGAGATCATTTGCAGTTGAACATGCGCGCGGACACTTCATATGAAACTGTCAGAGAAGCGATTCTGAACTACGACCGGGTCACTTCAGTGTGGAGCTCAGACAAAGTGCTTAAGCAGTTGGAGCAGAATCCGCTTGAGAGGCCGGGTGAACCCTCTGCTTCATCCAATGGTGTTGCACCTATGGAGGTGGATCGGGTTGAAGATAAAGGAAATCATAAAGGAGGTGGAAAGTGGCATAAAGGTAGCAAAGGCAAGGGAGCTGGCTGGGGCGCAAGCGCAGGAGCTGGGTGGTGGCAGAAAGGCAACGGTGCCAAGGGCAAAGGAAAACGGAAAGGAGGTGGCAAGAAAGGCTACAAAGGCCAAGGAAAGAAGGGCAAGAGCAATGGCAAAGGAAAGAAAGGGGGCAAACAAAAAGGTTTGGAGCGTGACGTTTGCAGGATCTGTGGTGGAACAGGTCATTGGGGCAATGAATGCCCGCAGCGGCAGGTACGTGCTGTTCAGGAGCAGACCAGTGGACAGGAGTCAGTCGGCTATGGTTCCACTTATGCCCCAAGCACAGCGTCATACAACCCAAGTCAGGCAGCCCCTTCTTATCGGTCTGATGCCCGGCAGCCTGTGCAGCAGCCTCAAGTTCGGCGAGTGAATCTATACCATATTGCCACACCACCAGAAACTGTGCCAGAGATTTATGAACTTCACAGTGATGCAGGCGACGACGATGAGTTTTATTCCATTCGCATGGTTTCAGACGTGAGTGCAAATGTTTCGAAGGATTGCTTTTATGACTGGTTGGACGGGAGAGTTTTTCATCCAAATGAACAGTGTGCAATTCGTGCTGTGAGTCATGTGCCTGGAGATCATGCAGGCGATTGGATCATTCTGGACTCAGGAGCAGATGTGAGTTTATTGCCCAACAGCTATGGTGACGTTGGAATTCCTGTCACTCATAGGAACTTGCAGCTTGAGGACGCGCAAGGTGGGAGTTTAGCAGTTGCAGGTATGCGCAGAGCAGATGTCCATGTTCTTGGAATCAATGGTCAGTCAACAGTGATTAACGAGGAGTTTGTTCTTTCGAATGTTACAAGCGTTCTGTTGAGTCTTGGGAGACTTATGCGACAAGGGTGGATGCTGCAGTCAGATGGAAGTGGCGCAGTCGGTGAAGGCACTGGCGTTTCTTTGGTGTCGCCAGATCGGAGTGTTACAATCCCGGTGGTTTACAGACGGAATTCACTTGCAATTTCTGCCAAGGTGTGCTCTGTTCAGATGGTGCATGGACCTCAGAGGGTGCGAGCAGTTGCTACAGTTACCAGCGAGATTGAGTCAGGGAAGCGTGGTTCATGGCAGCTTGCATCTGATGGTACCCCATATCTGTTCACGATGGGAACTAATTTCGTAGATCCCAGATATGCATGGGGAAAGTACTGGCCATATCGCACAACTTGTGTACGACAAGGAAACTCAGGGCCATGGACGGTTGTTGAGCTGGCAGAGATATATATGGAGGAGGAAGAGCCATTTGCAGTGATTCCAGCATGCAATTCACGGGTGTGTCATATCTTGACGTTCAAAGAGGCAACCCACATCACTGGCAGAGTGTCATGGAGTTTGTGAGCGAGGAAGTAAATCAGATGGCGCGCGAGCAGCAGCAGCGAAGAGAAGAGCCATCATCGTCTTCTGCAGGCTCTGGTGATGTCAGCTTAGATGTTTTTCCACATGAATCAGGCGTGCCCATGGAACTTGCGAGCAGCAGATTTCCTTGGTGTGAGCAAAGCTGGGACAAAGCAAAAGTTGTGGGAACGAATTGTTTGGGAAGTGCAACAGGCGTGGCGCAGAGATGCATTTGTAACTGCAAATCAGCTGTACAAGGAGCGAGTTGGAAACGAGCCTATTTGGTCGGCCTCCTGTGCGTGCTCCCACTGAGCAGCAGAGAGCGTTGCATGAGCTGACCCATGTTCCATTTCAATCCTGGTGTGTATTTTGTCAGACATGCAAAGGCAAGGACGACCATCGTGGCTTGGAAGTTGTCACGAGCAAATCAGACAGGTCAGTTCCTATTATTCAGTCAGATTTCATGTATAATCGCAGTCAGGAGGATGGTGAGATTGCGGTTGCACTTTTGATGACAGATGAGTGGACTCGTATGCTGAGGGCGTTTCCAATAAGCAGCAAGAAGAACATCAAGGCAATGGCAGAAGAAATGGTGAGGTTTTCCTTGGAACTCAATTATTTGGAGTGTGTGGAGTTTGTTGCAGATAGTGAGCCTACAATCAAGGCTGTGCTGGACTATGCGAAGACGGTGCGGCAAGGAATGGGGTACAACACACAGGTGAATTGGGGTACTCCATATGACAAATCGAAGACTGCTATTTGTGAGCGGTCTATTCAAACGCTGCGAAGACAGTATGCGACAATGATGAGTTGCTTGGAAAGTCAATGTGAGGTGTCCATTGGTCAAGAACATCCGATTGCTGCATGGTGTCTTCGGCATGCAGCATGGGTCCTCAACAGGTATCACAAGCACACTTGATTGAAGATGACTCCATTTGAATGTGCATTTGGAAAACCATACAAAGGACGTTTGGTTTGCTTTGGTGAGCGAGTTGTTGGATTGAAGCGGCCATCATTGCTCAAGGCCTCCTTTGTGGGTTGCAGGCATTTGGCTGGGAAAAGATGATGCAGATCAGGACATCATTGCTACCAAGGCGGGGCTCATCAAGACGAGAGCTGTCAGACGCACAGAGAAGCGTTGGAGTGGAGAAGAAGTCATGGTGTTGGAAGGTTTTCCTTGGAGCAAGAAGAAGTATGAGACGAAGGTGAAGTTTGTGGAGAAACCCGCAGTTTTACCTATCTTGCCAGAGGATCGTCCGCTGTCAGATTTGGGTCCAGGAGGTGGTGCTGAACCAGCGGCGGTGGTTTCAGAGGCAGTTGATGAGGCTGCATCAGATCCCGATTCGGCAGCAGGTGATGGAGATGAGTCTGCAGACAAGAGTCAAAGGCAAATGTCAGTGAGCAGCAGCGCAACAGGGAGTGAGCCGCAGCAAATGGATGAGACATTAGCAAGCAAGAGAGGAGGTTCTGGAGATTCCACTTCAGGCGGGGCACCTGGAAACAAAGCGTCCCGCACAGATGATAGGACGAGTCCTTCGAAGCCAAAGGCAGATGGTTCTGCAGCTCGGGTTGATGCGGCTGGTGACATGGAGCCTTATGTAGATGAGGAGCAGTGGGAACTTGATGTTGCTGGAGAAGATTTTGAGCCTCTAGATGTAGAGGAATTTGGGGATGATGGAGAGGAGGATGACAGACCTCCTGACCTGTCAGGTGAAGAAATTCAGGAGTTGGACAGGCAAGCGCAACTGGAAGAGCTTGATAAGCTTATGCGCATGGGTGTGCTCAGGGAGTCAATGGTTGTGCCTCCAGGTGATGTGAAATACTTGGATACGAGAGAAGTTTATGATTGGCGCAAACGAGACATGGTTTGGAAGCGCAGGTGTCGGATTGTGGCGCGCGAATTTCGTGCTGGGCAGGCAAGTGGCATGGACACGTTTTCTCCCACTTCAGGAAATGCAGTGGCAAGGCTGGTGCTTCTTTTTCATCTGATGTATCGCTGGATGCTTACATGTCTTGATATTCGTGAAGCTTTTCTGAATGTGCCTCAGGAAGGTGTGGTTGTGGTGCAAATTCCAGCTTGGATTAAGGAACACCGGAATCTTCCAGAAGATGCAGTATGGATCTTGGAGCGCGTTTTGCCAGGTCAGAGGAATGCTGCATTGAAGTGGCATGTGTATTTTGATGCAGTGGCGAAGGCGCTTGGTTTTGTGCAGTGTCCAGTTTTGCCTATATTGTACAAGCATGCGAAAAGGCTGGTTGTTTTCACTATTCATGTAGATGACCTTTTGGTCAGTGCATTTGGGCCAGATATGGTGTGGTTTCTGGATGCAATCAAGGAGAAGTTCAACTTGCATGTGGATGGCCCGCATCCTACACCTGAGGATTTTGGTGGCACTATGAAGTATCTGAAGAAGTTGCATTATTTCTCACCTGATGGGATTGTGCTGAAACCAGATTCGAAGTATGTGCCGAAGTTGCTGGATATGTATAACCTGAGTGCGAGAAAGGGAAAGGCAACGCCTGAAGGCAGTACATTGGATTGCGATGATACCAGCAGTGAACTCCCTATCCAGAGGGCATCTATGTTTCGTACGGCACTTGGTACATTGCTCTATGTGGCGCAGGACAGGTGCGATATTCAGTTTGCAGTTGGTCGACTTGCAAGGTGGATGAGTAAACCAACTGAGATGGCAGAGAAGAATTTGGTTCATACATTGCTGTATTTGAATCGGACAGCAGGACAAGGAACCTTATTGCCATATAGCCGCAAAGGTGCGACAGTGGTACGTCGGCTTACAACTGGAGAGGATGACGAATTGGATTTTTGTGATTCAAGTCATGTGGTTGAGTGCTACACGGATGCTGACTGGGCAGGAAGCAGAACAAGGCATTCGGTGAGTTCAGCAATTCTGATGGTGAATGGTGTGATGGTGACAAGCTATTCGAGGACTCAGAGAAGCATCGCATTGTCTTCATGTGAGAGTGAGGTCATCGCTGCTAGTGGTGGACTTGCAGAGTCGGTGTATGTGCAGAAGCTATTTGCTTTTATGACAGGTGAGCAAGTTATTCTTCAGCTCAGGTGTGATTCGTCCTCAGCGCGGGCGTTTACTCAGCGCCAAGGCTTTGGGCGATTGAAGCGTATCAGTACTCGGCTGCTTTGGTTACAGAGTATGGTGCGAAATGGAAATGTTGCTATTCTGCCAATCAGTACCCATTGCAATATTGCAGATTTGGGAACGAAGAAACTGTCGAGAGAGCGGCGAGAGACTTTGATGTTTCTTTTGCAAATGCAAGATGAGGATGGGCAGATCATTGGCGAGGAAAGCTTTCAGGAGATGGTGCGCAAACGGATCTGTCAGGAAGAGATCAAAAAGGCGCGTGTGAGAATTGTGAGAGAGATGTTTCAGGGTGAACACAACTTGGCAGGTAGCGCAGGAAAACAGTTGGTGCGTTTGGTTTTGCTTGATCAGTGCATGAGAGCGAGTGGTGCGAGTGTGAACAGCAGTGACACGTCAGAAGCTGGAGATGTTCATGGATTTTCATGGCTTGAGATTTATTTGGCAATTTCTGGTATTTGCGTTTTGTATTGTGCAGTGCAGTTTGTGCATTTTGCATGGAAACATGTAATCGAGTCTTTCAGTGGAATTTGGACTCGACCTTCTGAGCAAACTTTAAATGACGCTGAGAGTTATGAGTCTATGCCAGAGACTCAAGGAGAGAATGCGGAAGATGTTTCTGGAGGTGATGCGAGAGCAAACAAAGAAGTGCGATCTTCCTCAACAGAGGAACCAGATGATTATGGTGGCCATATGCCTCTATACTGGCGTCAGTATCCAAATGTGAATTTCATGTACAGAGATTTCCGTAGTGAAGTGATTGCAGATGCAGTGTATGTTACACGCTCAGGGGCATTCTATCATTCTTTGGGATGTCGATGGATCCAAGGTCGAGAATCCAAGGAGTTCAAGCTCTCTGATCTCACTGGCTACAGCAGATGCAGAACGTGCAATCCTCCATTTCGTGAGGATGGTGGTGTGATTCGGAGAAGGCAAAGAAAGCCTAATTCTGAGGCTAGGTCTAGTACAGGGTGATGCGTGGTTGGGTGAAGTCAATGCTACAGGCATTTCGCTTGACTTCAAGGCGGGGTGTTAAGCATTTACCACTGCTAAGACACCCATGTTGTCATGGAGATAAATCCGCGGTTGTACAAACCAGTTTAACAATGTCATGAGCTTGGCATGTACAGTTTTCGACTGGTGGCATAGCGGTTCGAGTTGTGTGGTGAAAAGTCCGCACTTCAACAGAGTGAGTGCGCGAGGGCGTCAGCGCGCGAGTGCGTGAGTGAGCGAGCGAATGAGCGAGCGAGGGAGTGAGTGAGGGAGTGAGTGAGTGAGTGCGTGAGTGAGTGAGTGATTGAGTGCACGACTACACGAGTGCGTGAGTGAGTGAGTGAGTGAGTGAGTGAGTGAGTGAGTGAGTGAGTGAGTGAGTGAGTGAGTGAGTGAGTGAGTGAGTGAGTGAGTGAGTGAGTGAGTGAGTGAGTGAGTGAGTGAGTGGGCAAGTGCATGAGCGAGCAAGCAAGTGAGCAAGCAAGCGAGCCAGTGAGCGAGCGTGAGTGGACGCACTGAATTGTGCCATAAATTAGGTAACCTGTGCATCTTAGGGCGCTAAAAAATGTGCCATCTATTTTGCATCCCGTGTGGCCCCCAGTTATTTGGCCCCGACGCTCGAAGTGTAAAGCCTTTTAAGACCCAAAGTAGACGCATATGAGTACATCATAACCCAAGGCGTGGCGCTGCGTGCGAAAGGAGAAGATGCGGCAGCCTGACACATTGCAGAAGAAACTATTCCAAGAATGTGTGTGGGTAGAGTAATAGGTTTAAACAAATAGTCCTAGAAAAGTACCTTGTGAACTCTACAAGCACCAAGGTTATTTCGCAACCTCGCACGGTCTATTCAATTGCGGCAGCACACGCGCGACAATGGGCGAGGTGCCAAGGAAAGGCTGCCCTAGCAGCAGTGCCTTTGACTGCGTGCAAACTGAGCTCTCCTCGCAACGGCGTTGCCAATGATTTCACTCCCTGCCGCAAGCGGAGCACGGGTAAGATAACGACGTTACGCCGACTCAGCCGAACGCCGGGAAAGAAGCATTTTGTGACGCGCGCCGATCATTTTAAGCTGTGCCTTGCGAGGGCTCCAGGTGACCGCGTGATTCGGGCATGTGAAAGGAGTAAGACCCTTTTTCAGATTGATACGGAAAGGGTCATTTGTATCAGTTGACAGCCACGACCTTCGTGGCACTTAATTTCATTGCTTTGGTCGTGACAATGAATCTCCTGAATTCCACCTTTAATGCGCTTGTGCAGGTCATGGGAGTCAATCTCGCACATTTTACTCTGAAGGGCCATGAAAGCTTTGCCCTCGGCGGGTTGCGTGTTCTCAGTGGCCTTCTCAGACTGTTTTCTTTGTGGCTTTGATTTCCCTCTTCGCATTTGTCTCCTCAGAGGTCTGGGACTTGTTCAGATAGCTGCGGTTTCCCACCCTAGCCTCCCATTGGGAGCCAAGTCATCAACATGTAAGTCCAGGAACAACGAGTCAGACCTTGGAGGTTCTTGATGAGGGTGCAGCATTGATACTCATGCGCTTTCGCCAATGCGTGTATTGTTAAAATCCAAAAACCGAGTTGTTTCTCTGCTGCCTTGCGCTGACATGGAAGGAACAAACAACGAACCAGTGGCTCCTTTGCGTTGTCGTCCCATTCGAATTCAACTCAGCAAGTGCGTTAGTAGCCTTGCGTGGGAATATCTGATTACCCCCCGCAGTCCGTACGAGTGGCTTTCTTTGCAGTGGCAAGAGACCTCGCAAGTTTGGGCGCTGGTTGCCTCATGTCCGGTCCTGTGTTTTACATGAATACTTGACTGGGAAGATCAACCGCCTGGTGCTCCAGCAAATGCTCGGTGTGCGCCTCCGCGCTTCTGCCCATAGACTTCCTGTTCGGCAAAGAAGTTGTCTGTTGGCGGAAATCATGGGGCGCTACCGCCCCGGTGTAGTTTGGTTGGTGTCCTTACACGCGCCAAAACAGGCAGCTCCCCAGACACATGAAGCCTGTTATAGAGGGGCTCTGAGGTGGCGTCTCACGGGTGCGGTTCACTGGGCGCAGCTCCTAGCGGTGCTCAGAGTGCTGGGAGACACGTTGCAGATACCATCGGCGCCTTGGGCCAACCTAAACAGAGAAGCTGAAGGGGCGCACAGGTGCTTGAACAGTGGCGGTTGAGGCGTGTTGAACATGTTTAAAGCGACTTGGCTGGTAGGCCCCGCAGCAGCTAGCGCGGCAAAAGGGGCTTGCGCGACCTTCCTGATTGCAAGAGGCCGATCTGATTTGAAAACAGGAGGGAAACAACTACGGAAGCACACAAACATGGTTTGTCGCTTGTTGACACTCAGTTGATTGAAGTTGCTGTTGTGTGCGACCATTACTTGCGCGAGTCCTTTTTCCTTGTCGGAGATTTTTTGGTTCGAACGAAGGTAGTCTGTCTATGTGATTGTTTACTTGAATGCAGTGGTTGTCCGGCGCAAACACTAGCGGGCGAGGGCAAAATGTAACTTGGCAGCGGAGATGTTGCTGATATGGCGGCGTTTCGCTACATGGTCCGTCTGGCAGGCAGAGTCGCGTGGTTACGTTGTGATAATTCCCACACCAATGTCGCCACACCCAGAGAGTCTTACGGTCAGAGTAAAGGGCTGGGGTTATAAGATCGGGGTGCTTTGACGGTATTTATGCACAGTCGTGAGTTTGTAGAAGCTTGAAACGCCTGTCGTTTGCGCAAGCTAGCGTGAAGTGATAGGCTGAAATTTGGGCTGCGCTGTTTGATTGCGGAGGCCCGCGCCAAAGAGGTTCCCCGTGAGATGCGCATGTGCATTTTGACTGCATTTGCGGACTTTTGATCGGATTGGATCCCTCTCGCTCAACCGCAGTGCGAATCTTCGGCGCCGAGGTCAGCCCACCTTGGGTGGGTCAGAGCGCTCTCGCTTTGGTGCGGCCCGAATTTTGGGCAAGTGGTCTGGCTTTGGCGCGGCAAACCTCTTCGCGCCGCAGGTGGACCGGATACTCTCTGGCTGTGGCGCGGCGTGATTTTGGAACATCAGAAGTGAACCTCGATGGACTTGGGTGGTTCGGATCGCTCACGCTGTGGCATGGGACGAATGTGGAACATCGAAGGCGAGCCCTCTGCGGACTTTGGGAGGGCCGGATCGCTCTCGTTGCGGCGCGGGCGAGGCCTCTGCAGACTTTTGCAAATTACAGACATCGAAGCGCAGGACCTGCAAAGATACTCGTGCTGGAGATCTTGGGGATCCTTACAGAGAAGCTCAACATTTTGCGGGTCCTGTCATGCATCCTCTTGCCAAGAGATCCATCAAGGGTCCTACCCAGAGATCTTGCCCGCAGATCTTGCCAAGAGATCCTGTCAAGAGATCACACGCGTACATCCTGCACAAAGCCTTCCAAAAATATCTTGCGCTGGTCCTTCAAACTCTTGCAGCGCCCGGAAAGATTTCCCTCCAAGTCCCTCCAGATCTTGAACAAAGATCTTGTGCATAAACAATGGTCACAGCCTCGCCAGCGCGCGTGGTTTTCGGCTCGCAGGCGCACGTAAACTTGGTCTCGCCCGCGCATGTAGAGGGCTGGGTTTCGTGGTAGGCGCGGTACTTTGGGCAAGTTTTCGTGGGTCTTGCCCGCGCATGTGATACTCGCGCATGTTCCAAAAAAGGCAAACACGTGAGTCTCGCACGCGCATGTAAGCAAACACACACTAGTATCGCACGTGTGTGCAAGCCTTTCATCCATGCTTGATCCCATCCAGGGTTGCATGTGGCGGTTGCGTCTTGCTCTGGGCCTCGTGCTTCTTCTTCATGTCGCTGGCTTTTCTGCGTGCTTTGGAAAGGAAGCGGTCACAGGGACGCTCTACGCGCGTCGTGTCACGCGTGCTTGGAAGTGAGCGGCTACAGGGATGCTCTTCGAACGCCAATGCGAAGCGACCAGACTTTCTTGCCACACGAGTCGCGGCGCAGGCGTAGCGCAGCTCACGTGAACGCGCGCTTTGCCTGCCATGACGAGTGACCTCAGCGCGGTGGCTCCGATCACGTCCGAGGATGCGCACATGCAGGAGGTGCTTACCATCCCGTGCTCCGACTCTCCAAAAGCTGCGCCCGCGCGCTAAATTGGCACGCGCATGCTTGTCAAGCGACCTGCAAGAGTGCAGTTGAAGCCAGGTCCCGCGCGGGTTGTGGAGCTGGATTTCGTGGCAGGCACGCTCTTTTGAGTGATTTAGAGCGCTCACGTGCTCCTGTGAGACCCGAGCCGCCGCGTGCTCTGACGTTCAAAAGCTGCGCTGAATTAGCTCACGCATGCTCGCGAAGCGGCTTGCAAGAGTGCGGTTGAAGCCAGATCCCGCGTGGGTTTTGGAGCTGGGTTTTGTGGCGGGCGCATTATTTTGAGTGTGGTTTGGAGCACTCACGTGCTTCTGTGAGACCCGAGCCGCTGTGTTCTCCGACGTTTCAAAAGCTGCGCCCGCGCGCCAAATTTGCACGCGCATGCTTGTGAAGCAACCTGCGAGAGTGCAGTTTTGGGGCTGGATTTCGTGGCAGGCGCACCAAATGCTCCTGTGAGACCAGAATCGGCTGGAGTGGCCACGTGTCCCGGTGAGACCGAAACCACGTGCTCACATGAGGCCCCAACCCTTGAGTATCCCCTGCATAGATTGTTGCGCGGGGGCAGGATCCTTTCAAGAGGTCTCGCGCAGACCCCTCAAGGATTCTACGCGCGCGTTTTGCCAAGCCTACCAAGAGTTCCAGACCAGCGATCGCGAGCGCAAGTCTTGCCAAGAGATCCTTCAAGTGATCTTGCGCAGCGATCCTGTAAAAACAGAAGCACCTTGCGCTGGTCTTTCCAGAGATCCGTTTGTAGAGGGTGCCCCCTACTCGTAGAGGCTCCTTGAGGGATCTTGGCCGGGAGGTCCTACCACAAGATCCTACCCATACTTTCGCAGGGATCCTGCGAAAATCCTCTCGCAAACAGCCCAAAAACGGCCGAGGTTTTGTGTGGGACCTGCAAAAGATTTGCTTGAGAGAGGTCTTGTAAAGGATGCTCCCTCCAGAGTGCTCGCGGAGACCCTGCGCACAAATCTTGCGTACCAAGAGTCCCTACCCACAGATGCTGCAATAATCCTCCACCGACGTGTTAGGCATTTACAGAAACAGTTGCTCCGCAACCTCCTTCAATTTTACATGTTACTTCACCTGTTGTACGTTTGAGACATCATTCGCTTTTTCAAGTGTCATACCTCGCCCAAGACCGTTGGAGGTCTCTTGCCCGATGCCGAGGGATGGGCAGCTCCTGGCCAGCGTTTCCAAGGACTGCTCGGCAAGGATATGGATCCCGCCACTGGGCTGGCATGGCTGGTGGGCTTGCAAAACCTGAGACCCTTTGGCTTGGTGTTAACGTCTATTGTATGCTCCAGCCGCACGGTTCTAATGAGAAGCAGAGTGAAATCAAATAGCCACGCCGAGGGGTTTGTTGCTGGTTCTTGGATTTTTGGAGTTGGCAGTTTTACGACGTCTAGTTTGGAGTCGCATGAGCAGGCTGAGATTCTGGAATTGGGTTCCACTGTTCAGATCTACCTGGCCCAGAAGGGAGGGCCAACGACCAACGGATGGACACAGCGTGTCTCAAATGGAGCCTTCTTGCGCTGTTGGTAAAATCCGACCCAGCTTCGTCTCGGTTTTCTTGCGCGAAGGAGTTGGATCGGTTTGGTCTGGATTTCAGGGAAGCAGCTCACAATTTGCGCAGACCGTGTTTTGTGTTTGCTTTCACCCCGAAGCTTCAAGGTCTCTTTTCAACCCGCTTCTGGTGGCAAAGTTCGTCGCGCACGAGGCGAAGTTCATCGGGAGCGTGTGTGATGGGATGAATGATTGGCGAGGAATCAGGACCACCGCCTCTTTTCAGGCCTCCAAAGCCAAGGGTTCTTCATTTTGAGACACAACTCAGACCTGGCAGCCAGAAGATTCTGCGCACACACACAGGACACACAACTCTCTTAGTCTCAGCGAGCCCTTCAACAGCGCTAGCGCAACTATGACCAACCTCAAATCGATGGTGTCTCCAAGCAACACGACATGCCACCCCAAACGGCAGGCCTGGATCCGGGACGTGGCCTGGGCTTCAGATCAGTGCTTGGCTCAGCGCGTGGCGTGTGTGTCCTTCAAAAAACTGGTTTCCGGTTGCCCGCCCCCCAAGGATGTGTTCAATGCTTGTTGGCCAAGCAACGGCCTGCCTGGCTGGCGTTCCCCAGTTGGTTGTTTGTTCGCATTGGACATAGATGGCTGAAAAGCTAAATTGCGGAGGGAGTTGGCTGTGTATTGAAACGAGCTCGGGAGCCTTCCTAATGGATGGCCAAGAAGTGGTTTCCACAAAGCAGCGTCCCGTTAAACTTAGGGAGGCAGGGGGAGAGCTTCCTGGTTCAGCCCTTGACCTGTGAGAGTTGCGCCTTCCGAACACGAGCTGAGGAAATCATTGTTCACTGCAGCTGCCGACGGCATGGTCTTTGCATGGGAGGCTCCTGTCGAACTCTAACAAACTTGGCCTGGTACGCATGCCACAGCCAATATTCATTGTCATTCGTGGATCTCGGGGTCATGGGGAGGCGCCGGCCAATTTTGACAGTGTAGCCTAGCCCAAAAGTGTCACACCCTTCACTCCCTATTGCTGGAAGCCTGGCCGTGGAACTTGTGCGATTGGATGAACAGCAAACTGGGCAAGATGAAATCAACGCTTGGGTGTTTGGAATCACTCAGTCACCTGCGCACTGCAGGCCGTGCTCGCAGGCACGCGTCGCGCGCAGCCAAAGGCACACGCGCCCGAAGGCACACGGCTTGTTAGAGGCGGGCCCTCGACTACTCGCAACAAAAGTAGCTGAGTTGCGTACGCCAGACATTCGCAACGCAGACCGCGTAGGTCCTTTGAAGTCAAACTCAAATCGAATTCAGTCGGCGCTTTCACGCCGACCTGCGTCTTGCAAGGACCTCTCCGCAAGATACAGGATATCACAGCGTAGGCGTTCAGATAGCCAGCGCGTCACACCCATTGCCTTCACTGCGAAATTCTGGGTTGACTGGACGCATGACCAAAGCTCCTTGTTTCCTTTTCTTGAAACATGCCAGCCACTTCCGAACGCAAGCCACCAGCTCTAAGTCTTTAAACTAAAGGACGCGGAAAGCGTGTTCCCCAAGCACTTCTCCAGCCGCGGAGACTCTCTGCAAGACGCTCAGCGGTTGCCCCTGTGCGAAAGATGCTCGGCCTGAGCTGCGGAAGCGCTCCGCGTAGTTTTTTTTTAAAAGAATGGCGATTTTCCAGCCGGAGCTGCGGGAGAACGCTTCGCGTACTAGAACTGTACTGAAAGAGCCGTGACTTGAAGCGGGCGTGAGAATTGGGTAGGTGAAGTAACTTTCGAAAAGTTGGCAGGCGAGGTTGGTGTGTGAAGTTCGCAGCCGCTTTTAGAAGAAGGCGCTTTGCGTGCTACTTGTGTACTTAGAAATTGCGGTCCTCAAGCCGGAACTGGGGAATACACTTTGCGTACTACTTTTGTACTCAAAAGTTATTATACTTGAAACATGCGTTTGAGCCGGAGCTGCGGGGATGCGCTTCGCATGAATCGAGCCTGCCTGTGAAAGCAGGCGCGCAAACTTCGAGACAACTTTCAAAGGCCGTTTCCCGAGCAGCGGGTGTCACAGCGCCGCAGTGAGAGCGCTTCGACAAGCACGATCGTAAAAAGCCCAGAGTTCTTTAACGGCGGCCGCGCGGATCTTCGCAAAGGGTCGCAACCCCGGCGATGAGCCTTGGAAACCTAAACTAACAAGCTGCTTACGCCGAAGCTCTGCGCCAGCACTCGGCATAATCTTTGCTCCATGCAACTTGGCTCTGCGCCACCTGGCTCTGTGCCCCGTTGCTGTGTGCTCTGTGCCCCTTAGCTTGGCTCTCTGCAACTTGGCTTTGTGCAGCTTGGCTCTGTGCAACTTGGCTCTGTGCCACTTGGCGCTCTGCAACTTGGCTCAAGGGCCCCACGCGGAAGAACCCTTCGCGATTCTTTCGGGAATTTTGGGCGCCTCATTTTTTTTTGCAAGAAAGAGCCAGTGATATTTTTATGTATATATATAGAGTGTAGCAATTAGTCATATACGGAGACACAAGGATTTGTTTTTGCGGGTCGAATCGTGTGGGTCTCGGCCTGGCGAGGTGCCTTCCAAGTGCGCCGTTCACCGCCCACTTGGGCCTCGAGTCGGCGTAAATAAAGGGCCCCCGTCCTGCCCCGCCCTAGTGGTGCCACGATTTGTTTGGGGTCAAGGGGGCCGTTTTCGTGTGATTTTTCTACAACCCCATGTTGATCATCCATTTGTTCTGTTGTCACGGGATTGAATGATTCGGTTGTACTTCGCAGATGGAGCTGAGAGCGGTGTCCAGTGCAGAACAGCGACAGCGAAGGTGACTGCTGCTCGCTATGTTCTGCTTGTTGTTTCATCAGCGTAGGCTCCGGCGCGCGCGGCAGGTAGTTCGTAGCTCCAAGCTTTCTACTTGCGCCCTGTGAGTGCGTGTGACGCGTTGCCTTGGAATGGCCAGGTACCATGCTCAGGCTCAAAGAGGTGGCCTTCGTGGTCCCCGGAAGTGCTCTTGGGGTCAAGCGAGCAAAACATGCGCCCTGACAGTTTGTGCTGCCAGGTACAAAGCAGTTTGAATTCCTCAAGACGAGGGCTGTTTTGGAGCTGTTCTAACGGAGCTCAGTTTGGCACTCCTCAAAGAGGATTGCCTCATGGGTGCGACTCTGACGCCGAATGGACGTGCTCGGAATGAATCTTGAGACTGTGTTTCCTTCGTGGCTCCGCTTTGGAGTCGGCGTGTGCGTCGTGCAGTGAGCCGACCGATCGGCAGCTACCCATGCTGGCCTATTTACCTCGAGCCAGTGGGACGCAAACAGCGCTTCAGCCGTAGGCTAAGGGGAAATGCGTCATTGCCCACAGTCGCCGGATAAAGGGCCTTCGATCTCCATGTGTAAGGCGCAGTCTGAAACTCAGCGCCGCACCTTTCGAGAGCAGCGGCGAGCTTCCGCGAAAGGCGGGGTTAGACCGCGCGAGATTTGAATCAAGCACTAGCAGAACCGGAGGTCTGACAGCATCCTGATTGCTCTCGCACAAGATCTGGGGAAGCTGTCAATTTTCTGTGCCCCATTATGTGGGATGTCAACCTTTACTGGAAGAGAGCCGCGTTGCTTCCTCAATTCTCGGGTGGGTCTCTGTGAGGCATGGGCGCCCTGCAACAACAGCTGGAAAGCCCTCTGCTTGGTGATGTGCTTGACTCGCGCATCCACAGTTGTGTCAAGTCGCCCTGTTTCCGCCCTTGTTTTGTTTTATAATCACGCTCCGCGCTCCGGCCTCGTTCGTCAGAGAACGTTTTTTTTGGAAAAGCTGAGCCGTGCGCGATGGATGGTGGATGGATGGGTGGGGTGGATGCAAGACGGATGGCGGGTGATGGATGGAAGGATGGAAGGATGGATGATGATCATGGTGCTGGCTAGTGATGAATATGATGAGGGCGATAATGATCATGCTGATGACTGCAAGGAATTCTGATAGCCATCGCCATAGCTTCCCCTGCGTTGCAACTATAAGTATTGTCATAGTGCCCTTGACATTGCAAGTGGCACAGGCGAGAGATGGTGAGAACCACGATGATGATGATAATGATGTTGCTGGCTGGTGATGA
Source organism: Effrenium voratum (assembly GCA_963377175.1). Taxonomy (NCBI): domain Eukaryota; class Dinophyceae; order Suessiales; family Symbiodiniaceae; genus Effrenium; species Effrenium voratum. The sequence continues at coordinate 826,797 of CAUJNA010001380.1, read as the reverse complement.
TGATGAGGACAATGATTACCAGGATGATGGCTGCAACTTGATGATAACTATCATCATAGCACCCTTTTTGCTGCAAGTCGGTGATGATGATGATGCTGGTGAGGACAATGATGATCATGATGACAACTTCGACGGCAACGATCATCATAGAACCCGTTGCGTTGCAAGCCGGCACTAACGTCACATTTGAAATGATGATCGCTGCAAGGACAACCTTGATGGTAACTATCATCAAGGCGTCCCTTGCGTTGCAATCCTGGGCTGCAAGTGTCATCATAGCCCCCCGGCGTTGCAAGTTGCCAAGCAGAAGACGATGATAACCGATGACAATGATTATGCTGGCTAGTGGTGATGACGATGATGAGGACGATGATGATCATGATGATGGCTACAAGGACAACTTTGATGATAACTGCCATCACAACATCCGTTTTACATTGCAAGTCGGTGATGATGGTGAGGATGATGTTGAGCATGGCGACCGTGATGACAACTTTGGTGACACCTGTCAACGCAGCACCCCTTGCATTGCAAGCCGGGTCTAACGTCACAAAAATTATGAAAGATAAGAAATATTAAAGAATAAAGACAAGAGAGACATGATGGCGATGCTAACTATCGTCGTAGCGCCTGGCATTGCAAGTGGCGCAAGCAGATGATGATAGCCACAGCGACGATGATAATGCTCAGGATGATGGTAGGAGATGATCACGATGATGATGAGGATGATGACAGCTATCATCATAGCACCCCTTGCGTTGCAGATCGGTGATGATGATGATGTGATGATGATGAGGACAATGTTGAGCATGATGACAACCCTGATGATAAATATCATCAGAGCACCCCTTGCAAGTCGGCTCTAACGCCGCACTTGAAATGTGTGAGCACAAAAGTTAAGAAAGCGGCATTGCAAGTGTCGCGGGCAGATCACAATAACTACGACGATGGTGATAATGGTCATGATTGCTGGTGATGATGATGGGCACGGTGATGATCAGGATGGTGAGTGCAACTTTGATGATAACTTTCATCGTAGCACCCCTTGCGTTGCAAGTTGGCGATGATGTGGTGATCACGATGACAACTTTGACAATACCTATCATCATAGCACCCCTTGCGTTGCAAGCCGGCTCTCACGCCACACTTGAAATGTATATAGAATCAAATCAAGAAAGATAAGTAGGAAGTGTAAGAAAGACATGATGGTGACGAAAGCTGTCATCGGAACACCCCCGGTGGCATTGCAAGTAAGCAAACAGACGATGATGACCCGACGATGATGATAGTTGGTGATGATGATGACAATGGTTATGATGCTGGCTAGTACTGATGCTGATGAGGCTGATGACAATCATGACGATGACTGCAAGGACAACTTTTATAACGATCATCATAGCATCCCTTTTACACTGCAAGTCGGCGATGATGATGGTGATGGGGGCAACGATGATCATGATGACAACTTTGATGATAACTATCATCATAGCACCCCGTTCGTTGCAATTCGGCGCTATATCGCCACACTTGATATGTGCATATCAGACAGATGTGAAAGATAGGGAAGAAAGATACAATAAAGATAAGGAAGACAAGTAAGAAAGCTAAGGCAGACATGATGATGATGATGATGATGACAACCATCATCATAGCATCCTCGGCTTCCCAGTCGCACAGGCAGATGATGCTACCCGCAATGATGATGATCACAATGAGGATGATGATGGTTGGTGATGACCACGGTGATGGGTATTGAGAGCGATGCTGGCTAGTGTTGATGATGATGAGGATGATGGTTATCAGGATGATGACGGCAATGCTTCTGATAGCTATCATCAACATCATCACCGCGATCATCACAAACCATCATCCTCATCATTATGAGCATCGTTGTGGCGATCATCATGCGCTTGCGCCACTGGCAATGCCGGGGATGCTACAACGAAAGTTATCACCATTCCCACCATGTCTTTCCTATCTTTCTTACTTATCTCTCTTTTCTTTCTGATATTTACAAGTGTGGCGTTGGAGCCGACTTGCAACGCAAGGGAAGCTATGATGATAGTTGCCGTCAAAGTTGTCATCATGATCATCATTCTCCTGACCATCATCAGCCTCACTTCCTTGCAACGCAAGGGGTGCTATCATGATAGTTATCATCAAAGGTGCAGGCGTCATCATGATTATCATCGTGATCATTATCAGCGAAAAGTAAGAGAGAGAAGTAAGGAAGACATGATGAGGTTAATTTTCACGGTACCACCCCTGGCATTGCAAGTGTCAACGAAGATGGTTGCAAGTGGCGCAACAGATGATGTTAGCCAGAATGGTGGTGATACTGATGATGATGATGATGATGATGATGATGATGATGATTATGATGATTATGATGATGATGAGGACGATCATGTCCATGATGATGACTGCAACGACCATTATAATGATAACTATCCTCATAGCACCCCTTGCGTTGCAAGTTGGGTCTAAAGAAGAGACAATGGTGAAATGAGAAAGACAATAAAGATCAAAAGGGTCAATCATGACTGTAACGATGATTTGGAACCCGGCAGGAACGGTTCTGATGATGACCGCCACCCTTCCCGTGCGCCTCGCCCTTGCAGACAACGTGGCGGATAGATGCAGGATATCCGGTTTTGACACATCCTCAAACGAGCAGCTCAACAACCCTCTTCACATGCCACGCGAGAAGTTGTGTGGGAAGGCCCTACGGAAGCAAAACCCTGCGCGGAGTCAGCCGGCGCAACACTTCTTGGGGAAACATGCTGCATAAGCGGTCGGGTAGGCGTAGGCGTCGGATTTCCAGAACGCGTGGGCTACCGCGCAGTGGATTCAGCAAACAGGGTTCCAGCTTAAGCAGGTGTGCAAGAGTTGCATAAGGTCGCCCAGCACGGCTGCGCTCTCGCCCACACCATGATGCCGCGAAAACCGCTCTTCTATTTGCAGCGGCGGCAACACAATCTCCGGAGGCAAAGCTGTCAACCAAATCCCAAATGCTGAGCAAGAGAGCTACAATGTGAGGACCTGAAAAAAAGAGCGCGACTGCAATTCTTCATCAACTTCCTCAGAGTCATCCAAGTCATTTTGATCATTGGCTGCCGCATAGAAAAGGTAGCCCGCGTCAGCTTTTGTTGAGAGGAAACACTTAAAACGCTGACCGTAAGCTGGACATGCTCGCTGGCTGCCGCATAAGACAAAACATGGGTCGCGCAAGCAAAGCGCTGGCTCGCGCGTAAGCAACATAGGGACTTTCGGCGCGTCTTGCAGAATTTCTCAAGTAAGCATTGTTTGCAATATGGGACACTTGGCAACGGCTTTTCCTGTGGACTTAGCATGGTGCTGAACATGCAGCGGGGTCCCGAGCCTTGCACATAGTCTTGGGCAGGCATCTCAGGCGTGCAACATGTGTTCGAAAACGAAACAAAACGACCAATCCCAGGCCCGGAGTTTCCTTCGGATTCTGCCTTCGGATGGCTTCCTTCTCACCGGCAGGGATTAGGCTAGCAGGATGCAAAGCTTTGCATTCCCTCAATCGGATTATGCCTTCAGCAGTCCGCGCCCTTGCTGGCAGAATTCGTTCCCCGATTGGACGGGACAAGTGGGCAGCACCTCCCGCTTTGCGCTTTAGCAATGGTTCACGGGGTGACGCTCGCAGATTGAAGCATAGGTTGCTCGCAAATCTGTAACTCAGCGATTTTTCAAGCGGACGGGGCTCCAAGCCCCATTTTTACCAAGGCCGCATCCAGCGGCTGCAGAGGCACACGGAGGAGCTGAGAGGAGAGTTGCAGCCCGGGTGTGCGCCTTTCGGCTGAAGAATCTGCGATTGAGGTTGGGTGACTTGGGGGGTTCAGAAAGGTTTGTAAAGGACACCTTGCAATGCCAACAGGGAGCAGCTGAGCAGCCTATTCAGTTATAGAAGGGTTGCTATGTAGACGCGTTGCAATTTGTTGATGTCTCATGGAACCTGCCCACCTCTTGGGCATGGCTCTGAGGAACTGCAGTGCCAGCTTCGCCGCTCCAGACACCCTGCTCCGACCTCGGTGTCACATGTACGTTTCGCCAGCCTGCGCCGTTGCGCTGGATCCAGGTTTTGCCATCGCTGTGGACAGAAGCGGGCCGCAGCACTTGGAACGATCGCCCGCATGTGGTTGGAGGTGTTTTTGCCGAGTTTACACCGGTTGTTTGCATCAGGGAGTTGAGGGAGTTAATGAGCAACAGCGAGCCACCAACGCGGTTCTAACCATTGGTGGTATGTTGAAGGGCACCAGTCAAGCTCGCCCCAAAACATGGGGTCCACCCATTGCAGATACCTATGTCCTCTTAGCAAAGACTACCGACCACGGCTGTGGTCAAAATGGGTAAGGCCGCCGAACGGCATGCTGGCCCTCTTGCAAAAGGAGGGGCCCCAAGTTCTCAGATTGTCCAAAGTTCTTTTTGCATCCAAAGTCTTGCAAGGTGTCGCAATATCTTCCATGGGCCAGTGCCCATCAGGTTCCTACGCCGGAGAGGCACGCAGCCCAGGGATTGGGTCACACGCTTTGGGCAAAGTACCTGGCCCCGCGGTCTCCAAATGTGGACAGACATGAAAGACCTGCGCGCCGCAAAGCCCTTGACCACATTGTTTTTGTTTGTTCTTGCCGAGCACGGTGCCATATGATGCCACCACCTCATCGCTGAAGTTTAGACGCCTTGAGACGAGGCAAAGCGCACATCTCTCCGATGAGAGTCGTTCATTTGACGGGCGCCGCCTTGAGCACACGCTGCTGGGCGTGGCTTAAGCCAAGCCTGTGCTGCCAATGTAAGGGAGGGGATGTTCGCAAACTGCGACAGATCTCCTCTTTGATCATGCATGTTGAGACTATCTTGGGCATTTGATGCTGGTTCAGAAGAGTTTTTGGGTGAAGACTATGAACACTTTCAGATGCTCGCAGTTTGTAGGCAATGGCGCGCTCAGCTTTTTGGTTCGGAGCTGGTGGCTCTTTCATTGCGCTGCAGCTGCACAGACGCAAAGCTTGGCGGACGCATGCCGACAAGCTGACCAGCTCGATTGTGGGATGATTTGCCCCTTTCTGCTGAATTGCATTTTGGGTAGGTTACTTGGCTCGTACGTTGGCTGTGTCAAATTTGCCTGAAGTCCTGTAGGATGGAATGCGCCCGCGCCTTCTCAAGGAGTCCTGCCTAGACTTCTGGTTCCACATGGTTCTCACAGGTTGGCTCCCCACTTGTTTCGCTCACGATGGCTCAGCAAGCAAAGTGAACCCGCATGAACCTGGACCTTGAAGCCTTCATTTTGCAATTGATTGCAAGATGGCTGGCAGCAAGGCAAGGCAGCGATTCATGGCCTGAAGGGGTGGTGAAGTGTAGCCACGTGAGCCGATGGCCAAAAGCCTCGCAATCTCAGACCTTTGCTTCAACGCGCGCTGCCTGTTGAGAATCCTTCAGGGGGCGGAAACAAAAGGCAACGTCCAGGCAGGGGTGCGCCTGTACCAACATCCAGGTGGTGCCCGAAGACGAGGAGGACTCCACCATGCTTAGCCCTCAAGTTGTGTTTGCTTCGGGCATTGTAGGGTCATGACAGGTCTCTGAGACTTGAAGTGACCCAAACTACCAGCGCCAGGAATCGCAAGGATCCAAAGGGTCCAAGGAATCCAAAGGCTCCAAGTCCAGCACATCTTCGTCTTCTGCGGCATTTGGGCGCCCTTGGCGATTTTGTTTTCGGCATGAGATGTGATCATCCGTGTCGGCTTCATCGACCCCAATTTTCGAGGGCTGGGTTGTCCACAAAGCTTTTTGATCCAGCACGGGGAACGTGGGCCATCACGATCACCCCTTGTGATATGAGAAGTGCTGATGGCTTGTAAAGGACATCGTCAGGATCCAGCAAGACAAGCTAGCATCTTTGGCAGCTGGGTGATGCTGAAACTGAAGTGGACGCGAGAAGACTCAACCGCATGACAGGGAGACCGAAGATGAGCCAGAAGCCACGAGTGTGACGCTCAGTTGCCGTTTTCTCCGAACCAAGTTGATGTTAACTTTGGGTTACAGTATTTGTTCCTACCCGTCTCGCTAAAATATACTTGTTGATTCCATTTGATTCCACTATAAGGGGCACCACCCCTGATTAGTATGGTCCTCCTCATTGATCTGAAGTTGACATTACCCTCAAGCTGGGAATGTGCCAGCGTCAAGACGCCTGCTATTGTTGTCAGCATGGAGGCGCGAACCACAAGTGGGCGGGCAACCCTCGACCCGTTTTGCGCAGCCGGTTGTTTCCTCAGTATGTTTGCAGGGACACTCAACTCATCTAGGAAAAGATCTCCTTGATAGCTGTCGGCGTTGCAGTGCGCAAACTAGACCCCGGTTATCCCGAAGCGTGTGTGACAAAGGTGATGCAAGAATGTTGTGACGTACACAGGTGTGATGTTGCTTGTGCACACTGCGTCGTGCCATGTATCCAGGCGCTACTCTACTTGACAACTGAAGCTCTTAAACAACTAAGCAGCCCATTTCTAGCATGCAGCAATCGCGTTGCAGCATTGCCTCATGATAACTTGCTACGCTAAGCGGCGAAAGTGAAACAGCACAACCAAGCCCACGCGTTCAACGCTGAGCTGCGCGCGCGCCGCTGAACAATCGCTTCGCCCTCGCTTGACAAATGCAACATGTTATATCTATATTTATGTATCTGTCTCTTTTTCTCTTTATTTTGTCTTTCTCTCTCTCTTTCTCATTCTGTCTTTTTTTTTCTCTTTCTGTCCCTTTCTCCTCATCTTTATCCTTCTCTTTCTCTTATCTTTCTTATCTCTTTCTCTTTCTTTTTCTCTTCCTCCTCTTTTTTAATAAAATAACAAAAAACAAAAACAAAACTGTCTTTATCTTTCTCTTGATTTTTCTCTTTCTCTCTCTTTCTCCCTCTCTCTCTCTCTTTCTCTCTTTCTCTTTCTTCCTTTCTCTTGATCTTTATTTCTCTGTCTCTGTCTCTCTCTCTCTCTCTCCTTTTCTCTCTCGCTTTCTCTTTATATTCCTCTTGCTCTTTTTCTTGCTCTTTCTCTTTTTCTTTCCCTGTGTCTCCTTTCCTTTCTCTGTCTTTTTATCTTTCTTTTTCTCACACTCTCTCTCTCTCTCTTTCTTGTTCTCTTTCTGTTTCTCTTTTTATTGTCCTTCTCTTTCTCTTTGTTTTTATTTATCTCTCTCTCTCTTTCTTTCTCTTTTCCCCTTCTCCTCTTTTTCTCTTTCTCTTTCTCTGTCTCTCTCTTTCTGTCTTTATCTTTCTCTCTTTCTTTCTCTTTCTTTTATCTTTCTCTTTTTCTTTCTCTCTCTTTCTCTCTCCCTCTCCCGCTCCCTCTCCCTCTCCCCCTTCGCTTGTTCTTTGGAATGGTCCTGTTGGAATTCTCCCATTGAAGTTTTTCCGTTTGAATATTCCCAGCGCATTTGTTCCTTGTAGTTCTTCATTGGAAATGTCCCTTTGGGATTTTTTGTTTATATTTTTCCATGGAATTCTTGTACTGGATTTTTCACATTGCTATTTGTCATTAAAAGTTGCCCTTTGGAATTTCCCCTCTGGAATTTCTTTGTATTTTGATCCTCTTTGCCTTGTTTTCCAGGAATGTCATTCTGATAATGCTGGGGATGTTGCACTGGTGCTGGATGAGGATGCAAAAGCGACGCTGGGCCCTTGCCGCCACCAAGAGCACGGACATGTCGAGGGTAAATGGAAGCCACCTCTGCACGCTTGTTCTGTCTCTTTCGCTCTCTCTCTCTCTCTCTTTCTCTTTTTCTGTCTCTTTCGCTCTCTGTCTCTCTCTCTTTTTCTTTTCTGTCTCTTTCGCTCTCTCTCTCTCTCTCTTTCTCTTTTTCTGTCTCTTTCGCTCTCTCTCTCTCTCTCTTTCTCCTTTTCTGTCTCTTTCGCTCTCTCTCTCTCTCTTTCTCTTTCTGTCTCTTTCTCTCCTTTTTTGCAAGCCGAAGCTGCGGGAGCGTGCTTCGCGTACTACTTCTCCATTTAAAGTGTGCAGTTCTTAGGCCGGAGTTGCGGGAGCGCGCTTCCCATACGATTTTGCTACGCTTAAAACTTGCGATGCTCAGGCCGGAGCTGCGGGAGCGTAGTTCGCGCACTACTTTTCTACTAAAAACTTGCGACTCTCAGGCCGGAGCTGCGGGAGCGTGCTTCGTGTACGACTTTTGAAAAACACGTGAAGCGCAATCAGTGGCTGTGAAAAAAGCAATGGCCGTGAAAAGTGCTTGGATGAGCTGTGAAATTGCTAGAACTTAGGAGTACTTAGGCGAGTTGCCAAAAGGTTGCTAAGCTGTTACAGGGGTTAGGCTAAACACTTAACTTAAGGACTTAGCTACTAGGTTAGCCGGTTTAGCTAAGTACTTAGCTAACTCCTACATGTTGCGCTTTTTCTAGCTTTGACAAGAGAAAAACCTTGTGCGCAAGAGCTTGGTTGCAAACACGGCATCACAAGTTGCAAGGATGGCTGGATTGTGTTTGGTCAACCACATGCTCAACATGAAAGTCATGGTCAATGCGCCCGAGCAAGTTTGCATGAAGCGCTTGTCTTGTTTTCCACCACAGCTGCATTGTGTGAGACAGGTGTCCGGATGACAATTCAGTTTCTGAATGCCAAGGGCACAAGGACCTTGCACACAGTTGGCTCATGAACGCCCCAAGTGGCAGATGTGTATATGTCCAAAGTTGCCACAAACTCAGCCTGATCTTCTTGCTTGAACACGGCGAACCCATTTGAAGCGTCGTAAGAGATCAATTTCCATGTGCTCATCAAAGTCATGCACACCCCGTTGAAAAGCGCATGGATCCAGACTTGGCCAGCATTGACCTGAGATGGGCCTCTCATCAAAACTACATCTCCTTTGTGACAGAGTCCAGCAGGGTGTAGCACAGCAGTGGCGCAGCTGTAGCAATCTCCAGTGACATTTTGCCCCACAGGCTCGAGCAAAGCCTTCATGCTCTTCGTCACCTTGGAGTTCTTCAATAAACGCGGGCCTTCTTTGAACAGCAATGGGTTTTGAGTGGCAGCAAGGTCACGACAGATCACTTCAACCAGCACCGATCTTTCAAAAACTGTTGAGTTGGAAATTGCAGTAGAATACCGCTTCACACGGTGTTTTCGCTCTTGTACCCAACATGCTGGTAGAAGCTTGAATACCTGCAAATGAGAATGGAGATGTAAAACCCAGTGAAATTTCTGATGAAGATGTTTGCCCCAGCCACATGCGATACACGCTTGCAAAAAGGAATCAATAGACCGCTGCAACATATCAGGGGTGATCATGCTCATGTGGACAGAGGCCAGCGTGTCCATGACATCTGCAAGTAGCAAGACGGCCTTGCATTCAGGTTCGCATAGTCCGCTGACCATCAGGACATGCTGCGCAAAGTAAGTCAAATAGGAGGGCATGGGGTTTGAAGGAAAGCCCCACAGCCTGCTGCCGCAATGGACATAGTGGCATGCCTCTCCAAAAGCCTTTGGCACGTCCCAGCGATGTCGCTGTCAGTTGCTAAAACAATCTCGTTGAAGCTACAACTTGAGCAGGTTAGTAGATCTTCCCCGTCTTGGTCGGCAAGCCCGCTTTTTGCACTAACCAAATTGGTGCAAAGAAGGCAGAACTTTGCTCCTGCATCACCCTTGCAAGAAAACACATGTTTATGGGCGGCCCCATCTTGTAGGAAGATCCCCAATTTGAAGTACAATCTTGCCTTGGCACCATTCTTGGCTTAGAGGAGCAACCCTATTTGTTGAACACAGGCTGGGTGCTTGAAGATGTGCTTCCGCAGCCCTTTTTGTAGCTTGACTCATGCCTGCCTGCCACTATTGAAGACCTCTTTGCAAGCACACAAAACCATGACTCCTCTTTTGACGCCGCTGCACCAAGCTGCAAGAATGATAGGTAAGCCATTTGGATCTTGCGGGATGTTTCAGCTGACAGTGGATTTTCTGGTGCAACTTCATCTGTGTAATAAATCAATCAACTGACAGAATCCTTCCCTTTCATAAAATGCTGCCTGCAGCAGGGACAGGAAATTGATCACAAGCATCATCTTTGTGCCTCCATCCTTGTGGACCATTGGAATGCTGTCAATAAGATCACCATAAGCATTGTGATCTGCCAGAACTTTTTCTCCTGCCACGCAGTTCCGGAACCCCTTGCTCCTCCACGTCCTGTAGAACACTTGACAAAGCTGATGCTGAAACATAGGGCGCAGACCTCCTCATGTGATTAAGCCTTCGCAGCTTGGCTGCCCGCTCAGTCTCCATGTTGAACGAAAGCAAATGCAGAAAACAGTCATGCAAGTAGCTGTATGCAAGTTACAAGTGAAAACGGCCAAGCTCAAGGTTAGCTAGTGGAAAGGACAAGCTAAAGGGTATAAGGGCGTGTGTGTACCAAACACATAAAAGCTGATTGAAAACCAACACTAGTGATGTTTTCTTCCACCTGGCCATCCACAATGCAAGTTTGGCAATCACCACACTGTCTCTGGATTGGGCCACACCCACGAAGCACGCATGTACTTTTGAACATTGATTGCATGTGGCAAATGTGCGCAGCATTGTTGTGACTCCAGGCAGCAGCTGTTGCAATCCATGCACCGCACGCTACAATCTGGTCTAATACTCTCTGGTCACGTAGAAAATTCGCACAGCGAGAGCGATGCGACGCGCGCAATCTCTGCAGAGGGTTCGTGGGCCATACATAGCTCAGGCTGCGTACGCTAGACAGGCTGCGTAACTCAGGCTTCGTAAGTTTGACTGCGTATGTCAGGCTGCGTGTGTCAGGCAGCGTAAGCAAGGCTGCGTAAGTCAGGCTGCGTCAGTCAGGCTGCGCAGGTCAGGCTGCGTAAGTTCAGTTTGAGTAAGTAACGCTGTGTAAGCTAAGCCGCGTAAGTTCAGTTTGAGTAAGTCGCGCTGCGTAAGCCAGGCTGCGCAAGTCAGGCTGTGTCAGTCACGCCGCGTAAGCCAGCTGCGCAAGCTTCCTTTTTTTTCTCCAAAGAACCCTTCGCGATGCTTTTGGGAAAAATAGTCCCATCAATCCAGCCGCCGTTTGAGGGTTGTTCCCCCGACCAACCGCGAAGACAGAAACATATCAACCAACATGAGCCAAACCAGGGGGGAACCGCATCCCACAAGCTAAGTAAATTGAGCTTGCGACTAGGTTGCTCGGCAGGTCCACCGCCTGTGGCTGCGACGAGGCGCTGAAAGTTTGGGGAATTCTAAACACCGCGCTGCGCTGAACCGAGGAAACCCGAGTTGGAAATCCCTTGCGGATGGGGTTTGCAGAGAAACAAAAAGGCAAGAAATCATTGCAAGCAGGAGGAGTAGTTGAAGTAGGAGACATTCCCAGCAATATCCTTTTTGGTGTCCGGCCTCCGGCTTTCCGACGCGGCCCGGCCCGATCCGGCCGTCTGATCCGTCCATCAGTTTAGGTTCGGCTTAGGGTGTGTGGGTTGGTTTAGATGTTGTTTAGGCTTGGCTTTGGTTTGGTTTTGGGTCGGCCCGGGGTGGGATTAGGGGTGGCTCAGGCCTGTTTAGGGTCAGTTTAGGACTCGTTTAGGTTTGGTTTAGGGCGCGGTTCAGGGTTGGTTTTGGGTTGGCTTGGTTTAGTGTTGAGTCGGGATGGTTTAAGTTGGTTTTGTTCTGAGGTTTGGTTTAGGGTGTTTTCTTGAGTCTGCGACGCTTGCATGGTTGGACTCTGATGTCATAGGGCCAAGCACGGTTGACATGTTCTTGCACACACTAGCATTTTTTCAATCTTTATCAGGATGGAATACGCCATGGACGCTGCGCTGGATGCCGAGCAGGAAACGAGAATGGAAGCAGCTAGATGCGCAGCTTGGGAACTTGAACTAGGTGCCCGGCACAACGCCATGGAAGTACACGGGTTGAGACGGAAGCCAAGGCCCCGCAGGCATTCTTAAATATGCCGTGAGGTGGACGAGACGAGCGGAAATGTGTGGCAGGAAGTTCTTTGGGTCATGGTGTTGTTGATGACTTCATGTTGCCCCGCCAGATGATGGGGCCAACTAGGCGCATTGCAGGACTGGAGCTTCTCCGCACCTCACTGCTCTGCCTTGCTTCCTCGCCTTGCTCTCCACCATGTCAAGCGCTGCCGGAACGTGTGGGCCCGGACAAGAGGATCTGCGTGCGTAAAAGCCTCACTCCGGACTGGGCCCTGCTTCAAAACAAGGTGGCGGGGAGCCAGTGTTGGGTGCTTGGACAACATTCTTCTTGTCCGGCTGTAGGCTGGAAATTGGAGGGAATTGCGCCTTTCAAGGGTTGCTTTTGGGGGGTTGGTGGGTTTGGTTTGGGGTTGGTTTGGGGTTGCGTTCGTTGCTTAAGATTGGTGGGTTTGGTTTAGGGTAAGTTCGTTGGTTTGGGTTTTAGGTTTTGGTTGGTTTGGGCAAGTTTAGATTGTTTTTGGTTTGGTTTCCGGTTAGCGTCCTGGGCGTCCAACCGTCCAGGCATCCGGCCCCCCCCATCCGGCCAGGCAATCCGGCCATCCAGCCTTCCACCAACAGAAATTCGGTTTCCTCACACGCAGAGGGCTAAGCTGGAAAGCCGCTGTTGGGAGCCATTCTTCTCCAGGCGGAGAATATCAACAGATGTCAACATGGAGCTCTTGCGCAAGAGTTTGGCCGCGGGCTTATCTGGGTGGCCGCAGGACGATCTAGTATGTGTGTGTATATAACCAAATAAGTGCACACATGCGTTATTTAAGACACGCATGATTATTCTATTTACATTAAGTACTCTCATATGAATTTCACATGGCAATTTTGACATGTGTGTTCTATACATGGGTGTATGTAGACCCGTTAAGCGTTCCAGTTGTGAATGCTTGTCATTTGCACGTTAGGGCTGTCGTTGCGTCAACAGGGGGAGCAGGGGAGGGGGGGGGCGGTGGCGGATGAACCGCTTGGCTTGACGAGCGCCATCTGGCCTTTTCAAGCGTGCTTGCACGCACATATGCGCGGAGGCTCGCTGGGTTCCGAAGGTCTCGCGGGCTGAAAGTTAAGCGGGGACGCCGCGGCGCCGCCCAATTTTCAGCAGTCTTACGAGGAAAGAAGACTGCGGCAGTGGCGTTTGACAGGGCTGATCTCCGGCTGGCATGCGCTAAGCGTTCCAGCACCAGCGCAAGGCCACCCCCTCCACCCTCCCACCCCCTCCCTCCCCTCACTGCTATCCACGCGCCTTGCCACACAAGCCCGCTGGCGCAGTTTCACGCGTGTGTATATGTCTGTATACACACAGACATACACATGCACATACACATACATACATGTTCAGTCCTACGCAGGCACCTGCTCGGACACATAGACACACTTTATCCTAAGGAAGTTCGGTGAAGCCGACATGACATGCACTACGAGCGACGCAAGCGCACACACAGAGAGGAACCAGGAACAATTCAACTCCACTGGGCAACCCTACACTCCGCCAAAACCCAATTGAACCCGCGACCGCGCGATTGTGACAGCGGGAGGGGGGGGGAACACGAGACAACTTCCAAAGGCCATTTCGTGAGCAAGAAAAACGCACGGCGCCGCAGCGAGAGCGCTTCGACATGCGCGTTTTCTGCAAAGGGCTCGCCGAGACCTAAGCCGAATTTGCACGGCGCCAACAGCCAGAGCGCTTCGACGCGCACGATCCCCGCAAAGGGTCGCTCGCGGATCGCAGAAACAGTTCAAGAAAGCCGCTGCTTTTGAACATCAACCGCGCGGAATTTCGCAGAGGGCCGCGCAGATCAGAAATCGTAAAGAAGCCCTCAGCTGTTTAACCTCAACCGCGCGAATAACCGCAGAGGGTCGCCCGTGCGCCGCAGAAGTCGCAAAAAGTCCACAATTTTTGAACATTGACAACGCGGATCTTCCCGGGACGAACATTGCTCAGGAACTTGATGCAAAAGGGCATAGGGTAACATATTTTGCTAATGATGATATATCTTTACAAAAGGAGCGTAGATGGCAAGCAAGTTTTCTCAAAGATAGAGTTGAGTAAAAAAAGTATCATCTTCAATTTTTGACTTTCGTGTTCTAGCGTTGCCAAAAGCAGCTAAGCCAACTACTAAGAAATACACAAAGATGCAGAAAAAGATTTCAATCCAATAAAGATAATGCCACCTCTAGAAGATGTGCTTCAAGATGAGAGTTTTTGTCACAGTTTAAGCCTGTTTCACTTTATGATTTACTTTCTAGAGACCCGAACACTTTTGACAAAAAATGATTTCATGTTTTACTGAGGAGAAAAGAGTCCTTTTTACAGGGGCAGGGGGGGTATTGGCTCTGAAATTGTTGGGGAATGCATTAATTATGAAGCTAATCAGATAACTTTTCTCGATCGTAATTACCTTCTTTCAGGGGCTTGTGAACTAGTATCACACGCTGGAGCGATAAGCAAAGACTCTGAAGTTGTTGTGTCAGATATGGGTAAGCATGTTAAGATAGCAGATCTTGCTCAACAGTTTAAAAAGGTTATCAGGGTCAAGATATTGAAATAACAATTACACGTTTAAGGCCTGGCGGGATTATATGAAGAGCTTCTTATTGATAAGAGTGATATTCGTACAGAATATAAGGATGCACGCATAGGCCAAAAAGGTTTTTATGATAGTGACAAGTTAAATAAAGACTTACATGTGTTTTCCCGAAAGCATGGCGAAGGGTTCTTCCGCTGGGTTCACTTGAGTTGTTCTCATGAGAGTCATTACAAGGTGTCATTGCAAGGAATCATCATCATGAAAGTCATTGCAAGGAGTCATTGCAAGGAGTGATTGCAAGGAGTCATTGCAAGGAGTCATTGCAAGGAGTCATTGCAAGGAGTCATTGCAAGGAGTCATTGCAAGGAGTCATTGCAAGGAGTCATTGCAAGGAGTCATTGCAAGGAGTCATTGCAAGGAGTCATTGCAAGGAGTCATTGCAAGGAGTCATTGCAAGGAGTCATTGCAAGGAGTCATTGCAAGGAGTCATTGCAAGGAGTCATTGCAAGGAGTCATTGCAAGGAGTCATTGCAAGGTCATTGCAAGGAGTCATTGCAAGGAGTCATTGCAAGGAGTCATTGCATTGCAAGGAGTCATTGCAAGGAGTCATTGCAAGGAGTCATTGCAAGGAGTCATTGCAAGGAATCATCATCATGAAAGTCATTGCAAGGAGTCATTGCAAGGAGTGATTGCAGGAGTCATTGCAAGGAGTCATTGCAAGGAGTCGTTGCGAGGAGTCATTGCAAGGAGTCATTGCAAGGAGTCATTGCAAGGAGTCATTGCAAGGAGTCATTGCAAGGAGTCATTGCAAGGAGTCATTGCAAGGAGTCATTGCAAGGTTTCATTGCAAGGAGTCATGAGAGTCATTGCGAGCTGCAAGGAGCCAAGCGCAAGGAGTCAAGTGCAAGTTGCAAGTGCAAGGGGTCAAGTGCAAGTTGCAATTGCAAGGAGTCAAGTGCAAGTTGCAAGTGCATGGAGTCAAGTGCAAGTTGCAAGCGCAAGGAGTCAAGTGCAAGTTGCAAGTGCAAGAAATCAAGTGCAATTGACTTGCGAGGAGTTAAAATCTCTTCTTAGGGCGGCGGGGTAGTGCCGACGACGCTTCACGAAAATCGACCCTCTGCGGGGATTGGCGTGGTCGCGGTGCAAAAACTCGAGGTTTTTTTTGCGTTTTTTTTGCGGTGCCCGCGCGACCCTCTGCGGAGATCGGCGTGGTCGAGGTGCAAAAACTCAAGGTTTTTTTTGCGATTTTTAACATGCCCGCGCGACCCTCTGCGAGGATCGGCGTGGTCGAGGTGCAAAAACTCGAGGCGTTTTTTTTTTCGATTTCTGCGTTTGCCGCGGGCCCTCTGCGGGGATCGGCGTGGTCGAGGTGCAAAAACTCGAGGTTTTTTGCGATTTTTTAACATGCCGCGCGACCCTCTGCGGGGATCGGCGTGGTCGAGGTGCAAAAACTCGAGGTTTTTTACGATGTCTGCGGTTCCCGTCTGCGGGGATCGGCGTGGTCGAGGTTCAGAAACTCGAGGTTTTTTGCGACTTTTGTTGTTCGAAGTGGTCCTCGGGAGTTGTCTCGTGGCTCGCACGCCTGCTCCCGGGACCGGCGGGTCGTTTCCCCCCTGGTCCGCGGGCGGGCTTCGCAAGCTGCACGGACCAACTTGCATAAAGCAACTTGCGCAGACCAGCTTGCGCAGAGCAACTTGCGCAGAGCAACTTGCACAGACCAGTTTGCGCAGAGCGCCTTGCCTAGAATCTAGAACAACTTGCGCAGAGCAACTTACGCAGAGCAACTTGCACAGAGCAACTTGCACAGAGCAGCTTGCGCAGAGCAACTTGCAGGGAGCAACTTGCAGGAAGCAATTTGCACAGAGCAACTTGCAGGGAGCCACTTGCAGGGAGCAACTTGCACGGATCAACTTGCGCGGAGCAACTTGCACAGGGCAACTTGCACCGAGCAACTTGCGCAGAGCAACTTGCGCAGAGCAACTTGCACACACTGCAACTCGCACAGGGCAACTTGCGCAAAGCAACTTGCGCAGAGCAACTTGCACACACTGCAACTCGCACAGGGGCAACTTGCGCAAAGCAACTTGCACGCAGCAATATGCGCATGTGCCAGGCCGGGGTTAAACAAGTTTGCCGCACATCGTGGGGAGTTATGCTTTCAGGCCACTCGTCCTCTAGGAGTTTGACGCAAGGAGTTGGGAGCTTTTCGTGCATATACGAGACTCCAGTCTGTCAGTTGCTGCAGCGTTTGCCCGACCTCGCTTGCGATGTTATGCTTTCGGGCCAACCGTGGTCTAGTTTACTAGTGAAAAAGCACCAACACACTAGGCTTCTGAAGCGAATAGTTCCTGAATATAATAACCATGACAACATCAAAGAAATTGCAGGACATGAAGGGAAATGAAGGGAGAAAGGAGTGAAGGTAAAGGGACATGAAGGGAAGGGCAAGCAATTGAAGAGGCGCTGGAGGGAAACTAAAATGAAGGGAAACGCAAGGACATGGAAGAACATGAGGGGACTGGAGGGAAATGAAGAGAAACTGAATGACGTGAAATTATGGGAAACGAAGAGAAGCTCAAGGGAAATGAAGGAAAGTGATGTGAAATAGGGATGTGAGGTTGAAATCCCGGGAGTTAACAAGAATTAAGAGAAAGGGCTGCGAATGAAAGGGCATGAAGGGGAATGAAGGGGAGCTGAACGGAACGGAAGTGGTAGGAAAGGCGAAGGGAAATGTAAGAAAACCGCCGGAAATGCAGGGAAGAGCAGGCAACTAACAAGGACGTGCACGGGCGCTAAGTGGAATTAAGGGAAAGGGCTGCAAAGGAAAGGAGCTGCAAGGAAACGCCGGCTGTGGCGCGTCAGCGTGTAAATCCGGCCTCGCCGTGCTATGTCGCCCAAGCGCGCGTGCTAGGCTTTGCCTTACGACTGACGGTCGCTGCCGCCGCGGACCCCTCGCGTCGTCTGCGTGTCCAGCGCCTTTGGTGCATCGTCGCCGCCCGCGCGGCCATTGGAGCTCGCGTTGGGGGAAGGCTCAAGACGCTGCAAACATGCGGCGGCCCAGCTGCATTGCCAGCGTCGCCGGCACTTTCGGCAGCCTCTGTGTCCCGCGCATCGCCTGCGTCCCTTGCATCGCCTGCTTTTGGGGCCAGCCTGACGCGCGTGCGCGCGTGCGTTCGCGCATGTGTGTGCGCACGTTTGCGCAAGTTTCTTAACAGCAACTTCACTGCGACAAACGTTCCAAGCAGCCAGACCTCCGGAAAACAGCAGAAATGGGACCAACAAAGGAGATGTGGTATGCCTGGAACAAAGAGGAGAAGCATCTTTCCAAGATTCAATAATGTTAGTTGCCCAGGAAAGCTTTGACCAGTTCAGGAAAAGCAGTAGTGAAATCTAATTAGCGATATGTAGAAATGTAAATACCGGTATTTGGATCCTGGATCCACGGCCCAGACCCAAACAACGCAAGAGTCCCAATCTTGCTTTCCACCCAAAGCCCCCCACCAGTGGATCTTCCGGAACTTCAGTACCTGTGTTGATAAATCTAAACACTAGAATTTAGAATTATGGGCCCCGCTTGCTTGGTGGCCATTTTTTGGAACAATCGTGCACAAACCGAAAAAGTAGCTAACGTGCAAAGAGAAGCGGGGGCACCAGCGGCGGGGCGTCGTACCATATGCGTGTATACCACGCATAACGATAGTGAGAACAGTGAAATACAATGCGCAATCCCCCCTACCTTAAAAATAAAATTGAGGGGGGGTTACGTCAATAAAATAAAATGTTTTTGGGTTTAAAAGCCCCCCGAGCCCTACCCAGCTGCCCCAAACACACCGCCCTGCATGCTTCTGGCTCGGGCGTGCGCTCCGTGCGCTCCATCTCAGTTGGTTGTAACGCCAACAGTTCGGCCCCCAAAGTGCAAGGGCATCGGCAAGCAGATCGCGAGATGTGTGGTTGCGCATAGCAGCGCGCATCAGCGCGCAATATCGCGTAAAATCGCGCAACTAGAAGGAGTGTCTCGAAAGACCAGAAATCTGCCACACAACTTGCAATCTGCCGGAATTCTGCATAACCCGGCGCGCAGGGTCCTACGCCGGGGCTTGTGGACCTGCGCGCTCAACCGCGGGACCCGGCGCGCCGGGCCCTTGTGACCCGGCAAGCTCTCAGATGCGTGGCGCGGCGCCCCGGGCCGTCCGCTGCGTGAGCCCAACTTGAACATCCCGCCCAGCAGCGTTCAGCAAGGTTGCGGGCGCGGCTGACACACTACACACTCAATCAAGTTGAGGCACGTTGGCGCCGGCCAGCGCTTGGCGTTCTTTCAGCCGATGCAAAAATGGGGAGAACAATTGTGGAAGCGCTGCGTCCTTCCCCGTTTCAGCCAAGTGACCTGAAGCCTTCTTTTTCACCCACCAAGAGCAGTTTCCAGGACACTTGCAAAAACCAAGGTACACAAAGCACTGAGCTGACTGAGATGTGGCCCATGTGCCTGCGGCACATCTCTCTTTCATAGGATCTCCGGCAGCAGCTTGTTGAGAGCGCAGTAGCGCCTCATGTCGCAAGTAGTTTGGCTTGCTTTGAACGAGTTGGTAAACAGGGAGGAGGGCCAGCCCCTTGCCCTCTGTGGATCCCCATCTTGGGGCAGCGCGCAGTGGAGCAGCTGCAAAGCTTCCCGAATTCCAATTGCGGCACTGCAGCTTTCAGAAAGGCGCGCTTCCCCGAAACTGCTTATTTTCATTTAGTCTGCTTACCGCCACTGGCGGTAAGCAGACTAAACGCTCGGATCAAAGGTTTCAGCCAATATCCAGCCCTCGGATGGTTTAGTCTTACCGCCATCGTCGGTAAGCAGACTAAATGCAAAGAAGCAGTTTCGCGAAACTGCTTTTTTGGCAAGTTGCAGCTCTGCGCATCATGACGCATCTGGTTTGCATTCTTTCTTAGCGTGGCAGAAGAGCAAAGAATAAAAAGAGAAGGAGATGATTGGGTAAGAAAAGAGAAGAATTGGTGAGAAAGAAAGAGGCAGGCGTGCTGCCCCAAGGTGGGAGCACACAGAGGGCAAGGAAGGAGCTGGCCCTCCGCCTTGCTTACCAAATCGCAGAAAGCAAGCCAAACTACTTGAGTATGAGGCGTTGCTGCGCTCTCAAAAAGCTGCTGCCGGAGATCCTATGAAAGAGAGCCGCAGGCGCGTGGGCCATATGTCAGTCAGCTCAGTGCTTATGTAGTCAGCTCAGTGCTTAATCTGCCTTGGGTTTTTTGCAAGTGTCCTGGAACCTGCTCTTGGCGGGTGAAAAAGAAGGCTTCAGGTCACTTTGCTGAAACGGGGGTCGGACGCATTTGTTCTCCCTGTTTTTGCATCGCTTCAAAGAACGTCAACTCTGGCCAGAGCCAGCGTGCTGATTTAGTGTGTGTGTGTGTCAGCCGCGCCTGAAACCTTGCTGTGAACGCTGCTGGCTGGAATGTGCAAGTTGGGCTCACGCAGCGGACGGCCCGGGGCGCTGTGCCACGCATCTGAGAGCTTGCCGGCGCGCCGGTTCACAAGGCCCAGCGCGCCATTTCACAAGGCTCGGCGTAGGGCCCGGCGCGCCGGTTCACAAGGCCCGGCGCGCTGGTTCACAAGGCCCAGCGCGCCATTTCACAAGGCCCGGCGTAGGGCCCGGGCCTTGAAAAAATAGAATCCCCCCCCCTACGTCGATTGAAAAATAAAATTTCCCCCCTACGTCCCTTGCATTGCAGCATACGTTTGCAGGATTAATCACTCAGTGTGCGTGTTGGCATGTTTGGGTATGCCAACGCTGAGCCTTGTCTGAAGGAAGAAAAGGCTGCAAAACGGAAGGAGCTTGAGGAGAAGAAACAAAAGGCGGGAGTCGGTTTTCAATTTAGTAGCTCTTGGATGTCCTTGCATGGCCAGGCCAGATTCCGAAGGAGTATCGCCAACTTTGTCATTCTGGCGCATTTCAGTGGCAGATTATATCGGCTTCACAAAAAGGATGTTCGACCTCCCCGCGATGAAAGTTCCTCCTGGACCTATGAGGGGCCCTGTTGAATCGGAACCATGTACTTACATTTTTGCTGGCAGTGCGGGTCACAGCACGCTTCTCACAGCACGGAGCTGTGCCTTTGCCAGATGGATGGCCCCTACATGACAGTGATTTCAGTGTCGCTTACGGCGCGGATCTTGATGTGCAGCCCAAGATGGTCCGGTTCCATGAGCTAACATTAGATCACATGTCTCAGAAGTGCTCTTTTAAACGGTGCTGATGGCTCTTGAAGGGGCTAGCTTGTTTTATACATTCTGGAACTGCTTTGCTACACCACAAGTGCAAGCAGCCCGTCCCAATGCATGTCGGATTAAGTTCTGGGCGCTGCTTGGGGATGACATCCGCATCCTCACCACTGACCGGCCATCAGACATCGTGTTCTTGCCTCGGCGCCTTTGGTTCTCGCCTTGATTCTTAAACCAACTCGGGAGGTCCTGGCCCCAGGCCCCGCACTTTGGGGGTACTCTTTTGAGGATGGGTTGGTTGGAAGGTTCCTCGTGTTGAACTGCGCGCCAACTGTAGAGAGGGCGGCCGCTTCCTGCCAGCCTAAATCAGACGACTGGGGCAACTGTGGAGATTTAGGATCAGCCTCCTTGCCATGTGACACGTCTTGCCGCGCTCTTGGGAAGGAATGCCGCGCAGACATTCGATTGCTCAAAGTTAGGATGGAGTCAAGCCTGTGCTCTGCTCCGCTTCCTAAAGAGCACACCTGACTTTTGCGTGTCCATGCTGCAATTCAACCGAAAACCAGGCGCACAAACACTACGGCTGAGCTGGGATACTGGCAGCAAGGCAGCAGCACCGCACCACTGAATGCCGAAACAGCCTGATGGCAGGTTATGAGAGCAACTGGGTTGACCAGCGTTAGGCTTTTCTTTCACCAATTGAAGACTCAACCTACTTGTGAACCTATTGTGTAGGGTTCCATGCAGCCTCAATGTCGGAGCGCCGACAAAGCGTCAGACGTTCGGTGCCCGCCTTGGCGAGCTGCAGCAGACGGATGCCTGTTGCTGCGCAAGCAGACCACAAAGTACGGAGCCCGATCGCGGGCGCGAGGTGCATTACGACGACGTCAAAGCAACCCTTGACCAGCAAGGAATTTGTCAAGCTCGCTCCTTTGTATTCTTGGCCGTTTGTGATGCATGCGTTTGCATTGTAGCGTCATCTTGTATCAGTCACGTGAGGGGCCATGTGTTTTGCTTGAAACCAAATACATCTACTCGCGCGAGAAGTGTGGCCGCAGCAGCCACGGCGGTGCTACTGTAACTGCTCGGTTGAACTGATCGGGGGAAGGTGCTGGCGCCGCCACGCCGTGAGGCCCAACTTTGTCGAGCTCTGCGGGCCCTTGCCAAGGAGCTCCGCAGCAGGCGCCCTATCGATGCCCTGTCAACACGCCCGCCGGCTCGACCCGATGGCCAGGCTCGGCGTGTGGTCGTCGCAGGCGTCAGAGGAGGCGCCGCGGAAACGGCGACAAAAACCATCCCAAACTCCTGGCAATGGGCTTGAGCTTTTCTAAGCATTGTTTGCGAGGAGATCTGAGTTGCTTGCCCGCGTTTAGGTTTTGGAGCGGATTGAGGAGACCTTGCTGACTTCCACCGAGAAGGACCTGGCTTAAGTCGTCAGCTTGGGCCTGAGGCTTTTTCATAGAGCTGGCCTTTTGTTTCGGAAAGTGATTGCTTGCGCGCCGGGCATCTGTCACGCTTTTGCAGTGGCCACTCATGCCAAACCAGCGTCTTCACAAGAATGCTTCACAGGAGAAAGCCACACCTGCAGAAGGCCGGGCTCTGATCTTTGTTTTTCTGCTCTTGCCTGGCTTCAAAGCTGGTTGGTGCCTCAGATCTGCGTGGCTTCCATGGCGAAGGCGCGCCGTTTTGCAGCTTGCCCAGCCCGCATTGCCAAGATCAAAGCTAGGAGCTTGAATGAAAAGTCCGGCGTAAATGTCGGATAAAGTGTAAGGCGGCCCCAACAGCAAATAGCGTGGCAAGGTCAGATGTGTGTTTCTCCAGCGGCGCCGCCGCTGCCTGAGCGCAGACACGTGAACTTGCATTGAACCAAGGGACGGCCTGGTTGACCATGTTTTTTCTGGCTAGATATAGTTGTAGGGTTGTTCTGGTTCCGGCTAGCGTTGCCGAAGGAGCAAATGCGTGATTTTGAAGACGACTGCAGCACAGGACAGTTGGAAACATGTTTTGGGTAACATGCTGAATTTCGGCGCGAAAAAAGATAGAACCACCTTGAAAACGAGGTAGGGCCACAACAACAGGCGGTTGGGATCGCAACATGAGCAGAGTGCGTTTGGCGATGTAATCCGCGGAGGCGCCGCAGAGGCAAGTTCTGTGGGGAAAATGAAAGCACAGGCAGTCCGCAAAGGCTGTTGAAGAATGTCCTTCAAAGGCAGGTGTGCGCTAGGCGTGTCTTGGCTTACACAAGCTTAAGAGCAGCGCGCGGACAAAGCCTGCGTAGTGGTACTCTACGGCGCCTGTTGTGGTGTAGGCCTGCGTAGGCACTTTTCCATGGTTTTACACACCAGCAAAGGCTTCTTCCGGGGCGTGGCTGCCAGTGTATAGGCACTCACATGCGGCGTAGGAAGGCGAGGCCAATGAGTCCAAATGGGTACCATCAAGAAATCGCCAAAGCTCATGTATGTTTGAGGGACACTGCCTTCATTTGGCCAGGCGCTGGGTGTGTCTGCCAGGCTGCGCTGCATCTCTGTTTCTGCGGGGCGGCGGCGCGGAGTGTTTGAATGGATGGGGCGGCGCTGCTCCTCGAAGTGTTTTTTCGCCGGCCAGGTCGAAGTTACATGTAATGACCCGGCGCTCAGGCAAAATATCGCTTACGCTTGCTTACGCTCTCCTCGCCGCAAAAGAAGAGCCAGGAGGTTCACCTGGGCGCCGGGCAAGTGTAAGCTTGCATTTTGTTGGGGCAGTTGAAGGGTCCTTTACAACACCCCTGCAGACCTAACAGTGCAACCTGCAATGGTTTAGCTCCCTTCGGACAAATGTATATTCTTACTTTGTTAATTACACGATTAGACCTCCCGCTCTTAAGAGGGGTGTGGGCCAAACGTCAATCATTCAGTCTGCTCCTTGGCAAACTGAGATACTTGGAAAACGGATTTTTTTGGAAAGTCAGAGACAGCTTTGGCTTGCTGATTTTTCTTAGAGTGGAAGCCGCTGGTGATGCCGAATTTCGGTTGCGGGGCACGACAGAACTCACGCTTGGCCGAAGTGGGAGGCTAAAAGCAGCCGAACACTGTTTGGCACAAAAGGATTTTTTCCGGGTCTCCTTTTCGGGGTTGGAAACCGCCAAGTCGAGACAACGCAATACAGGCAGTCGCAGTAGTAGCTGGCGGCGTCTTTGGAACCAACACGCATGGTGTAAGCTGAGCGCGCGCCAACCAAAGCACCGGTCTGAGTCGAGGCGGACGAAGCGCAGGCGGTTTGAACACACAATTTCAGCGTTGGTGGGCGCAAGCGTTTTGTTTACGCTGATCGATACTTGCTTCGCCGTCTTTCGTGGTGTTATTTGCACACGGACACGGCGTAGCTGCCAGCATGGGCGGGTGAAGTGTCACTAGCAACACCTTGCCACGGGCATGCGACTCTTTTTCTGTGTTGAGAGGAGCCCCGAGATTTTAGTTGGTCAGGTTGAAGCCAGCCGTGGCATGTGAGGCCAGGGAAAGAAACGGTTTTCGTACGAGTATTGTTCTGAAACGCTTCTGACGCCCAAGTGCGCATTCGGCAATGGAACCAAGGCCGCCCAGCTGCGTGGAGATCCCAGCAGGCAGCGACGACGAGGCCGCCCGAAATTACGGCCGTGATTCTTCGCGTGGTGTTTGTTCTGCCGGGCGTGGCTTAGCGGAGGGAACCATGACCATGACCCAGGTCCCACGGCGCATGTTTGTGTTTGATTGTTTGCGTGCATATACTTGTCCTCATATTTGCGTGCGTGTGTGCGCGTCTGCGCGTGTGTGTGTGTGTGTGGGTGCGTGTGCGTGTGCGTGTGCGTGTGCGTGTGCGTGTGCGTGTGCGTGTGCGTGTGCGTGTGCGTGTGCGTGTGCGTGTGCGTGTGCGTGTGCGTGTGCGTGCGCGTGCGCGTGCGCGTGCGCGTGCGCGTGCGCGTGCGCGTGCGTGCGCGTGCGCGTGCGCGTGCGCGTGTGCGTGTGCGTGTGCGTGTGCGTGTGCGTGTGCGTGTGCGTGTGCGTGTGCGTGTGCGTGTGCGTGTGCGTGTGCGTGTGCGTGTGCCTGTGCCTGTGCGTGTGCGTGTGCGTGTGCGTGTGCGTGTGCGTGTGCGTGTGCGTGCCTGTGCGCGTGCGCGTGCGTGTGCGTGTGCGTGTGCGTGTGCGTGTGCGTGTGCGTGTGCGTGTGCGTGTGCGTGTGCGTGTGCGTGTGCGTGTGCGTGTGCGTGTGCGTGTGCGTGTGCGTGTGCGTGTGCGTGTTGCGTGT
>CAUJNA010001380.1:767245-795383 GCA_963377175.1 Effrenium voratum | reverse complement strand
TCTCTGTGTCTCTCTCTGTGTCTCTCTCTGTGTCTCTCTCTTTGTCTCTCTCTGTGTCTCTCTCTGTGTCTCTCTCTGTGTCTCTCTCTGTGTCTCTCTCTGTGTCTCTCTCTCTGTGTCTCTCTCTGTGTCTCTCTCTGTGTCTCTCTCTGTGTCTCTCTCTGTGTCTCTCTCTGTGTCTCTCTCTGTGTCTCTCTCTGTGTCCTTCTCTGTGTCTCTCTCTGTGTCTCTCTCTGTCTCTGTGTCTCTCTCTGTGTCTCTCTCTGTGTCTCTCTGTCTCTGTGTCTGTGTGTGTCTGTGTGCCTGCGTGTGTCTGTGTGTGTCTGTGTGTCTCTTTGTGTCTCTGTGTGTCTCTGTGTGTCTCTGTGTGCGCGCGCTTGTGCGCGCACCTGCGCGCGCGCCCATGTGCGCGTGTGCGCCTGCGTGCACGCGCGGGTAGGCGCGTGCGCGCGTGCGTGCGTGTGAGTGTGTGGGCGCGCGGGCGTGCAACCGTGCGCGCGTGCGCGTGCGCGTGCAAGAGCGTGCGTGCTTGCGTGCGTACGTGCGGGAGAAACATGGCTCCTGACCTCCTGCTCGACACACGACGCCCGACGCACGACACACGACGCGCGACGCAGCAACACACATCGCATCACACAAGCGCATCGCATCACACACTCACACCACACATCACGCAACCCCACACACAAAAGCCAGGCATTCACAGTGAACGCCTTGTTATGTAAGTTGACTGCATGTCCTGGACCTTCGCTCCAGCTTCGCTTCGCCCAGGTGGTTTCTTCACGCCTCAGGTGTTGGATCTCCCCCACCTCGCCTTCCGCACCGCGCGCCTGGTGGTTGGTTCAAGCTAGCGCGGCTGAAGAGGCTGCTTCGCCATAGTGTGCCTGCTGTGTGTTTGCTTAGCATAGTGTGAATCATCGCGATCCACGTGCCGAGCCACTCGATCTACACGCGCGATCGATCTACACGCGCGACATGATGGCTGGCAAGATCACGGGGCAAGGAGAACCTGCCCTGCTGAGAAGAGCCTGAAATTGCGCGCATTTGCGGCAAAGCCACTGACACAAAGCTCTGTGCGTGTGCAGCTTGCTGCCCCGAGAAAAACAACGCGCGTCAAAACATATGACAAAGTAATGATTACACTACTTGATCCCAATCAGCCTGCCTATATGCTTCCGGCCGCCAATCCTCTAGTTTTTGTTTTTTCGGCTTGCCCGAAGCAAGCCAAAAAACAAAAGACAGATCCTGAAGGGGCAAATTTGGCTTGCCTGAGCGCCCGGGCTTGCTTGTCGAGTCAGACATCGGAGTGCAAGCGCAGGAGGCGCAAGCCTTGTCTTGTCATGTTGCCAAATGGAATCGTTTGTGCGACAAAAGTTGCGCAGGTTGGTTTCCTGTATAAATAGCACTCTACTACTCTAAGAGTACGTCTGGCGTCCTTATCTGCCGAGTCGGCCCAAGAACGTATGTTCCCACAACAGCGGTGAGCAAAAAAAACACCTCGGTCTTCAAATTTGAGATTGTTGTCCTGGGCAAGGAAGGTATGCCTCTTGCCCAACCATGGCAACTCGCCAATGGTCAAGGAACTGGCAAACCGTGAAAACTGATCAAGCATCGCTTTTTGAACAAAGCTAACAAATTGGCTGACTCCAGCTACATGGATTCTTCAGGTGATTGAGGACGAACGTGCTTGGACGCGCGAAGCATTTTCGCTTAGTCTAGTTTGAACATCACTGAACCACACTTTGGCAGGTGTCTCACCTACTACGCTAGTCAGCCAATCTTTTTCCTCAAAAAGGGGCAGCGTCAACGGTTCTAGATCCCAACGCCTGGATCACGAATGCATTGATAGAATTGGCGCAAACCGCAATTGTGGTGTACTGCGCTACTACTGCACGACCTACTGCACTACTGTTCATGTCTTGCAGCTAGAACAATGAGTCTTGTGTTTCGCGAAGCGCGCACAATTTCCCGTTTTTCAAGCGCGCTTTCTTTGCTTTTGCTGTTTCGGTTCTTCGCTCTGCTCGCTTGCTTGCTGCGGCGCTGCTGCTGTGCTTTGCCGTGCTGTCTGCCTAGCGACGGCCCGAAGCTTGAGGTCAGCAGCTGCCTTGTCCGGAAGCTTTCGTTTTGCTTTTGCGCCGCCCAGAGATGTGGGCTCGGCTGCTTGTCTAGAAAAGGTTCAGGCGCCAAGGCCGCCAGGGGCGGGGCATGTAATTGACTGTCGGGTGCGCGCGCGGGGCGACACGCTTAATTAGGCCTGTTCTCTTTTGACCTTGGGCCCGCGCTTCCAGCTGATGTTCAACGGTTTTCGGCCCATGTAGTTGGATCGTCGCCCTGCGGACGACGTGCGTTTGCAGCGCTGCCCTGCATCGAGGGAACCATTCAGGAAGAGCTCATACTTAGCCGAGGATTGTTCGGAGTAACTTGTCTTTGCGCCTTTGAACGGGAAAAAACAGGAAAGTGTGATGGGCACAGATGCCCCGTCTCGGAGTCTTTTTACAACCCCCAGCTTGGGTCACGAATGCGTGGACTTTAAGGCGGGGTGCGTTTTCGGGAGCGTTGATTGTGTTTTTGTACAAGATTCTGCGGGCACCCTGGTATTCAATGACCGAAGGACGCATGAGCGCCCAACCCTACAGTGGGCAACGGCATGTTCGATCCAGCGCGAAAGCACGCACAAGGGCTCCCAACTTCAAAACCTACAAGAAGCGTCCAAACCCTGAAAGAATGGCTCGCCCGTCTTTCTACCAGGTGGCGTCGCTGAGGAAGGCTCTCGAAACTTCTGCGACAGACTTCCAGCAAATGGCGGAGGAGTCTTGCCCTGCCGCGAGGTCATTTGATTGGCTGGACATAGCTGTAGATATATGGAGGTGAAGCCAACCCTTCTGGGGCCCCTATTTTGTGCGCTCACAAAATCTTCGTGTTCCCAAACCTGGTTTTGCGGCCGTCTTGGAAGACCAACGTACCGACTTGAAACGGAATTCACCTGATGCGTTATTCGTGGGTTCGATGAACAAGGATGCAACCTTCAACCAACCAGCATGAAAATACCGCTATGAAGCAACGCCTATGAATCTGATTGATTTCACAGAGCGAACGCCACCCCGTTGCATGTTTGCGCGGTTGAACCCAACAAGGCCACTGTGACAATCAGCCAGACGACTGCGGCGCTCTGTGTTTGGCGAGTTTGTGGCTGCGATGCAGCCACCGCTGAAAAGCCGTATTTAGCCCGCAGGACGCTGCAACATCAGCAGCTCAAAACGCAGAGTCTCTACTGCGCACCAATCTTAGGCAGTTGGCTCCAGAAAGAGTTGGATTTGCAAATCACAGCTGTCTCCTCCCACTGAAAACCCAGAGATGGTTGTGTGCCTTCATAATTCAAAGTCTCTGAAATTACGAGACACAACGCGACCGTGGGACCCGCTTCTGTTTCTCGCATTTGTCGCCCCTTGCTTGGCGCAGACAAAAAGCCGAGGCTCAGCAGAACGAGGCTTGACCGAGAAGTTCCAGGCTGCGGTGGACCATGTTGTGAGCCCAGTTTTTTGCCAGAAGCAATCCACCATTGAGCTGAGCATGGAGGCTGGAAGCAGACACTTAGAGCGACCGAGTTGCTGAGGCGCTTGACCAACGGGAGCACCTGTCTTTCTTGGCACGCCGGTGGCTGAGAACTTAAGTGAATTCGCAAGATGCCTACAGCATGGGCTCGGGCCTGAGGTTTCAGCTTGCTACGTGCTTTCATTGAAAGCCCCCTTGCAGTCAAGTCGCAACCCATCCATCTGCAAGTCCAGCGTCGGGGGTGGCACTTTCAAGGCGATGCAGTCGAAGACCGCCTAAGACGGGAGCTGCGTGCGTATTCAGAGGCGGACTGTCTTTGGCCTGGAGAATGTTTGGGGGGGCGGATGGGCGACCTGGCAGTGGCCGCAAAGTATGGGCAGGCGTATGGCAGCAAATGTGAGTTATGTGTGTGTGTCTCTGCGTGCGTGTTGCGTGTCTCTGTGTGCGTTTGCGCGTGCGTCTGTGCGTGGGTGTCAGTGGGTCAGCGCGCGCGTGTGTGCGTGTAGTCTTCGCCTGTGTGCGTGTGGGTGCGCGTGTGTGGGTGTGCGTGCGTGTGTAGTCCATGTGTTTGCGCGTTTTTGCGTGTTTGTGTGGATGCGTGTGTGTGTTGTGTGTGTGTGTGTGTTTCTGCGTGCGTGTTTGTGTGTGTGTGTGTATGTGTACGTACACTTGTGTTTGTGTTTGTGATTGTGTCTTTGGTGTGTGTGTGTGTCTGTGTTTGTGGTTTTGCTTGTGTGTGTGCTGGGTGTGTGTGTGTTGTGTGTGCTGTTTGTTTGCTGTTTGTGTGTTTGTGTGTTTGTGTGTTTGTGTGTTTGTGTGTTTGTGTGTTTGTGTGTTTGTGTGTTTGTGTGTTTTTGTGTTTGTGTGCTTGTGTGCTTGTGTGCTTGTGTGTTGGTGTGATTGTTTGTTTGGTTGGTTGGTTGGTTGGTTGGTTGGTTAGTTTGCTTGCTTGTTTGTTTGTTTGTTTGTTTGAAAGTTTGTTTGTCTGTGTTTGTTTTTGAGTTTGTGTCTGTGTCTGTGTCTGTGTTTGTGTTAGTGTTTCTGTATGTGTGTGTCTTCGTGTTTGTGTTTGTGTTCGCTTTTGCGTTTGTGTTTGCGTTTGTGTTTGTTTGTGTTTGTGTGTGTTTGTTTGTGTGTTTGTGTGTTTGTGTGTTTGCGTGTTTTTGTGTGTGTTTTTGTGTGTGTCTGTGTGTCTGTGTGTCTCTGTGTCTCTGTGTGTCTCTGTGTGTCTCTGTGTGTCTCTGTGTGTCTCTGTGTGTCTCTGTGTGTCTCTGTGTGTGTGTGCGTGCGCGCGTGCGTGCGTGCGTGCATGAGCATGTGCATGTGCATGTGCATGTGTGTTTGTCGCTGTGTCTGTGTCTCTTTGTCTCTGTGTCTGTGTGTCTCTGTGTCTCCGTGTCTCTGTGTCTCTGTGTGTCTCTGTGTCTCTGTGTCTCTGTGTGTCTGTGTGTCTCTGTGTCTCTGTGTCTCTGTGTCTCTGTGTCTCTGTGTCTCTGTGTCTCTGTCTCTGTGTCTCTGTGTCTCTGTGTCTCTGTGTCTCTGTGTCTCTGCGTCTCTGCGTCTCTGCGTCTCTGCGTCTCTGCGTCTCTGTGTGTCTGTGTGTCTGTGTGTCTGTATGTCTGTGTGTCTCTGTGTCTCTGTGTCTCTGTGTCTGTGTGTGTCGCTGTGTCTCTGTGTGTCTGTGTCTTTGTGTCTCTGTGTCTCTGTGTCTCTGTGTCTCTGTGTCTCTGTGTCTCTGTGTCTCTGTGTGTCTCTGTGTCCTGTCTCTGTGTCTCTATATCTCTGTGTCTCTGTGTCTCTGTGTCTCTGTGTCTGTGTCTCTGTGTGTCTGTGTGTCTGTGTGTCCGTGTGTCTGTGTGTCTGTGTGTCTGTGTGTATGTCTGTGTGTCTGTGTCTGTGTGTTTTTGCGTTTGTATTTGTGTGTTTGCGTGTGCGTGTGGCGTGTGTGTGTGTGTGTGGTTGCGTCTGTATTGGTGTGCTTGTGGTTGTGATTGTGATTGTGACTGTGTTTGTGTGTGTTTGCGTGCGTGTGTGTGTGTGTCGTGTGTGTCTGTGTCTGTGTCTGTGTTGCGTTTGTTTTTGTGTTTCTGTTTGTGTTTGTGTGAGGGCAGAGAGGGGGGGGGGCTGTGTAATCTTGTCGGGGGCGGGCGGCGCGGAGCTGGAGTGGAGCCGGAGAGGAGCTGGAGCGGAGCTGAGCGGAGCAGAAGGCGGAGGCGGAGGCGGGGCGACAGCAAAGGGCGCAGCGCAGGCTCCGCGCAGACGACGCTGCGACAGAGCCAGCGCGGGGCGTAGGCAGAGCGGAGGCGAAGGAGGGCGGGCTGGAGTGCAGCCCACCCCGCTGGAAAAGCTGCTTAGTCAAGGAAGCTCGCTTGCTTGCAAACGGAAGGGTGGGAAAGCCTGATCGTGAGAACCGAACAACGGCCTTACAAAGAGGCGGGGGGAAGTTAATGCTCGAGGCGCAGCGCCCCCCCCCCCCGAGAAAAACCAGACAAGACTACTGGAGAAAGCTCGCGGTTACAAACTAGGAAGCAGGGATCGTGCCGGCTCACGCCTTTTTCCCAGCAACAATTGCCCCTTCCATTATTGATCGGAAAACCACCTTTTTGCAACCCCGCCTATCCTCATTGTTGTTCGAACACCATCCGCTAGCAAACCCTTTTAGGTGCCCCAGCCAAGCGCAGGTGTCCCCTTTCAACGTGTTTCCGCCCCTCTGCCCTTGGAGCCGTGGATTCATTCCCCCTTCTTCGAGCAACTGCCTGCGCCCTTCCATTAAAACAGTGGATTGCGAACCAGCGCAGCGCCGCAATGGACTACCCCTTCCCCTTGGCTGTTCAATTCTTGTAAGCGCACCAACACCCCCCCTCTCGAAATTACAAGCCCCCTCCCCTCTTTCAAATAACAAGCCCCCGCCCCACCCCTCACCCCTTGCAATTGGGTCGTTCTTTCTTTGTGTCTGTGCTTCGCGTGTATGTCTGTCTGTGTGCGTGTCGTGTGTTGTGTTGTGTGTGTGTGTTGTGTGAGTGTTTTGTGTTCTGTTGTGTTGTGTTGTGTTGCGTTGTGTTGTTTTGTGTTGCGCTGTGTTTTGTGTGTGTGCGATCACTCCCTCTGTCCTACTGTGCGCGGTGGGGGAGGGGGGTGCGTAAACGCACGCGCCTTTCGGCTGCACATTTCCGAGGTGCGCGAAGGAGTCCAGAGGAAAGAGCTTGCACCGGGGGGGGGGAGATGGAGCTCAACATTGTCAAAAGTACACCCAGGTCCCCCCGCCCCTTTTGCCAGTGCACATTTCCGCATTTGCCGGGCCGAGGAAGCGCGCCCGAGGAGGCGTAAAGTATACCTGAAAATGGGGAAGGTCTTATTGGCACACTGCAGGCCCCCCCCCCGCCCAGTTTTCAGTTTTGTGGTGTGTGTGTGTCTGGGTCTGTGTCTTTCTGTGTGTCTGTCTGTGTGGTGTGTGGTGTGTGGTGTGTGGTGTGTGGTGTTTGTGTGTGTGTGGTGTGTGTGTGTGGTGTGTGTGGTGTGTGTGTGTGTGGTGTGTGGTGTGTGGTGTGGGGTGTGTGGTGTGTGGTGTGTGGTGTGTGTGTGGGTGCGTGCGTGCGTAAGCGTGTAAGCGTTAAACCAAAACTTAGCCTCTATAAATAGGGGGGTCTGTCGTTTTCGCCGTACCCGAAAATAAAAGCGTAAACAATCACGTAAATAAATCAAGCTTTCTGGTTGGCCTGGCCCTTAATAGAAAGAGTTCGTAAATGATATGGTACATAGTGAGGTGAATAGTTGTAAGTTGTAATTCATTTTCGCTTGCCCGATCTTGAGTGACCATGCGTGAGCTGGACTTAGTGTCCCTCATGGACAGGGATATGTATTGACGAGAACCTTCCCCTTCGCAAATTTCACCTGCTCACATCACTGAAGGAAGGCAAAGCATCATGAGTCATGAACCATTGGAAGAGCCGCGACATCTTTGACATGAATGTTCATGCGTACTGGTAGCTGCGAGCCACATGTCTTTTTGCTCGCGAGCATGTGTGTCGTTGGCAAAGCAAAAAAGCTCCGGACGCAAAAGCACGTGCGCCCATGCTTGCGCTTGGGTTGGGTTGCCATGCTAACACCCGGCAGCCAGAACCCCCACCAAGATACATGTGTGTTTAGTGATCATGAGAAAGGAGATGCTGTAGGAACCAAGGATTAGGAACACTGCGTCTTGTCATAGAACGTCCGGTATGTCCGGTCATTGGTTATGTCAGCTGCGCGAACAACATTGAGAATATTTGAGGGCTCTTTCCAACAATCAAGACTTAGTCAGCTTATTGTTGGGCGACCTTGCGAGGGCCAATCTTGAAGAACATCAAGATGAACGGACATCTATATTTCTAACATGCACCTGGCGCACAGACACACAGACACCACCCACACACACAAACACACATGCGCACGACTCTTCACGCGGTTGTCTCCGCGTGGCCACTGATCCAACCAGTCAGGAGTTGCAAAGGACGATTAAGCCTTGCCTTCTTGCAGCTTTGCTTGCCGCGTTGTGGTGCTGTCGGGCGTTGTTTTTTCCTCTGCCGCGGCTTCGCTTTCGATGTTCCAATGCCGGCCTGACCTTTGACCTAGGACTAGGAACCGCCAGCCGCGTGCTCACGAACCGTTCCGAGGAACGGTGGCAACCAAACTGCATGCCCCTGAACCGTTCTAGGCATTGAAACGCGTGCCCCTGAACCGTTCTGAACCGTTCGGGGGCATTGGAACCCATGCCCCTGAACCGTTCTGAGCCGTTCTGAAGCCCGTCTAGCAAGCAGCGCGCAGAGCAGGCGTATAGTACAAAACCGCTCTGAACCGTTCTGAACCGTTCGTCCCTCAAGCCTCCCAGGAACCGTTCTGAACCGTTCAGGAGGGATTGCAGCATCATACTATGAACCGTTCTGAACCGTTCAGGAGGGATTGCAGCAGCATACCCTGAACCGTTCTGAACCGTTCGGAGACATTGGAGCTGCGTACCTAGGAACCATTCCGAAGATTGCAACTGCATGCTCAGGAATTGCTCTTGCTTCTGCTCACGCATGCGTAGGCTTACCAACCACGTGTTTAAGACTTAAGATGTTTGGCCTCCTAACATTTCTATGGTAGCTGCTAAGGATTTAACAAAGATCATTCAATCAACACCTTGGGCGCTTGTTGCGGAGATGGGAGGGGCGCGTTGGAGCCTTACCTTCTTCTTGCCAATATTGTGCCATTGGCTTGTCTGATTATGCGCCTTTTATCTCTGTTCGCCTGTTTTTGTTTACCTTACTGGTGTTTAAGCGAGAATGGGGGAATACAAGGGTTTAGCAACGTGGGACTCTCAACCTCTCTGTTTTGTTTCTAGTCTCTCTCTCACTCTCTCTCTCTCTCTCTCTCTCTCTCTCTCTCTCTCTCTCTCTCTCTCTCTCTCTTTTGTTAACTCACTGTCGTAAAAACATACAATACACATGTGTGCCATAAAATCGATAAACATACACATATATACAATCATATAAGCTATCCACATGTGTATATGATATAAACACACACACAGAAATATAAACACATACGTACACAGGTTGTGATTGGTCGTTCCACTGGGTACAAACTTCAATGAACGTGGCTTGAGTTGCAGCTTTGCAGAAGACTCCTTCAAAGCCTTGCCTCATTCACTTGACAAGTGCCGCCGCACAGAAAGTGTGATAGCCCTAACATGCAAGCGAAGCTGGCCAGGTAAAAGTCAAAACTCAAGGTGCCCTGCCCACGTATCAAAGTCAAGATCTGCTGACCTGAATGACAAGCAAAACTAATCAGTAGACCACTGAACAAGTGGCTAGCCCTGCACAAGGGCACTTGTTTATGGTCGGATGGCAGGCTTGGGCGAAAATGGCAGGGCTGCTGAACAGCAACCCTGCCAAGGGGCGGTTGCTGACCAGCAGCCAGCAAGCGAAACATGATACATGCGCTTAGGACTGCCCATGATGCTAAACACATGCTTCAAGTTCAATTCGCGCGGGCACGCATCCGCACCACATTTGCGGCGATTCATGCGTGTCAAGGTATGCTGACCAGCAGCAAAGTCAAGACTCGCAAGCTTGAAGTGCCACTTTTGATATCTTGTCATGCTGGGGGTTGGTGGAATAAAAAGCCTTATTTCATTGTTTGTGACATGACATGGACCAGCCAGTCAATTAAAGTGTTCCAACAGGTCCCCAGCGACTCCATCCCTGTCAGAAGGGCCGTCGACCCCATCATCAAGGCAAGGAAAACTAATCAGTAGGCAGGGCTGCTGAAGAGCAACCTTCCATTTGCTGAAGCATGTTTTTATACATTTTTGGTTTTCAGGGGAGTCTACTGGACATAGTCCATTTTTCCAGGGGGCTAGCAAACGGAGGCAACCCTGGCACAAAGGTGCCCATGCCAGCAGCCAGCAAGCAAAACACGTGCAAACAGATCTTTCAAGTTCAGTATTTGTGGTCATGGTGGTCCATGCATGTCAATGACAAGATCTGTTAAAGCAGCCCTTGAAGGCCACTTCTTGTTATCATGTCATGCTGAGTCGATGAGGGCTGCTGACCAACATTGGGGTCTACATGCATTCCTGTTAAGATCTGTTTTGTTGTTCCAGATCATGGGCCTGCCAGCAAGTTAACTATTGTGATGGGTGACAGCTCCTCGGCGAATGCATCCCTGTCTGTCAGAAGGGCCGTCGGCATCATGGTCAAGGCAAGGAAAACAAATTAGTAAACCACTGACACTGAACAAGTGGCTAGCCCTGCACAATGGCACTTGTTTGTTGGTGGGTTGGATGGCATCTAGCTTGGGCAAAATTGGGAGGGCTGCTGAACAGCAACCCTGGCACAACGGTGCCCATGAAAATATGTGGGGCGGTAAGCGAATCGTGACATAAACACGCCTTTCAATTTCAGTATATGTGGTCCGCCTGTTGTGATTCAGTCATGTCAAGAATTGCTTGCTGACAAGCAGCGAAAACCAAGACTTGCGACATTAAAGGGCGATGTTATGCTGAGGGTTGCTGACCAGCAGGCCCGAAACAGAACACATGACACGCATGAACTTAGGGTTGAAGCATTGTGTTTGCCCTGGCTCACCCGTCGTTGTTTTAACCAAGGTGCTGCCAGCGCTGCGGGCATGCAGCGGGCATCCAGCTGGCAGCTCTCTGTTCCTCGGATGCAGGGTATGTGCGGTATGTTTTAAACGCAAGCAAAGCAAGCCGACGTGAAATGAGCACGCAGCAGGTGCCCCTTTTGGTCACCCTGGTCCGAAGAGTGGAAGATTCGCGCCCGCCGCCGTCAGAGTCACTTCCTGTCGCAAGAGCGTCAAACAAAGGGACAACTGCAAAATAACAAAATTACAGAATCCAGTCACAGCCAATCTCTCCTCCAACTCCATTTCCTCCAGTCGCTGTTCACATCTTTGTCGCCGAAGCACCAGTCCTAACACGGAGTCAGCCGATTAACTTGCAACCGCCCATTGCTGCTGGGCAGCAGCGCCGCAACACATCCTTTTTATGACACAACGATGGCATTTGCAGTTGCTCCTGCTTTCTCTTGTTGGTGGTTGTCTCAGCCTCTTCCGTTTTTGTAGCCTGCCACAGTCAAATCACAAACACTTTGGAAGCTGTGCTGACAAGTTCGAGCATGGTTTACACGAAGGGTCGATGCATCATAACTCAACTTCATGGCGGTTATTATGTAGTTTCTCGCGATCATCTGCGAGCTCTGGAGCTGGTCATGTGTGCATGGGTTGCTGGTCAGCAACAGGTTGCTGGTCAGCAACAGGTTGCTGGTCAGCAACAGGTTGCTGGTCAGCCAGCGTGGTGCTGCTGTTCAGCAGACCGTTGAAGAACTTAGTGACAGCAGCCGACTCACGCCTCATCACCGCTGCGCTTTGCTGCACCTTTGCTTTTGCCGTCCTTCAAGCAAGGAGTGCATCATGATGTCCCTTGCCCCAACTCAGGGTAATGAATCCCCTTTCAAGCTGGCTCAAAGACACAACACATTTTATGGTGCTGAGGATCAAACGGTCTTAACTTTAACCAACCACCAGAAGTGCCAAATTGCAGTCGGTCTTGAACTGAACCAGCTGTGCTTTGGTCCTGTGCCGCCTTTGGCCTCGCTTTGGTTTTGGCTGTGGTTGCTGGCGCTGCTCCGCTGCTTTTCTGCAGTGGCCCCGGTGGTAGCTTCCTTGCTGCTTTTGCTGGTGCGGCTTTTGTCCCAGCCGCCTTTGCCAAAGCTGGCGCTGCTGCTTTGCTGCTTTGCGGTGTTGTCGCTGCAGCCTTTGATGACATTGCCTCTTGTTTCTCCTCTGACTTCTGCTGCTGCTGCTGGTGGTGATGCTGCTGCTGATGCTCCTCCTGCTGGCGCTTCCAAGCTTCCGTTTCCTCCTGCGCCCAGAGAGCGGCTTGCCGGAACCGCTCCTCCTCCTCCTTCTGGTGCTGCGCCCAAGCCTGCTGCTGCTGCTGCTCTGCTGCTGTTGCAAGCGCTTCATGTTGAAGTTGCTGCTGTTGTTGCAGCTGCTGCTGTTGCTGCCTCTGCCTCGTCTGTAACGCAGCCTCTGCCTCGTCCTTTTGCTGTTGCAGCAGCAGCTGCTGGCGGTAGAGTTGTTGCTGCTGCAACGCTGCTGCTGCAGCGTCTTGCTGCTGCTGCTGCTGCAACAACGCTGCTGCTGCTGCTGCTGCTGCTGCTGCTGCTGCTGCTGCATGTGCTTGTTGTTGCTGATGCAAACGCCGCGTCTTGTTGCTGCTGCAATGCTGCTGCTGCTGCATGTGCTTGTTGTTGCTGATGCAACGCTGCGTCTTGTTGCTGCTGGAATGCTGCTGCTGCTGCTGCTGCTGCTGCTGCTGCTGCTGCTGCTGCTGCTGCTGCTGCTGCATGCGCTTGTTGTTGCTGATGCAACGCTGCGTCTTGTTGCTGCTGCAATAAGGCTGCCGCTGCTGCTGCCTATTGCTGCTGCCGCTGCATCATGGCTTGCTGTTGCTGTTGCTCCTGTGACCATTGCGGTGGCTGACCCTGTTGGTGCAGCTGTGGCAGCGGAGGCTGAAGCTGCGGCTGATGCTGCTGGTGCAGCAGTGGCTGCGGTGGCTGTGTTTGCTGTGGGGGCTGCTGCTGTGGGGGCTATAGTTGCTGGGGGCATGGCTGGTGCTGTGGCACCTCTGCAGTCGACGGCGGCGGTTGGGGTGGAATTGAAATGTTGGCTGCGCTGGCTGTATTTGGTCTTGCTGAGGTGGTTGCTGCAGCTGCTCAGCTTGTGTGCGTTGCTGTTGCTGCTGCAGCTGCTGCTGCATCTGCTGCTGCTCCTGCTGCAGTGCCGTGTTCGTCAGG
This sequence comes from Effrenium voratum, assembly GCA_963377175.1. Classification (NCBI taxonomy): domain Eukaryota; class Dinophyceae; order Suessiales; family Symbiodiniaceae; genus Effrenium; species Effrenium voratum. The sequence goes on along the minus strand of CAUJNA010001380.1, from coordinate 782,490 downwards.
AACTGCAGCACGCCGTACATGCCGTCCAGCGCGCTGAAAAGCCGACCCCATTGGCGACCCTCATACGAAGGCGGCCGCTCGGCGGGGTGCTTCGGCGGCATTGCACCCACCCCCGCGCCGTGGCAAAAGACGAGGAGCAGGCAAAACGTGACGAGTAAGTCAATGGTTGCACGCAATGAGTGAAAATATTGAACGCATGAACGAAATGAATGAATATGAATGAATGAATGAATGAATGAATGAATGAATGAATGAATGAATGAATGAATGATGAATGAATGAATGAATGAATGAATGAATGAATGAATGAATGAATGAATGAATGAATGAATGAATGAATGAATGAATGAATGAATGAATGAATGAAAGAATGAATGAATGAATGAATGAATGAATGAATGAATGAATGAATGAATGAATGAATGAATGAATGAATGAATGAATGCATGCATGCATGCATGCATGAATGAATGAATGAATGAATGAATGAATGAATGAATGCATCAATAAATGAATGAATGAATGAATGAAATGAATGAATGAATGGATGGATGAATGAATGAATGAATGAATGAATGAATGAACGAGTGAGTGAATGAAATGAATGAAATGAATGAATGAATGAATGAATGAATGAATGAATGAATGAATGAATGAACGAATGAACGAATGAACGAATGAACGAATGAACGAATGAACGAATGAACGAACGAACGAACGAATGAACGAATGAATGAATGAATGAATGAATGAATGAATGAATGAATGAATGAATGAATGAATGAATGAATGAATGAATGAATGAATGAAATGAATGCATGAATGCATGAATGAATGAATGAATGAATGAATGAATGAAAGACTGAACGCATGAATGAAAGAATGAGTGAGTGATTGAATGAAATCAAAAGAAATGGAATGAAACGGCAACATGAAATGAAGTGTATGCATGAAGGATTGAATGAATGAATGAATGAATGAATGAATGAATGAATGCATGAATGAATGAACAAATCAAGGAATGAATGAATGAATGAATGAATGAATGAATGAATGAATGAATGAATGAATTGATGGGTGGATGAATGAATGAGTGAATGAATGAATGAATGACTGACTGAATGAATTCATGAACGAATGAATGAATGAATTCATGAGTAAATGAATGAATGAATGGTTGAACGAATAAATGAGTTCATGAACGAACGAATGAAATAAGGAATGCGTGAGTGTATGAATTGATGGATGAATGCATGAATGAGTGAATGAACGAATAAAGGACTTCAATTGGATTGAACTGAATGAATGTATGAAATGAATGAAATTAAATGAAATTACACGAATGAATGATTGAATGGACGAATGAATGAGTGAGTGAGTGAGTGAGTCAGTGAATGGATCGAATGACTGAATGAATGCATGAATGACTGTGAACGCATGAATGGGTGAATGGCTGAACGAACAAATGACTGCAAATGAACGAATGAATGAATGAATGAATGAATGAATGAATGAACGAATGAATGAATGAATGACGGAAGGAAGGAATGAACGAATGAATGAACGAATGAGTGAATGAAGGAAATGATTGAAATGAAACGACATGACATTGAATGAATGAATGAAATGAATGAATGAATGAATGAATGTTCGATGAAAGAATGGATGAATGGATGAATGGATGAATGGATGAATGGATGAATGGATGAATGAATGAATGAATGAATGAATGAATGAATGAATGAATGAATGAATGAATGAATGAATGAATGAATGAATGAATGAATGAATGAATGAATGAATGAATGAATGAATGAATGAATGAATGAATGAATGAATGAATGAATGAATGAATGAATGAATGAATGAATGAATGAATGAATGAATGAATGAATGAATGAATGAATGAATGAATGATGGGCATTTCGTAATGTGACGTGATGCGATGTAATGTGATTTGATGTAACTCAGAGCAATGTAATGTTGTTTTTGTAGCGTATTGTAGTGTAATGCGTATGTGTAATGTAAATGCCATGCATTTAATGTAATGCAAAGTGTGTGATGCAATTTCATCTGGGCACGTCTTCTCCTGAAATGCGGTGTTGCTACTGTTGCTGTTGAGAGCTGTTCGTGAGAAACCATATCTCTCCAACTTTGAGCCTTGCTGGCGGTGGAACAAATAAATGGAAAACATGCTGAATTGCTGCTGGTCCTGCTGTCCAGCAGGTTTTTTTTGAATTAATTGATGAAGCTGCTGGGCAGTAGCTGGTCCAGCCCAATTTGCTGAGCAGCAGTTTGGGCCTGCTGCGCGATGCTGCATTGCGCTGAATGTTTGCCAGCTTTGTGCATGGGCAGGTTGGTGAGCTGCATTCATTCATGCGCCAATGTCAGGTGTAATGGGCCATTCTGGCTCGAGGCCAAAATGTCCATCTCCTTTTGCCCACCCTTCCCACCCTGTCTTTCAGAATGGCCTTGCTCCTCTAAGGTGGCCGCATCTATGCAAGGACAAGCGCTTTTGAGCTGGTGTCTCTAGCAAAGACGCACTGGCAGGTCTGATGGAACTGTTGAGCAGCAGTTGGTCCAGCAGCGATGAAGCTGCTGAACAGCAGCAATGCTGCAGCACAGCAGGAAGCTGCTGAGCAGCAGCTGGTCCAACCCAATGAACTGCTGAGCAGCAGTCAGCAGGTCCAGCACAGCAGGTCTGACGAAAGTGCTGTCCATGAACTGCTGAACAGCAGTCAGCAGGTGCAGCACAGCAGGGCTGACCAAACTGCTGAGCAGCAGTTGGGCCTGCTGTTCAGCAGGCATTGTCTGATGAAGCTGCTGAGCAGCAGCTGGTAACCTAATGAAAGTCCAGCGCAGCAGGTCTGACGAAACTGCTGAGCAGCAGCTGCAGCAGCTGGTCCATGAACTGCTGAACAGCAGTCAGCAGGTGCAGCGCAGCAGGTCTGACCAAACTGCTGAGCAGCAGTTGGGCCTGCTGTTCAGCAGGCATTGTCTGATGAAGCTGCTGAGCAGCAGCTGGTCCAACCCAACCAAGAAGCCGAAACCCAACTCAGAAGCCAAGGTGCGCCCGGAGCAGCGCCGGCGGCAGCGCGCAGCAGCGGAGTGGCGCGGCAGGCCCGCTGCGCCTGATTGTACCACGATTCCGACGGGGCTGCTGATCAGCAGCCTACTTGTGGGTTTCTGCTGGGTGTGGTTTGGCGTGGTTTGAAAACAAGGGGCAGCTTCTCTTCGCTTCGCATTACTTTCGTCAGAGTTACTTATTGCTGCTGACCAGCAGCTCTGATTTTGCGGCTTTGGTTTGTTGTCATGTGATGGTTTTGCTGCTGACCAGTGGCTTGCAGTTTCTGAGACAGGGCGCCTTGTTTCCGAGACAGTTGGTGGTGATTGAGCATATTATTGCTCATAGAGGTAGCAACTGTCGCAGCAATGAGTCTCATCATGCCACTCGTTTGAATTCCTCACACCCGCCCCGTTAGTGTGACCTGGTAGCTTAGCGCCAGCCTTTGGCTAACAGGAGGCTTGTGTCAAAACACACCAGCCTGGATTAATTAGGCGACTTCTACTCCTCAATTACAAGCGCGTTGCTTCTGCATTTGGGGCTTCTTCCACTTCGGCCTCGCCATCCGACGTCTCAGCAGAGGAACGAGTTCCGGAGACGTATGGCGTATGGCGTATGATATGGCGTATGGCGATGGCGTATGGCGTATGGCGTATGGCGTGTGGCGTGTGGCGACGGCGTATGTTCATGATGGCGTATGGCGACGGCCGGTTTTTACAAGGCCGAAGCTTTCCATCATCTGCCATTGCGTCTAAAGTAACCAGCGCAACGCCTGCAACGCTTGCTCGACCCCAAAATTGGGTTCATAATGGGCATCGCTGCGTCGGCATTTTGCTCAAGCAACATGACCAACCAATGCAGTTCAACCAACTCAACCAACTCAACGCAGTTCAACTCAATGCAGTTCAACTCAATGCAGTTCAATGCAGTTCAATGCAGTTAAATCATGTTCATTGTTGAGCGAAGCTGAAAGGGTGGTACCAACTCAACCAACATGACAATGGTCTGTTTTAAGCGCAAAAAAGTGTTTTGTGTCACAAAAAATGAAGATTTTTGAGAAAGCACTGATCAAGAGAGAGAAGCAGCAAGCGTTGGTAAGATGTCATACAATATTCGATTTCGGTTTCATCATCGTTCACAGACACAACTTGGATTTCAACAGCTTCGAAAAATCACCCTCCATTACCAAAATGATTCCTGGCTTTGGCCGTGTCGCAACCCCGCAGCGGTCGCTGAAAGGTGATGCGGAGCAGTCTGCGGCGGGCTCTCGTTCAAGATGGGCGGCTGCGCCACAGCAAACTGGCAAAGCAGCCCGGCTGACTCCTGTGACCCGTCAGGCCAATTTCTGTCATGCGAAGGGCTGCCCAGATCCAGCATCTTGCTGGCGCTGCTTGTTCCTTCGGAATCAAGAGGAGTGGGAGGCTTCATCTCCGATCCAAGCAGATGGCATAACGATCGGCACCTGGCTGGTGCTCACTGCTGGCGACGATGCCGCTGATGCAGGGCTTGGGTGCGTCGTGTGCAACAAGGCGGCCATGGACAGTCCTTTTGCACGGGGCACGGTTTCAACGCCTTTCCTGAGCAACATCAAAAGGCGCCACGCGTCTTTGCAGCATCAGCGCGCTTTGAAGGTCATTGGCTTCACCAATTCTCAGCAGGCAGACAAGGATTGCCCTGGGCTGGATGTGTTCAAACAGGCGCTGGACCACAGGCTGAACAAATGCTCGCTGAGGCAAGGGATTGGCGGCGAGAACCCCTGTGGACGAGAGAAGTTGTCTCGCTTGCAGTGGTGCTTGGCTGAGTCCGACCGGGAGATTACCCGCGACTTCATCCGGCGTGCCTCCGCCATAGCAATAGCACAGGATGGTCGCCAGAACCGGTTGCTGATGCGTTTCTCCGCCTGCGCCCCAGACCTGGAGATCAAGAAAGGCATCCTGGGCGCCCAAGAAGTTATCGGCGAGACCATCTCCAACGTGGTTGTGGCAATGGAACGTGTCATTGAACGCTTTGCCACGCCCGGATGGGGCGGCCCATGCGCTCAAGAGATGGACTCCTCCCTGCGTGAACACCTCCGGAACTCGGTGACGATCTTTGTGGCGGATGCTGCCAGCAATGAGCAGGGCGCAGGGCGAGTGAGCAAGAGTTTCTTCCCAAACCTGGTTTCGATTCAAAGAGACAGGGCTCGCCAAGGCAGCTGATCAGCTGCCAATTCAGTCAGTGTCAGACTGAGTCAGTAGTACTTGACATGGCAAGTACAGCAAAGATGACTTGATCAAGGTCTTGGAGCCCACTGTGCTGAAAAAGGTGAGCGGGCCATGCATGCTGCTCTACGACTCGAAGGTTGCTGGAGAGGCGTCATCGAATCCGAACATTCGTTTGCCACCCTTCCAGCAGAGGCATTTCCGCCGCATGCTGCAAGCATTCACGGCAGTGCGGGGACCTGGCGACCAGGAGAATGCCCAGGAGGGGGATTTGAAGAAGACGGACCTCGTCATCTACATGGATGGAGGGCGGAGTGGCAACGACACGTCGGTGTCACAAGCCTTTGTTGACTCGACGGGCCGCTCGATGAACAAATGCAGACAGTGCTTCACAATCTGCTACGACGAAGAAAGCCTCGTCGACAGGCGCGAAAAAGTTCGCGGGTTCGTGAACCAAACCGAGTCCATGATGTGCTACACCCTTGAGGGGTTAGAGATTGAGAAGGTTGCGCGGAAGCACTACAGCGGGACGAATCACGGCAGCCACATCGGTCCAGTTCGCGCGCTGCCTTACACCGACAAAGCTTGTTGGCGAATGAGCCCTGCCGACAAGAAAGCCTTGTGTGGGGACAAGGGTAGGGTGCTCACCGGTGGCCCCTGATGCTTGGACGCAGTTTGCAGTAAATACTTTGAATATCTTCACGCTACCTCTAAGATATGGAGATCATGTCGTCCAAATCCGCGATGCGCTCAGGCCCGGTCAACGAGCCAAAGCCCGCACTTCCTGAGGGGCTTGAACCGGCCACCTGGCACTTCAGCAACCCAGTCTTCCTGGCTGTGCACAGCTTCAAGCCCGCATGCGTCTTCCGAGCTCCTGATGTTGACCACTTGCTCGTCATGGAGTGCATCAAGCGCAAGGTTCCTATCATCAGCGTGTGCTTTACCTCGCAGCACGCAGACCTGCTGAAGGCGAAGGTGCTGAAAAGCTTGTGGGACGCCTTCCAGAATGACGATATCCCAGAGCTGTATGAGGTGGGGCTGCCCCCTGGCAACAAACTTGGCGCACAAGTGTGTTTACTGTTTGTTGCAACTACGCACGTCACGTGGAAACTACTAAGGACATCTTTGCTGAACGCAGAGAAGATCAAGGAGGTTAAGAAGGCCCCACGAGCCAAGCGCAAGGCGACGGTCGCGGTCGATGATGCAGAGACTGAGAAAGCGGGCGGTGATGGCGGCATGACGACACCAAGCAGAAGACTCCAGCCAAGAAGCAGAACACTGGTAACAGTAGCACTGCTGAGGCGGCACGGGCTGCGCGGCAAGTGACATTTTGGCCTGTAGTCATTCATGGCCTTGCCACGTTCAGTCGCAAATACTTGACAAGAGCTTTGCGGTGTTTCTTGGGAAGGCGGCTGGGCCATGTAATGGTGACGAACTTGAAAGTCGGCGAGCTACCCATCGATCGCATTGAAAAGGCACGCTTGGCCTGCTGAGACTTTAAACTGACGAACTCACTGGCTTGTCTGCTGACCAGCAGTCGCTCGCCAGAGCCGATTGATGTTCAAGAGTCAGAGCTGACTCCAGCAATGGCTGGGTTTTCAGCTGACATGGATGACATTGACGACAACGATGCTGGCTTCGCTGCTCAAGCCAAGCCCAAACCATCCCGGAAGGTTCAGAAGGTTCAGAAGGTGCAGAAGGCGGTGTTGAAGCGGCCTGCGACTGCAGCTTCCAGCCAAACACCTGCTCGTCGTCCTCCGAAGGCTGTCCCCTCACAAAACGCTGCTGCTGCCATCTTGCAGATGATTGCAGCATGGAGCCTCAACATGGTCATCGAGACGTGCGAGCACAAACATAGCGGCATTACTGTTGGCAGCGCATGCAGTGGCTGGTGCAGCGAACTCATCGCCTTGACGCGGCTCGGAGTCCGCCACACGTGCTGCTTCGCGTGCGACATCTGCCGTAAAGCCAAGGCTTTGAGCACCCGTACGTACCAGCGCCACAAACGGTTTGACAATGTGATGGATGAGAGCTTCTTGCGAGCCCCGACAGTCGACTTTTTCTTCAGCGGCTTTCCTTGCCAAAGCTTTAGTACTGCCGGGTTGGGCAAAGGCATTGCCGACTTGCGGGGCATCGTAGTTTTCTACGTTCTTCGCTACATCTACCGCGCCAAGCCAAAGTGTTTTCTGCTGGAGAATGTTGAGGGGTTGCTCACAAACCACAAGCCCATCCTAGTGCTGATCTTGGAGGTCATTATGGAAATGAAAGATGCAGCTGGCCAGCGGCTGTGGATTGACTAATTTCTCATGAGTACTTTTGTCAGCCCTTTTACTTGTCAAGCATTGTTAATTTCAACCGTCACATGCCCATATCATGCCGTCCTTGTCGTCGAGTGCCAGGTACAACGTGTCCTGGAAAGCGTTGGACACCAGCCAACACAGCGGCTTGCCGCACCATCGCGTCCCGGGTCTTCATTGCCGGCGTCCTGGCCAAGTCGCAGAAATCAGACATGAAATGGCCAGACCCCATCCCCACGCGCCCGCTGAACGACTTCTTGGAAAAGAAACAGCCCGAAGTTGCCTTGAACAGTTTGGCTCCAGGGTACTACAACCATGTGAAAACGGCACTTACAAGGATCATTAACCAGGGAGACTACCCTTTCAAGAACCAGTACGTTGTGGACATATCATGCAGTCAGAAGCGGCAGGCTCATTTCATGAAAGGAGTGTCACCTTGCCTGACCAAAAACCGTGCAGCGTCCAAAGGGCATTGGCTGACAAAAGAGTCACGTTGGATGACAAGGAATGAAGTGTTGGCCCTTATGGGTGTTTCAGAGTCGGATTTTCCGCACGGGGTCGTTTCAGCTGCTGCCCTGGGCGGAATAGCCGGCAACGCAGTTCCAATTCCTTTGGTACAGAGGGTCATTGACTCCTTGCTGAAGTCTGCTGGCTTAATGTAATTCGGGATGGAGTTTAAAACTTGGCTTGGGCAATCACAACCCCATACAGAAATGAACATGTGATTTTGGGTGCGTTGAGCCAGCCAGTTCAGAAACATCACTCACAGCGTGGTGTCAGTGAAACCTCAAAAGGGCTGTGCACATGCGCCTCGCTGTTTCATGGGCCATCGGTGATTTCAGGCCAAGCTTTTGAGACAACTCAGTTGCCATATGGCGGCAACTAATTTTGCCATGTTCATGCTGCTTGCAAATGTTCTTCAGCTGAGTAATGCACTTCTTGGACTGCACGGTTTCAAGGATGCTTTTGCTCCCGTTGACCTTGACAACGCCTTTCTGAGATAGCTTCACACTCTTGTTACCATTCCGAAGAGCTGCGCGGGCTTTCTTCTTCTTGTTTGCCAAGCCATGTTGTAACCTGGACACTGTCATGTCTTTCTCCAGCTCATTGTATGCACAGATTATCCGGCGCAAGAAGCGCGAAGCTGGGTTTTCTTCGTGGCTGAACAAATCAGGAAGATCTGATGCGACAATGGTCACCCCTTGGTTTTTGCTGAAGTCATACAAGCTTTCAGCAGCCACAGCGGCGCGCCAAAACACGGCCATTCTCAATCACCACCTTATTGATCCCCTTGGCCTTGCGCTTCAGGATCAGGTTCCTGAACTCCTCACGCTTGTCTGCCGGCAGGCTGCCAGAGATCACCTCTGCTGCGGAGCAGGCCAGCTGCCATTTTTTGGCTTTGCGCGCGTTGCGACATGCTTCCTTCTGCCGGCTCACGCTGGCACTATCCTTGTTGGTCTTAGAGCTCACTCTTGCATACACGGCAGCTTTTGTTTTTGCCATGATTCTCTCGCCCACGACTGTAGCAGGATTGGTCTTTTGCAGCCTCGAGCCCATGACAGACTGCAGCGCAGGCTGGCTTGTTACAAGTCGTTTTGAGAATCCAGACTGGCCGTCTCACAAACAACCCCCTTTGTCTTGTAAACTTAAGGTTTCGAGACGCAGGGATCAGCTGCTGACCAGCAGCAGCCCGGCCACAAATATAAATCCTGAGCTGCTGGCCAGCAGCACAATGATTGCGAGCTAGGGTTACGAGCAGCCGGGGTGAAGGTTCAAGGCTGCTGCTCCGCGGAACCAACTGCTGCTCAGCAGTTTCACCAAAAAAGCATCACTGCTGCCCAGCAGTTTCATCAGCACGCACCAGCTGCTGGCACATCAACAGTTTCATGAGCACGAACCAGCTGCTGCTCAGCAGTTTCAACTTCAACACAAACACCAGCTGCTGCTCAGCAGTTTCAACAGAAGCACCAGCTGCTGATTCAGCAGTTTCATCAGCACGAACCAGCTGCTGCTCAGCAGTTTCAACTTCAACACAAACACCAGCTGCTGCCCAGCAGTTTCAACAGAAGCACCAGCTGCTGATTCAGCAGTTTCATCAGCACGAACCAGCTGCTGCTCAGCAGTTTCAACTTCAACACAAACACCAGCTGCTGCAGCAGTTTCAACACCAGCAGTTTGCTGCTGCTCAGCAGTTTCAACAGAAGCACCAGCTGCTGATCAGCAGTTTCATCAGCACGAACCAGCTGCTGCTCAGCAGTTTCAACTTCAACACAAACACCAGCTGCTGCTCAGCAGTTTCATCAGCAAGAGCCAGCTGCTGCTCAGCAGTTTCAACAGAAGCACCAGCTGCTGATCAGCAGTTTCAACTTCAACACAAACACCAGCTGCTGCTCAGCAGTTTCATCAGCAAGAGCCAGCTGCTGCTCAGCAGTTCAACAGAAGCACCAGCTGCTACTCAGCAGTTTCAACAGAAGCACCAGCTGCTGCTCAGCAGCTTCACCAGCACTTGCCAGCTTTTGCCCAGCGGCTTCATCAATGTTGCGTGATGTGGCTCAAGGGAGGCGCAGGCGGACACAAACTTGTTGGAGACACAAAAGTCCATCACAAACCATGAGATGCACGCAGAAAGAGACTTCATCCACATGTGCTAACTGCCTGCCAACCAACCAACCAACAAACAAACATACCTACATACCTGCATACATACATCCATACATTACATTACATTACATTGCATTGCATTACATTACGTTAGACTCACACATTAATTTAGATTACATTACATTGCATTACAGTGCATGACATTAACACACATGCAATACATTACATTGCGTTGCATTGCATGGCATTGCAATCGTTACATTGCATTACATATAGTTCATACATACATACATACATACATACATACATAGACATACATAAATACATACTGCATTACACACACAATACATTGCATTGCATTGCATTGCGCTACACTGCATCGTTTACTGTTTATCTTCTCGGCGCGGGGTGGGGCAATGCCGCCAAAGCAAGGCGGCGATTCTCGGCCGCCGTCGTATGAGGCTCGCCAATGGGGGCGGCTTTTCAACCTCTGGACGCCATGTATGGCGTGCTGCAATTCCTGACGAGCACCGTTCAGGTTTTGCAGCAAGAGCAGCAGCAGCTGCAGCAGCAGCTGCAGCAACACATGCAGCAGCCGCAACAACAGCCGGCAGGAGCCTCAGCAGCTGAGAAGCCGCAACTGCATCAGCAGCCCCAGCAGGAACAGCCAGCATTTCCACCGCCGCTGCCGTCGCCACCATGGCGCCATCAGCAACCAACTGCAGTGGCGCAGCAAACGCAACACAATCCGCAGCACCAACAGCAACCGCAACAACTACAGCCCCCACAGCAGCAGCACCAACAGCAACCGCAACAACTACAGCCCCCACAGCAGCAGCACCAACAGCAACCGCAACAACTACAGCCCCCACAGCAGCAGCACCAACAGCAACCACAACAACTACAGCCCCCACAGCAGCAGCACCAACAGCAACCACAACAACTACAGCCCCCACAGCAACCGCAACCACAACAACTACAGCCCCCACAGCAGCAGCAACCACAACAACTACAGCCCCCACAGCAGCAGCACCAACAGCCACCGCAGCCACCGCTGCACCAACAGCATCAGCCACCGCCGCACCACCAGCCCCAACAGCCGCAATGCCCACAGGAGCAGCTGCACCACACGATGCAGCAAGAGCTGCCTTCGCAGCTGCAGCAGCAGCAGCATCAGCAAGCCATGATTCAGCAGCAGCAGCAGCAGCAGCAAGAGGAACGTGCAGCGGCAGCACAAGCAGCAGCACTGAGGCAGCAACAAGAAGCGCAGGCTGCTGCCGAAGCAGCATTGCGTCAGCTACAGCAAGCAGATGCAGCTTCAGAAGCAGCAGCATTGCTTCGACAGCAAGCACATGCAGCTGCAGCATTGCAGCAGCGACAATTCCACCACCTGCCGCAACAGCAGCAGCCTCAGGCAGAGGCTACGTTGCTGCAGCAGCAACAGATGATCTAGCTGCAACGAGCCCAAGCAGCAGCAGCAGCAGCAGCGGATGCGCAGATACAGCAGGCTGCAGCGGCGGCGGCAACGCAAGCCTGGGCACATCGCCAGCAAGAGGAGCAAGCCGCTCTCTGGGCGCAGCATGCCCAGCGAAAGGAAGCGCCTGCTGTGGAAAAGGCTGCGGCAATGGCGCCAACAAAGCTGCGCCAGTAAGCAGCAGCAGCAAAGCAGCGGCGGCGCCAGCAACCACAGCCAAAGCGAGGCCAAAGGAGCCAGGAAGCGCTCAGGACCGACTGCGTCTTGGCATTTCTAGGGATTTGCACTTTGTTGGTTAAAGTTTGGTCCGTTGGATCATCCTTGTTGCGTTTCGAGCCAGCTTGAAACGGGATTGACTATCCTATCAACATGCATTCCTTGCTTGAAGGACAAAAGCCAAAGAGCAGCAACAGATGATGAGGCGCGAACCGGCTGGTGTCACTGTCACTGATTGGCAAACTAGCTGCTGATCAGCAGCTTGTTGCTACCTGCTGCTGACAAGCAACCTGTTGCTGACCAGCAACCTGTTGCTGACCAGCAACCTGTGGCTGACCAGCCACCTGTTGACCATGATTGTGTGTGACGTCATGCACTCAAGGTTTCAATTATTAGCGGCCCATGCAAGATCAGTCGACATCACACCATGTGCGCTTGCCATCTTGGTCATCAAGCAAAAAACTACTCCGACTCTTGGCATCGCGACACACAAATTGCCAAGCAACGCAGTCAGTGTCACAACATCTTCAAAACAGCTTACAGCCACACAGCTCGGCATCATCATCATCATCATCATCATCATCATCATCATCATCATCATCAGTAGGAACCAGGACCATGGGGAAGCGATTGGGGAACAGCATGTCCCAGCTGAAGCGGCGCAAGCGGAGGGGCGAGTTGCAGATGGCGGTGGCTGCTGAAAAAGCAGAGACGGTGCTGCAGAGCTTGGCGAAGGAGCGGGCGGATCAGGAGAAGGAGCACGCGGAGCAGCGCGCGGAGCAGGAGTTGGTGAAGGGAGCAGATTGCAGGCCTTGCCGCTGGCAAAGCCGTGACGCAGGCTCAGGGGCTCAGCAGCTCAGGAACCTCTCGAGCAGGTGCTCTTTCCTGAGCCATCACATTGAGGAGTTCAAAACCGTGATTGCGCAGAAGGACAAGGAGCTGAAGGAGAAGGAGAAGGAGAGAGAGAAGGAGAAGGCCTTGATCAAGAAGAACAAGGAGAAGGGGCAGGCATCTGACTCCAGCAGCTCCAGCAGCTCCGACACCAGCAGCTCCAGCTCCGGGCTCAGGCGAAGTTACGTCCGTTGAACTCTTCATCTAGCGCCCGCAGATAGTGGCGAGGAAAACAGGAATCGTCCCTGCGTCATGTTTGTGGCTTGTCATTTCTACCCTTTGCGCAAACCATGCTTGAACTTGTCAGCACAGCTTCCACATGTTCCTGATATTCGCTGGGGCAGGCCAAAATTAAAAGAAAGGAGGAGGTCAAGAGAAAGGCTGTGGAGGCAGTAGCGAAGGCCACAGCCAAGAAAAAGCAGGAGGAGGAGGCCCAGGCGAAGGCCGCCAACAAAAGAAAGCAGGAGCGTCTGAACCACCGTTTCGTTATACGTGTGTGGCGCTGCTGACCAGCAGCGCAAGTTAGGACAGCCACCGCGGCTACTACGACGATGAGGATGACGCCTGGACACGTCGGAGTTGGAGGAGACATCGGCCGTGACTGGATTCTGTCACTGTTTGTTTTGCAGTTGTCCATTTGTTTAACGCTTTCTGAGCTAGGAGGTGACTCTGAGATGGCGGTCGGCGCGAATCTTCCACTCTTCGGATCAAAAGAGCGCTGTGTGCTCATTTCATGTCATTAGCTTGCTGTGGAAAAAACGGCGCCCACCCCCTGCATCCAAGGAACGGAGAGCTGCCAGCAGCATGCCCGCCGCGCAAAGCTCCTTGGTTAAAACAACGACGGGTGAGCCAGGGCTACCACAAGGCTTCAACCCTAAGTTCATGCGTGTCATGTGTTTCGGGCTGCTGGTCAGCAACCTGCCGCATGCCATAACAGCGAAACATTGCCCTTCAAGTTTGCAAGTCTTGGTTTTCTCTGCTGGTCAGCAGATCTTGACATGAATGAATCACCACGTGGATGCACAACCACACATTTTGAATTTCGAAGCTGTGTTTATGTCACGTTTTGCTTACCCCCCTGACATATACTCATGTGCCTTGCCATTTTTGCCCAAGCCCGAAACCTGGAGTGAAATGCCATCCGACCCACCACCAAACAAGTTCCCTTGCGCAAAGCTAGCCACTCGTTCAGTATAAGTTTCACTTGCCTTGGTCATGGTGTCCATGGCCCTTCTGACAGACAGGGATGCATTCGCCGAGGACCTGTCACCCATGACAATAGTTAACTTGCTGGCAGGCCCATGATACGTAACAACAAAACTGATCTTAACAGGACTGCATGTAGACCACCATCCACAATGTTGCAGATTTATCCCCACGTGCTGCTTTTCGTTTCGGACTGCTGGTCAGTCAGCAGCCCTCGGCGACTCAGCGTGACATGATAACCACAAGTGGCCTTCAAGGGCTGCTGGTCAGCAGATCTTGAACCAGCACAGGTACGGCATGGATGCCATTTTGAACTTGAAAGATATGTTTGCACGTGTTTATCATGTTTTGCTTGCTGGCTGCTGGTCGCTGCTGGTCAGCAACCGCCGCTCACATTTTTTCATGGGCACAGGGTTGCCTCCGTTTGCGAAAGCGCGCTGGAAAAATGCACTATTTCCAGTAGCGGTGGATTCCCTTGAAAACCAAAAATGAGGGAACAACATCCTTAAGCAAATGGAGGGTTGCTATTCAGCAGCCCTGCGACTTTTGCCCAAGCCTGACATGAAACCTGGAATGAGATGCCATCCGACCACAAGTGCCACTTGTTCAGTGGTCTACTGGTTTTCCTTGCCTTGATCATGGTCACATGACAGGTTTGACATATGATGTTTTCAACATGTTTGTGGAGGCTGACTAGTCTCACAAAAACAACGACTCTCATGTGTGGCAGCACCTGTCAGAAGCTTGACGAGACAAGGCGAGTCTGGTTTCTTTTTTGTTTTTTTAGGGGGCTGATCTTCAAAGCTGCAAATTGAAGCCAACCTACATCTGTGTGTACAACTCCATATTTATATGAATGTGATACCATGTATACGCATATAGTCTAAATCATATCATAAATATATAAAAACATAAACACACATGTATTCACACATTTATTTGCATCTCTATGTATGATATCTAATTTGGTATATGTACACGTTTACCGATTTTATGGCACACATGTGTGATGTATGTATTTATGACAGTGAGTTGAAAGGGGGGCAGGCACAGGGACACAGAGAGAAGAGAGAAAGAGAGAGAGAGAGAGAGAGAGAGAGAGAGAGAGAGAGAGAGAGAGAGAGAAAGAGAGAGAGAGAGAGAGAGAGAGAGAGCGAGAGGGAGAGAGAGAGAGAGAGAGAGAGGGAGGAAAAAAAAAGAGAGAAAAATAAAGATAGAGAGAGAAAGAGAGAAAAAAACAGAGAGACTGAGAGTCAGTCCCACGTTGCTAAACCCTTGTATTCCCCCATTCTCGC